>JBCEWE010000459.1:4600687-5003187 GCA_039877035.1 Silurus lanzhouensis
AAAAGCGAATTGCCATCGAATCATTATTGCCGTTTCTCTCATCAAGTGGAATTATAACAGGAGGATTTCTTTATTTTTGCTGTGAAAGCACACAACTCACCTTAGACTGAAGTCATGGACTGTAGTGGGTCTTTTGAGTTTATTTGTATATTGCACTTTAATTTTGTAAAGGTGTTCCTTCAATAAAAAAAGAAAAACTTTGAGATTTATATCGCCTTTTGAACTTCACTAGAATCACCTCCCCACCCCCCACTGTTAAAAAAGTAACTACATTTGAAGTGAGCTACTTGTATATACTGGTACTTAAGTAAAATTTCATAAAATATTGTATTACTCTTCACACCTCTGGGCAAAACATAGCCTGGCCTAAAGTGATAAACCATGAATAGGAAGCCTGTGTGTGTCCTAACACAGTACAATTGATTAAAACAAATAGACGAAACATCGTTAACCGAGAACATCACATTATTACGGTAACCGTGACAACACTATTAGGAATAGCATGTTGTTATTATCGAAGCTAATGAAACACTAAGTGCAAAACAGTAACATGCGGGCCACCAACAAGATCTACCGCAGTCTCCGTACCGGTTTAGACGTTTCTATTTTTCTCTCACTTTTTCACCCTCCTACATAAAGGTCTATCATTCCAGCCTCTGCTGGTGACAGCAGCGCTCTCTCTTCCTGCTTTATGCTCTTTATGTTCTGTCCCACTAATCTGGTGGCCACCTCCATCACGCAGCCCCGTAACATGGCATTTTTCTCCAGCACCCACCTCTCAGATACGGGATTGCTTTCTCCTCTTCTATTACTGCCATGAGCACCGGGGCCAACCTGGTTATGGGTGATTGCATAAATATTGAATGATAGGGAAGTGCACAGTAATGCGCTTTTGTTGCTTAGGAGTTTTATTTATGTATTTATTTAGTGCACTGTATATGTGCCGTGAAGACCCGGTGCCTTTTCGTGTGCCGTTATAGAATTATGTACCTGATCTACACTTCTCTGAGTGCGAAGAAGCAAGAGTTTTTTTTTTTTTGCTGAGGGAGGCAGAAAATAAATAATCTCCCCTTGCATATGGCTGTGAATATCGGCCTATTTACAGACCATACATAATGGTGTTTTTGAGGCTCAAAAGGAAGGGAAGGCATGGGGCGTTTATTTCTCATGAAGATAAAGCGCTTTATCTTTTGCTTTGGCCTATTTCTACTATCCTTTTTACACACTCTCACTCTTCCTCACACACACACACACACACACACACACACACACACACACACACACACACACACACACACACACACACAAGCAGAAAGCACACCCAGTGGGCCTCCACAGTGAAAGAATATCCTTTTGTGTCACTCATACACCCCTCCAAAGCCTTCTTTCCCTTCCGCCTCTGCCCATCTGGTTCAAGTCTTCTCTTGTTTACTTTCTTTCCACTCTTCCTGTCTTTTGAATGGCCTTTAGGTTAGTGTGGTTAGCTCAACATCTCTGAGGGATAAATATTGGTGGTGATCCTGTACTACTATAAAGATAGCATAACCTCTAAAGATAGAGATAGAGTTGGTGGATATAGTGAGATGTGTAAGAACTCAGCACTTTCACCATGATCTCTGCCCTCTCCTGCTAGGTTTGAGTGGTCACTGGTCAGGTGAAGATCTTCACAAGTGAGAGCACAAGTAAGTAGGGCTGTATATCATCAATAATCTGGCAATACGATCCGTATTACGATACGGGGGTTTGCGATACAATATTTTGCGATACATTTTGCTTTACGTAAGCAAGCCGATGTATTGAGATATTTTTTTATTTAAGAAATAGGATATAATTTTAGGAAAGCTGTCATTAAGAACAAAAGAAAATAATAACCAGAACACAGTGGAATCTGCATTTGCATTTATTACATCTGTTTACCCTAACCCCTTAACCCTACCCATATCAGGAAACCTGTGCCAGCCTTCACCTCAGTGGCATCAAGTGTTTTGCAATACATGAACACAATTAGTATCATTGTTCCTAACATGGTAATTATCTTTAACATAGTCACCTAATATAAAGTGGGATTGATGATGATGATGATTGCATTATATTATTAGTATTACCATTAGCATTAGGCTAGCATGAGCGCTAACTAGTTGTTTTGGATCTAAAGGCTACAATCATAGGGAGGCAGTGTGGTTATAAGTGTGCGGCACCATGCGCATGAACAAGTGGTTACCTCTAATCATTTTTTCAGCAGCACCCCAGGAAACAAGTGAATATTAATGCTAACATTAGTGGCGTGCCCTTATGCTAGTACTTTCTGCGAAAACTAAACAACGGTCAAGCGAATTGATTGAATAAATGTTTTTTTATATCGATATTGCGATTTTGAAAATTTATACAGCATCGGCAAACAAAAAATGCAATAATCTCGACCAATGATATTTTCTTACACCACTACCAGTAAGTTGGTAATAGAGTAAAGGACAGAGAATAAAAAGAAAGGGTTGAGCAAGTGCCCCTGCCGGTTTATGTCCCGCCCATTTGTTGCTTTTTCACTCCGATCAAAATAAGGCCACATAATTGACCAGATTATGCACGAACATTAATTGCATCTCAGGTGAAAACACGGTGTCTGGTTTCTCTCAGTGCACCCTAAAATGAAATGCGAGGCAAATTAGCTTAGCTTTGATATGTTTTCCACTGTTCAAGTGCCTTGCTCAGGTCGTTCTCGAGTCTCTACGGAAATTCAACCCTCTACCCAGTGCTACAACTCAAACTTCAGTCATTTTAAAACTAAATATGGAAGCTTTGCTTTAAAGCTCGATGTCCTCTGCTGTTCGGAATGACAGCGCTTATAGAGTTAAAAGAAATTCTGCATCAGAGAATTTTTTTTCCAATTTTTTCAAATGACAAATATAAAACTATGGCAATTAAATAAGCTAATGTGCAGAAAGAGAATAGTGGATATTTATAACAGTTGCACATTGTAGGCTGCATAGGTTGCTATGGATAATGTGCTTCTTTTAAACACTCAAAAAGTCATTTTCTTAGATTTAATGACTTTAATATATAATCACAGTGCCACTAATATCTCTCTGGAATGTTAGCATGTTTTTTTTTTTACTCATGGCAACTTTAACACAGACATTTCCCTGAAGCCCATCTGAGAGATAAGCTGAGCGTTGTGCTGCAGGCAGTGTGAATCATTAGGAGCTTAACGGACAGCAGAAAGCAACGCTGCCACCCACTCTCTGTGGACACACCGTTTCTAACTGGCAGCTCCCAAAAGTTTCAACTTATCTTGACAACATCTGCCATAAGGTGACATTTTTTCTCTGGTTTGCTGGCAATGTGCGCATCACTGACTTCTAGCACAACATGTGATGCAATTTCCTGTTCAAAACAGTAAAAAAATCCCAGGATGAACATGTGTTAGTAGTGATATGGTTTAACAAACCTGTGCCCAAAACCAACAGCTGGTTTGAACAGTAGCAGCGAACGTGATTGAACCCCAAAGTATAAATATCTAGCTATGTAGAGGAGTGTATCAAGGAAAACGAACGAGTGCTTCAATTTTTGTTGAGGAGATGACAGAGGAGATGCTGCTTCTCCTTTGATAACGTCCTTGTAGTTTTGCATCATTGCCAAAACAACAGCAAGTGTTAGGCTAACATTTTAAGCATGAGCTGTCATGTAAGCATTGGGTTTTTTTTTTTCCCCGATTTGCTTGTATTTGGTTCTATGACAGTTTGTCCTGACACTGGTTCTTGCATGTTGCTGATGCGTAAAAAAGGTTGAGCGCTGTTCACCTGCTGATGGCCAGACCTCCTTCACAAATGAGTTGAGAATCTTTGAAAACAGTGAGAATCTTAAATGTATAGCCTAGTCACACCACCACGAAATCTTTAATCCAAATTGAGTTTGTTGTTTTAGAAAAAAAAAAAACATGACAGCTGTAACAGCAGCCTCATTCCTTATTTAAAGTAAAAAACTAATAGCTCAGATACATTTGCTTGTTCTGGGAGCACACAGCTTGTAATGTGCATGCTCCTCAAACATACTGTATACACATAGAGCAGGGGGCCACCAACATGGTGCCCGCAAGGACCACATGAGTCGCCCGCGGGCCTTTTCTAAAAATAGCTCACCATAGCGCCACTTACCAGTGAGCTGCATCTAATTTTTTTCTTTTTTTAAATCACACTTGCATTGGTGTGAATTTGAAAATTACAATATTTAAAAAAATAAATTTTTCATATTAGATTAGAGCTCGCTGGTCTCCAAGTTTTGTATGTTACATAATTGATAATCTGTACAAACATGATTCAACGTAGTGCATGATTTGTTAAAAATTGTTAGTGGCTAGTGATGTAGAAATGTTGTAGAAGTGATTATTTGAAAATGTAAATACTTGCAGAGATTTATAGAAATAAAGTTCTGCATATTTATATTTATCTGTTTCCTACCTTGTTAATACATTGTTGATAATTATTGTGAGAAATCAGTAAAATGAACAGTGTCTTCACATAGATGAATATCATTCATTTTTAATAACGGTAAAAAAACGGTAAAAAGGTAAATTGAGCAAATTTGTTATTTCAGAAGTGTATATCAAACTGGTAGCCCTTCACATTAATGGTCCCCAATAAGTAGTTTCTCAGTTTTAAAAAGGTTGGTGACCCCTGACATAGAGTATAAAAACATGAATGTGTACTTTTGTGTAGTTGACACTCAGTAGACAGACTATAAATCTGTTTTAATGTAATTTGAGCAGGATTTACTTCAAATGGCTGCCTACATTTGCAGCCGTGCTCAAAACATGAAACATTTTGAAACTAATCACTAGATTAACTTTTTGTACAGTATGAGAAATTCAAACATTTCTACAAACCTGCTATTGTAGTAGTGCAACAAAATGCCATTGTCTGTATCTGTATTCAGATTCAAGTCTGAAGTGGGTGTGTCCTAAAGTGTTTTCTGCCATCGTAAAACACAGGAAAACACCAACAAAATGGCAGTTTTATGCATGATGTGCAAATTCTGGTGACAGTTCCTTGACCTAAGCTTTAATCAGTGGCTGGCCGTGCATTCACACCTAGGCCTTCAGTGGTGTCTTGTCTGAATCAATCCAGTTTTTAATATCATCATTATGACACCCAGCTATAGACACAATCAATATTAGAGAGAAACACAGTATAACAGAGTGCTGCATCACAGACAGGAATCTCATACAGCAAAAATGAATGGCATTACTCATCCCGACCCATCCTGAGGCATCTTGAGGTTGCTTCAGCACCCAGTCACGTCCCACCTTTTAAAGATTGTGGACCTTTAAAAAAGTAGATGCCAACCCTATAAACATCCCGAACCATTTAGAGACGTACCAGTGCCAATTGGATCCCACTTTTCCCAGAAGTTTGGAAAAAGTACACTTGGTAAGTACACTTGGTAACTATTACTAGGATACACTAGGTAAAATATTACTCTCACAGCGCTGTTTTACATCCTCGATGACTTAAAACTTAAAACACTCACTACACTTTTATCAATTTAAACTATTAATAGTAATAATACAATTTTATCCGCTCATAAATAAAAAGGAACAACTAATTAAGCTAAATATGGTTGAGTAAAAAGTAGAATATTTGACTTGAAAATGTAGTGAAGTTAAAATAAAAGTTTCCCCAAACTGAAATACTCGAGTAGAGTATTGATACGTGAAGAAGCTACTTAGGTCCATTACTGCCTATTAACCAAAATATTAACATAGTAGTAGCCCTCCTGTTCACACTCTCCCTTTTATATTTCTATTAGTTTATTTTATGGAATGTAATCCAGTTCAGTTACATCAGTATAGTTTAACTTTCACATCTGATCACAAGCATGAGTCATTAAGAGAAGTTTAGAATCAGAATTTGTAATAAACTCCAGGCCTGTAAACTAACATGATTTTCAGAGACCTACAGTAAAGAGGAGCTCGTTGATTCTCTTTACATTTATTTAAAAGTGTTTTGTATTCACTTGTCATTCTGCTGCTCCAAGCTCCTGAGCTCACTCCTGTCCAGGGCCAACCTATTAAAAGCTCTTCTATCCTTCTTCTGACCTCTTTTTTTCTCCCACCAGCACCATCACCACACATCTTTGTAATAATAGTGTGAACTAGGTCACTCGGGAGGTGCCGGGTCACCCCAAAATACAGAATCTCCACCGTAATCACATAAATCTTAGTGCTGCATGGAATAACTTGGGTAAATACTGCTGAAAAGTACACTTTAATGGATTATACAGTGGAAAAGAGTGCATGGAGAGAAAAAAAAAAAGCTTGGCTACAGAATTTCTGAAACAGACACTATAATGCCCATTAATTTTTAATGTAGATGCTGATTTAGACGCACAAGACTCCGTTTGGCTAAAACGCTCTATAGCGCTAATATCATCCAACATCATTGGAGTTCAAATGATGTCAGCGGCATGATGCTTTTAGTAAACTCACCCGTGAATCTTTTAGCTCCTAAGTGTGCTTTTATAAAGAAAAACGTTTGTTGCTCCTTGTACTTTTTCCAGTCTCATAATGCTTTTCTTGCAGACAATGAGCGTTTTTTTTTTTTTCCACATGGTTTTCAGAATGCAGCTGGGCTGGTCAGGACCAAACACTTTTAAAGTCGAGCTACTCTTTTTCTCCGAGCTCAGTATAACTTATGAAAAGCAATTTTTTCCCAGTACAAAGAAGGTCGGTATTGGGGTCACGCCGTTTCATCGCGCCGTTCTTGCAGAATTATCCGGAATCAACGGAAACCGTTTCATAAAGTTGGGTCTAATCATCTTATGGAGCTTTTGGAAGGTGCAAGTTCAGAAAGGAGCAGTCGTTTTTTTCGGCGATCGAATGCGCACACACGCACACGCGCGTCCTCACCTTATCTTAAAAACCCCTCACACATTACTGAGCACTCACAAAAGCACAGTATCATGGATTATCCTCTTACAGCGGGTACATAGCAGCGCTCTGGAACTGGACTTCACTGCAAAAAAACTAGTTAATAGAAAAATATGGAAAACACATCTCTGGCTTTTTCACTTCCCAGAAATCATTCTATGGTGTAGACTTATAATACCTATAATATGCTTTATAAGGAGAACCCGTTTTTTCCTTTCATTCCCTGACGGGTCTCGTGCAAATGAAATTTTAGACAGGAACTAAAACGGGGTTTGGATCGCTGTTTATGCATTTGAGATATATTCCGTATATCTTGAAATATCTTGAATTTTCCCTACATCAAGGGAAAAAAATCCATGGTATCATTGACCACAGATGATTATTTTCTTTTTCAGACTCTTTAGCACCTTAACTGGGCCAAAAGAACTTGATTTATGGAATATCTGTGGTAAGCATATTCCCAAGGCATGTAAGAACACAGAACACAATAACTTCATGACTGGTATTCCATGTAACAAGCTTTCTATCAGGCTGAGAGCGCAAAACGTGTGATTGTTGATATTTTAAGCTTAATTAATGTTTCGCTTAAGTCGTTCCAGTTCCGTCAATCCAGGATTCCTTGAGGAATTTGATCCAGCCTCGGTTAATAACTTCGTCACACGTTTCTAATTTCCTAACTTCTATACTTAGGAAATCCTACGGACCACTAATTTACGCAAAAACGGTTCACGTCAAACGCGCCTCAGCGTTGAGATTTTTCCGGTTCGAGAGACTACAGTCTGTTAATGCAGCCTTGTTTTTAAATAGATTTTTTTGGGCCCTAAAGCCTTTTAATGTGAACGAGATAGATAACAGTGTTGTATTGAGGAGGTGGAGAGTTTGCAAGTCTGCAAGTGCCAATTAGAGCGAGTGAGTGCACAAGGGCAGGAGACACACTGACCTAAAGCTGTCTGAATCGGCAAACATTCCTCTCGTAGATCCTTCACATGTTAGGGAAAAAAGTACACAGTGCATTAGACAGCCGAAGAAATAAAACGACTAAGAAAGACCAAGGGAGCAATTTAGCACCAGCAAGAGTGAGGAGTGTCAAAAGTCTGAATGCCTTGAGTTAAGGACGAGAGACTTTGCATGCTTTAAAGGGCGAGCCTCTTCAATTCCAAACCAGTGATCATATTGATGTAATTGTCTTTAATATTTCCTGCTACATACAGATCACACGCATACACACACATACACGTGTACACACTTTCACACATCGAGGAAAACTTGACACCCTTAATCATCACTGAGATGTCAGCATGTTTGCCACAGCGGTCAGGGCGGCCAGGGCATGCAGCTCATCTCGGCCTAGTGTGAAAATGTAAACACACACACACACATTTATGCTGCCAGAGCAGATGATTAATGGGCTCTAATCAGCAATGCTGTGCCCGCTTTTCTCACCTTGTAGTGGAAGGGGGGGGGGGGTGTGTGGAGGTGGAGGTGGTGCTCACCCCAACAAAAAAATGCACATCATACAAATTAACAAATCTTTTTCTGAGAGTCTGTACTGAATAACATAGTGGCAGTGGAATTGGCAAAGTCTTGTGGCTGTGGTTAAAGTTATAGAGAGCAGGATGAAGGGATGAAGTTAAGGATAGAAATGGTGTTTTCACCTCCTACACACTCCAATAACCAGTGCTCAGCTTACTCCCACTGAGTGTACATGACAACACTCTGTCTCTTTTTCTATCTCTCTCCCTTACTCTCTCTTTCTCTGGCTGGCTGTGGTCCATTCGTAGCGAAGTAATCATGGCTATACTCCCTCTGAAGACTGCACTCATCAGAGTGCTATGTGTAAGGGGCAAATTAGCGGCTATCCAGAGAGCCACTTCTTCTTGTCTGACACCCTAAACAACTATTATTGCATTGGATAATAAGCAGACAGTAAAAAGCATACGAGTAACTGGGGCTATTATGTCCGTTGCCACGTCTGCAATTTCATCATAGACAGCAAGTTAGAGCAAAGAGCAAACGTGAAATTCGGTGTAAAACTGGAAAATTCTGTGCAAAGACATTTGACAAGGCGTCTGTTCGACAGCCGGTGATTCTACAACGAGTCGTTCAAGGTGTTTTGAGTGGCGCGCGCACTTCAAGAGCGGAAGAACATCAAAGAGTTCAGGAAGACCTTTGACAAGCTTAACCTCTGAAATGGTCGAAACCATTCGACAACTTGTTCATGATGATTGTCGGCGAACGATCCACTTGATCTCACCCACTCTACTCGCAGATTCGGCTCCTGCGGACTTCCCCCTCTTCACGAAGATGAGGATTCAGCTCACCGTTTTGACCGGAGATCCAGCACAAATAGCAGAAGCTGCTTAACACACTTTGAAGAGAAGACTTGCAGGACACATTCCAGAAGTGGCAGAAGGCTGTGCTGTGCACGGGGACTATTTTGAAGGTGGTTGTGTGTAAACGTAGACAAATAAAATACTTTCTTGTAAACATAGCTGGTCTATGAACTTTTTGATATCACCTCGTACATGTGCTTTATCAGTTGCTGTTATACAAAGAAGCCTTTATATACATTACAGTAAATTGGCAGTTTGTTACCATGTTCGGGTCAGAGCACAGGGTCAGCCATGATACAGACCCCATGGAGCAGAGATGGTTAACACCTTTGCATCATGGCAGTGCTGGGGATTTAATTAACCCCTGCACTATATATAAACACTAACCAAGAGACTTAAACGCAAAGCTAACTCTGTCCTGGTATAGTCTGATTTTGTTAAAAGACATTGGTCTATGCTGTGGGGGCGATGCTGACATCCTTCATGGAATCAGAAGGTGAGGGTGGAGACCAGGAGGTCATAAAAGTTAGAAAGCTGCACAGGAGATCAGGAGGCAGCATGTCACGAGCGGTAGAAATGGTCTCTTCTTTGGGAAAGCCTGACCCAGTGTTTCTGCAATCAGTGCCTGGCTGCCCCTTAAAAATGTTCTAGGACGAACTCTAATTGGGGATACAGAATGTATGATTTGGCGGAAACTATCGGATCTGCTATTGTAGAAGATTCTGTGTGAAAGCATGTACTGAGGCCAGTTGTCGTAAAAGCAACAGAGTAAGCTGTTGGATGCTTTGTTGTTGTTGTTTAAGGATACTTTGCCTTTCCTGCTACAATATCCTTCAAACTAAGTGTCACCTTACACACTGCTCAGAAATTCCTTTAACTGTGTTTGTGGTGTGTGTTTCTGTCAGTACTGTGGAAGTACTCAAACGGAGGAGAAAAAAACAAGGATTTTACAAGGAAATGAGGATTGTCCTTTCTAAACTAAAAGTGCCATTTCTGAACTGTTTTTCTGAATATCAACTAGTTAATGTATAGAGTACTTGTCTACTTTTTGCAAGAACACTGATCGAAGGCTTTTAGGTCAAGGGGTGTCCAATTTTTCCACAAAGGGCCGGTGTGGGTGCAGGTTTTCATCCAAACCAAGCAAGTCCGCCCTTAATTGGTTGGAATGAAAACCTTTATCCACACCAGCACTTTGTAAAAAAGATTGGACATCCTTGTTTTAGACTATCAGGGCTTGATTAATCACTGACAAAAAGAAAAGACACAGCAAAAAAAAGGGGTGGAGCTTCAACGCGGTTTTGGTTAATAATGGAGAGTTCGAATGACGTGAGATTTTCAGTCAGTCCACATTCATAACACACTTGGCACATCTGTTTTTTTTTTTACTGTAAGAAGAAAAGAAGACTGCATCTTTTGGCACACCAGCGTACTCCGATGTTAAAATGTTGCGTGCGAAGGTTGGCAGATCTTTTGACTGCGTGTAAAGCGTGCACAACAGTCCCCAGTGAACGTCTCATAACATCAGAATGGACCACACCGTCTGTCTTTCATGTCCTCCATTGTTCCCTCTTTCTAGAGGTCTTCGTGTCTTGCTTATAAGGCTGATGGGAGGAGACATAAAGCACACAGGTGTTTTGTACATCACACACGTAAAGGCATGGCAGACAGCATTCTGACAACACACACACACGTTATTCACATTATGCACTTGTGTTTGAACCAGTTTAAAAAAAGCCAACAGTGTCACCTTCATTCTACCTTCAAGACTAAAAGTTACAAGTTGTAGAGATATGACGTGTATCTGTGTGTGAGCACACGTTCATGGTGGGCCGTGTGAGTCGGCAAATCAATGCATCTCTGCACATACGTCTTTTATGTTGTGAGACAGCACTGTGGTGAATGTGATGAGGGATCTGCACGTAGCCATGGGGAATGTGTTTGCCCCGGGCAATATGAACTTCAGCAGGAACAAGTGAGCCAAGGGTGGAATGATAACAACCAGTGAGTCAGTTCTGCAGAAATATATATATTTTTAAATAATTTTTTATTTATTTATATATATTTTTTTTTACATTTTGCAGCTTTTGGAGCAACACTTTATGAACTCTCACGTGGTCCATCCATCTGCCAAATCCCAAAGCAAAAGCCAGATATTATCGAGAAAACTCTTAACTTTATCCACACTAGTGCATCTTTTACATACAAAGCATTTAAAAAGCATTGATCTAGTGAATGTGAACATGTTTGATTATCCATACTACAGGGTTTGCAAATCTACATCAGCTCTACTCTGAACCCTCACCTGCTCAGGTGTATAAATGAGGTCATTGTAAGTTGCTCTTGATAAGAGCCATAAATGAACATAAATGTAAATGAACATCATCTGTTACTGGATTACAAAAAATGTGACTTTGTTTTGAAAGAACAAATTTTGGTGTAGATGAAAAGACGAATCGGATGAGATTTAGTGATGAGTCGTTAATGAACGATTCGTTCATTTTGAGCGATTCTTTAATGTGACTCCGAAGGAGTTGTCTAAAAAGTGGAATTCCTTTATTTTCTACCGGATGCACATCAGCAAAGCATTGACAAATGTCCATAGATCATTTCCAGGAAACAGAATTGCGTAGTTTACCACTCGACTCTTCTAGTCGGTGTCGTTCACCATTTTATACGCTATGCAGTGTAGTACACAAAAAACTGAATTGAACAGTTAATCTCATGAGTCCTCTGGTCCGAGTCGTTCGTCCTTTTGTCACGTGACTCCCGTTAACGCTCTATGAAGGCGATTAAAGGAGTAAGGGAACGAAATTAACGAAATACCAAAAAAAAAAGATTTGTTAATTTTGAAGTAACGATCACATCAATCTTCAAATCACTAATAATAAAAGATTTCAGAATCAAACATGTTTGTGTGGACTACACTTCAGCCTAACGAGCGCCTAATGCATTTGCATAATTAGTCAATCTGGATGTTAAGAGTGCTTTCACTATACTTGAGCAAGGTGAAAATGATAGAACAGGTAAATAAGCACTATAAGGTGTTAGAGCTCCCTACTTTTTCCACTGTAAACAAACTGACCCCTGGCTGTGGGGAATATGAGAACTAGCCTATTGTGGGCATGTGCGTTCAAAGCACATAGAAGAAACGGTTGCTTTGGCGTTCCATACAAAGTGGCTGACTGTAGCTTTTAAGACAGCGATTCTGCAGGACAGGGAAGAACAGGATTATGTTGTAGGTTGTGTAAAATCCTCTTCATGTTCAGTTCAACAGTTTTGGCCTCCGCGGTTTTGTTGTGTCATCCTTTCCGCTTTAGGTTACGTTAGTCTAAACCTTGGCTCAGACTCTTCCTCTGCTCATCTTCCTTTTCTCTTTAACCCAGCAGGCTTCTGCAACTCTTACACTCAAACCCTTTAGCACTAAATCCGATTTCTTATTCTCACACATATACTCTCGTATCACTTTGGAAAACACTCGTCCAGCATCACAAGGCATTACTTTTGATCTCTATCTCCATCACCATATCACCCAGTTAGAAAAACAAGTCTGGTTTTGGTATCAAAACCTCGTAAGGAGGAGGCTATGGGGACTCTCTTTCTATCTCATGTGCTCTCTCTCTCTCTTTCTCTCTCTCTCTCTCTCTCTCTCTCTCTCTCTCTCTCTCTCTCTCTCTCTCGCCCCATCCTTGCCAGAGAAAGCCCTATTGGCACGTGCCAATGCCCCAAGACAGAGAGAGAATACCCAGTATGCATATTATTCTAATACCCTGAGCCGGTGCCCAGAATCCGCTGGCATGATCGTGTAATGAATGCCGCGCCTTGTAGGCCTCAAACATAAAGCTGTGTGTGCCCCGCCAATGAATTATTCATTCGTGCCTCAAGGCAGCAAATCAGCCAGGCAGCAGCTAAGAAAATTAGCTACCAATTAGTGTTTATTTACGGCAATAGCTGGGAAAAGTTTCTCCTCCACATTTTTTTTTTTTTTTTTACCTCTTCGTTTTTACATTTCAGACTGCTTGACTTGTGCCAGCAGAGACATCAACAAAGCAAAAAAAAAGTTCCTGGATGTTAACCTTGAAATGGAGAAGGCAGGAAAGGGAGAGGGAGAGAGAGAGTGAGAGAGAGAGAGTGAGAGAGAGAAAGAGGGAGAGAGAGAGAGAGAGAGAGTGGAAGGCTGCAAGAATCAGATCCATAGCATTTACAGTTGTGTTCAAAATTATTCAACCCCCAATGCTGTAAATGGTTTTAGGGAATTTAGTGTACATTTGTAATTGTATTCAGAATGAAATCCTACAAGGACTTCTTAAAGAACCATATGCAACTAAAATGACATCAATTAGTTTTGTAATACAGTAGTAAATGTTTCTTTTGTGAATTCTTCATTGACATTGATAATTATTCAACCCCTTAAAGACTACCACTCTGAAGAACAGAGGTTCAATGAAGTGTTTTCAATCAGGTATTGAAAACACCTGTGGATATCAGGGAGCAGCAATAAAGCCTAATAAGCACCAATTAGGCAGCTTTAAAATGACTGTGATACTCAGCTCCTTCTAGACATTTACTGGTGTGGTTACAAACATGGTGAGGTCAAGAGAATGGTCCAGGAAGACAAGAGAACAGGTGATTACTCTTCACAGGAAGGGCAATGGCTATAAGAAGATTGCAAAGATGTTAAACATACCAAGAGACACCATAGGAAGCATCATTCGCAAATTCAAGGCAAAGGGCACTGTTGAAACGCTACCTGGTCGTGGCAGAAAGAAGATGCTGACTTCGACTGCTGTGCGCTACCTGAAGCGTAGAGTGGAGAAAATTCCCTGTGTGACTGCTGAGGAACTGAGAAAAGATTTGTCAGATGTGGGTACTGAAGTTTCTGCTCAGACAATACGGCGCACCCTGCGTAATGAAGGCCTCCATGCCAGAACTCCCAGGCGCACCCCCTTGCTGTCCCCAAAGAATAAGAAGAGTCGACTGCAGTATGCCAAAAGTCATGTGGACAAACCACAGAAGTTTTGGGAAAGTGTTCTGTGGACTGATGAAACAAAATTAGAACTGTTTGGGCCCATGGATCAACGCTATGTTTGGAGGAGAAAGAACAAGGCCTATGAAGAAAAGAACACCTTGCCTACTGTGAAGCATGGCGGGGGGTCAATCATGCTTTGGGGCTGTTTTGCTTCTGCAGGTACTGGGAAGCTTCAGCGTGTGCAAGGTACCATGAATTCTCTTCAGTACCAGGAGATATTGGATGACAATGTGATGCAGTCCGTCACAAACCTGAGGCTTGGAAGACGTTGGACCTTTCAACAGGACAATGATCCCAAGCATACCTCCAAGTCCACTAGAGCATGGTTGCAGATTAAAGGCTGGAACATTTTGAAGTGGCCATCGCAGTCACCAGACTTAAATCCGATTGAGAACCTCTGGTGGGACTTAAAAAAAGCAGTTGCAGTGCGCAAGCCTAAGAATGTGACTGAACTGGAGGCTTTTGCCCATGATGAATGGGCGAAGATACCCGTAGATCGCTGCAAGACACTTGTGTCAAGCTATGCTTCACGTTTAAAAGCTGTTATAACTGTAAAAGGATGTTGTACTAAGTACTAAGATTGAATGTCACTTTGGGGTTGAATAAAACTGATAATGATGTGAGCTCAGAAAAGACATTTGTGGTTATTTCATTATAAATGTTATGTTATATTTGTCCGACCTACATGTGCCTCTTTGATTTAATTGTAAGCAGGATGACTGAATGATCATAATCAATGTCAAACCGACCAAAACAATCAATTTCAGTGGGGGTTGAATAATTTTGAACACAACTGTATATTCTGCCATCTTCCAGTGAGATCAAGAACGGTGTGTGTGTGTGTGTGTGTGTGTGTGTGTGTGTGTGTGTGTGTGTGTGTGTGTGTGTGTGTGTGTGTGTGTGTGTCCATTCTCGCATTGCTGAAGCGATTATGCCACTCTTATTGACCTAAAAGAATTTAAAATCACTAGATTCCACACTTAAACCCCTTTAGGCTTTCAGCTTCTGTCCTCACTCCAGTACTTCCTCAGGGTAAGGCCTTGCAGCAAACAGCTTAAGCAGAGTGTGTGTGTGTGTGTGTGTGTGTGTGTGTGTGTGTGTGTGTGTGTGTGTGTGTGTGTGTGTGTGTGTGTTTCACTAGAGCTGGGTGTCTGATTAACCCTGGGTTTTATGTGTTTAGATCCACAGTCCTCTTACATGCATGTGCAGCTTTAGTGCCAGCGAACACGCAGGGATGAAGCGGATAACGGATATCAGGAGAGATTAGATATTGTTACCCTTGGATCTAGAGCTCAGACATCAGCCTCAGACCAACCACAGACTCAAAGCCTGGCGATAAGGTGTGTGTGTGTGTGTGTGTGTGTGTGTGTGTGTGTGTGTGTGTGTGTGTGTGTGTGTGTGTGTGAGTGTGTGGATTGGCAGGTGTTCCTTCATCTCCATTAGAGCTTCTGTAACTTCTTGCTTTAATAATCCTGCAGGATCCGAACAGTGTTTTCCCCCTGTATTCCCAAGTGTTTTCCACTATCCAGGATATCTGATGAGCAATTACTGCTACATCATGCACAAAGGCTTCGAAACACACTTGGACACCTACATTAGATTCTCATGGCAGAAATGAGCGCTTGTGCAAAAAGGAGATCCAAACACTAATTTAGGGGAATATTTCGGAAAAACAGTTTACGTCTTCCCAGCAGAGATGTGTAGGATCTTTCCCAATACTTTCCCAAGACTATATGGTGTTTTTATAGATCGGCTTGAGACGCTCTTTTGAGTCTATCAGATCGGTTGTTAGTGTTCATGAGTGATGTTTAGATTTATCAGCTCTGGAAAAAGACATAACACCTACACACACACACAAGCGTACAAGTTTACTCGTAGTGATGACAGTGCGTTTCTTTTTCACGCTCGTTCTCTTCGGCTGAAGCTGAAACCTACACGAAGCATTGTGTAAGCATTTCGGTCCAGGCAGGCTTTTTGTGCGCATGCATCTTGCCACAGAATGTCTGGATTGTGCTTTCCAGCCTGCTTTTGTGCTAGCCAGCTTGATAAGTGATAGAATATCTCTCACTGTCTCTTCACTCTCGCTTCCCAAGCTCTGTAACATTCATTCTTCCTTTCTGTGCCTGTTCTGATTTAGCTTTTTCGTGTAGCATTCATGGGAGTGTCAGTCAGACAGAGTGAAGTGCGTGTGTGTGTGTGTGTGTGTGTGTGTGTGTGTGTGTGTGTGTGTGTGTGTGTGTGTGGAGGGTGGGGGCGCCTGGCTGCTGCTTGGCAATGAATGGAGCAGAGAGAACAGAATAGAAGGTGTTGTGGCATTGAGTTTAAAGCTTGCAGGCACGTGCCTAGGGGGATTTCTCTCTCTCTCTCTCTTTCTCTTTTTTCTCCCTCTCTCTTTCTCTCTCTCTCTTACTTGTTTGACCCTTTGACCTGTTTTCGCTCGTCCCTTCCGCATCTCTGATTCCTCCGAGTGATGGTGGGTAAACAGTTCCGAATGCCCTGACGTCAGCCTGAAAGAAAGATGGACCCGTCCAATTCTCAGGCCAATTAAATGATAAGATGTTTGGAGGTGCTCCCAAGGGAATGAAGAAAGAGCTTTGAATGGCAGCCCTGCAATTCACAAAGCAATTTTTTTTTAACTCTTATCACAGCTGCAATGTCCATTCGGTCTGGGCTCATTTAGCTTGTTCATTCATTCTCCGGAATGCCATCTGAATAAAGTCTAAGTGTTAAATATACTCATTTTCAGAGTGAGATTACGCTTGTGACCCAATTGACAACTTTCCAACAGGTTCGCTGATTTAATTTAGTCATTAAAAAGAGAGAGAGAGAGAGAGAGAGAGAGAGAGAGAGAGAGAGAGAGTTTTATTTAGCTAAATTTCTTTCTAGTTACAGCATCGTTCCCTTGCAGAGTTTTCAACACTGGCTCACAGCAGTGAGTCTGGAAGGTCAAGGATCAAGCACACTTAACTATCAAGTATCTGAAATTTACTACCAGCCAAAACAGGCTCACATAAAAGCCTCATTGTATCCTGACGAGAGATCAATTTCAAATATTACCTGTTATATCACTTTTTTCATTTATTGAATTCAAGAAAACCCGTACCAGGAACTGCGTGAAAGAGCTTTGCACCTCATTACAACATTGTAGTTCGTTAAGAACGTAATTGCAAAACAGTACTAACAAATACACCGCATGAATGAATGTATAATGTATTCATATATTAGATTTCTAATATTAAAGACATCAAAACATCTGATATAGAAGAGTTTTAGATCTGGGGTATTAAAAGCACGGTTTAAAGTCCAAAGTTTTTCAAACTTGCCTTGGATTTTGGCCTGAATTATCTTTTAATGTAGTAGGCTGATATATGATGCAGATCTTAAACAGTTCAAATAAGATCTTAACAATTAAGTAATAAGAGATGATACAGAAAATTGCTGAAATTGCTGAAAACATAAATCTCTTTAATCAGTGCACTTGCTTTTTGGTACCCGTGCCTACCTGTAGCCTGAACTACAGCTGAATGATGACTAACAGTAAAAAATACTCTCATTCTCTCTTTAAATGTCGCATCATATTTACCTAATAGGATCTATAAGACTAGATTAGATAGAATGAAGGATAAGAACTTAATGCCCAGGACACACCAAGCTGGCGTCGGGCAATTTCGGTTGGTTTTTGAGCGTGGCTTTAGTTTTTCCGGTGTGTAATTTGCAGCACAATCGGCCGCTGTGGATAGATAGAAAAAAAAAACAAATGAATAATCAGTAGACTTCGATTTAATACTAATATTATTTTTTTGTCTTATGTCGTATATTATTAAACCCAGCATGCTAAAGTTGCGATTACTATTGGTGTAAAGGTACACAAAATTCACTCTCTGAGCTTGTGACGCTAAAGTCAGGTTTGAGTCAAGATGGAAGTATAAAATGAGGTCTAATTAGAGCAGAATCGTACAGTAATTTGTAAAAAAAAATTATGCTCAGAATTCATATGTCTAAATCAGTTCGAATTTCCACTAATGCTGTTGTGAATAATCACTCCTTCATGGTAAAGCGATCATCTGTCATGCCATCAGATCCTACCCCATATGATGTGCACATCCCTTTTACTGCCTCTGCCTGCCACCTGAGGTCTATGTGGCACATTCAGCGGCTCTTAGACAAGCACTCGGTTAGCTGTCAGGAAATTTCAAGTTCCACCGTGTCAACCGATCACATGTTCGGGCCTTCGTTAAGGCAGGCAGCCATTTAATAATGTAGGTATTACTGCATCACCACACACTTCTCCAGCGGAGTCATTATTGATCAAGAGCTCAGCGTGCGTGTGTGTGTGTGTGTGGAATTGACAGATGGCTGGCGTAATGCTGTAAACAGACTGGCAGAGAGTTAGTCTCATGGAGGAATAATGTGACACTGGAGGGCTGTTGACAGGTACTTTAGCAACCAAGTCTGCAGAACCCCTAATGCAGAAGATTCGAAAAAAGTAGAATGCGCGACGCAGAAATGCACATTTTACCATTTTACAAATCAATTGGAAGCCCTATGGTCAAATTTATTGTAGTATATGTTTGTGATCATGTTTTGCATGTGGTAGCCATAAAAAATGCTTCATTTGTATAATTTGTGTAATCAAACTACTTTAGCAGGTTAAAACGAGGCTGATTGCCCAGAAGTGCTGCATTTTAGGCTCTGAGGATTTAATCACAAAATATTTTACTATAGAATTAGTTTTCCCTGAAAGAACTCAAAGCAGATGGCTATCCTACTTGAATATTCACAGTCTCTTCTGAACAACAACAACAACAACAACAAAAAACCACAGTGTTTACTCCCACAGCATAAACGTGTTTGTTGAGCGAGTGTTCATTCGAATCTAAACTATTATAGTTGAGCACAATACTAAACAATAACCTCATTTACTGAACAACTTTATTCTTTATCAGCTTTATCTTTCCTTCAACCGGATGTAGGCTACATCATGCTGAACATTTGTAGGGCATTTTAAAGCTAATCAGAGGTATTTGACTAGAGGGTTAATACAGATTAAATGAGCCAGCGTCAAGGGATTCGGGTTTTGTAGGTAAAGTTCATCCATTGAGCAAGTTCTCCTCAGGAAAGGAGAGCAACGAGGACACAAAGGAGAAGAGTAGCAATCATCAACGTATACATCGTTTCCCCCTCTACGAAGGCGTGCTAGCTCCGTGGTGAGCGTAGTTCTAATGGAGCACTCAATATGAAAAATAGGTCAAGAGCTTTCTTACAATAATTGGATTTAATAATTTAAAGCATTAATGAGGCTTTAGAAGACCTCCTTTTGTTTCAAGCGCAATTAATTCCTTTCCCCCACCCAACAGTTTAAATTTGAAACAAGTCAGGTGTGAAATGTTATTTGTCTTGTTTCAATTCATCATCTATTAAAAACCCGAGAACACGTCTTTCTCTCCTCGATTCGTAGCAACAGCTACGAGGGCAAAACGAGTCAAACCTTGGAAATTAATGTGCGTTAACAATCCCCTAATAAACATGTTGCATGAATGGAAAAAAAACAACAACAAACTGTAGGTTTGAGATTATTGTGTTATTGTATTAAAGCGATGCAGCTTGGCAGAGAATCCAAACAGTAGGTTTATTACTTCCTCACAGTTTAGTGGCTTCGAGCCAGCCTTTAGAGCTGTGTGTTTATGAGTTTATAGACAAAAGCATTCAGCATTGAAGTCCCACGAACTAGTCGAAAGTTAATGCGCCCTTAAAAATGAGAAAACATAATACTTGTACCATTAGGCTTGTTTGGGAAGTGGTATGGGTTCTTCGCAGCCTGATTATGATGGACTGAATATCTAAGGAGAAGAACAATGAAATATTGTAGCCTTATATCGTGTGTGAGTATGACTGCATGGCTGAAATTACATTGTTGGAGTATGTACATGCAAATACTGACACGATCTTATATTATGATAATAGGCCAGAACTGCATAGACCCAGTAAACACAAGCGAACATGCTGCCAGAGTATTTCTATGTTCATGAAATATTTTGAAAATATTTTGAAGAACTTACCCTACTTTCAGACTGGCAATGCTGCTTGTAACGTCTCATGAGCGACTGCTAATTTTGTCGTTTGTGAGGGTGCGCCGTCTCGTCTTTTTTTCTTCTTTTATTAATCAGTGTGAAAATTAGTCGCTTGATTTATATGTTACGCGCCAGGCTTCGTAATAGCTTCGTCAGCAGGTTAGCGAAGCAGGTTAAATGCACTACTACATTCCACCTGGTCCTTCCTTCCGAGCCTTACGTTTCTTTCTCGTGTCCTTTTAGGCATATTAAATTATGGTTGTGAGTGGGGAACTAAAGAAACACAGGACTACACTGTCTTGATTTACCAAGGAAATATTCACGCCAACTATTTGGATTCGTTGCTACTGTAGCTTATATTGGCTGAACAAGTGCTCAAAATCAGTATTAGGCTGCAAAATATCAGCTAAAATGATAGTGGGATTACATTACTACACACAGGGATCGTTATCGACTTTGCAATGCACACGCTTTCTAGCCTGGTCAGATTTCTCACAAACTGTAATCTCAGAGATCTTTTCGAATATCGCAAGCAGCTACACAATCATTATTGCATAGTAACATACTGTAACGATTATTGTACAGTAAATTGGCTCGTAATAATAGTCGGATTGGCAGAATGTCAGTACTGAAACTAACAGACAGGACACTGTGTGTAATCCTTTCACAGTCCAAACAGACTTAACATGTTATGTCCAGTAAAAGCTTTAGTGACCCCAGCAGTCAGGTTAAGCCACAAAAGGCCTTGTGGTGTCTGTAAAACCTGCAGGGTATACACATGGAGAGAGAAAGAGAGAGAAAGAGAGAGAAAGAGAGAGAGAGAGAGAGAGAGAGAGAGAGAGAGAGAGCTTGGAGGGGTGGCTGTATCTTGTTCTTCTCAACATCTCTTCCACAGGCTGGAGCAGGATTAAGTTCACTCTGGGCTTTTTCCTGTTCTGCATTAGCAGGTTATTGGTAGGGAGGTTAAACAGTGGAGCAGAGTGAAAAAAAAAAAGACTCCGATCGGATGACCCCTGTCCCTCAACACCTAATAAAGCCTCAGGATCTCAGCCCTTAGCTTCCTTACATTTCTGTCATTCTTCTATTGACTAATATCGTGGGTTTCTTCCTGGATGTCCGTCATTTCACCATCCATCATTGTACCATGTTATACAGTATATTTCCATAAACTGGCTATAGTGTCCTGCATGCTGTCCAACTGTGCTGTCTGGCCTTTGTTCAGTTTTTAATCGCAGCACATCTTTTGCCTTTTCTTTTACGATGCATTTTGGTTTCGAAAACAACATTTTCTGAAAATTTTCACTTACATGGAATGACAGTAGATGCAGTGTATTTTCAGGTTATTTTAATAAAAGGTCAAACTATAATAATTGTAATACTTTTGTAAGTTAATGTGCACATAAAAAAAACCCTGATTGTGTCTATCTTGATTAGAATTTTTTTATCTCTCTATTATCTCTTAATCAGTTTAAATGTAGTGAATTATTTCTCAAGTAAAAGTACTTTTTTTTATACAAATACTTTTCTCCGTATTACTTACATTTTCCACATGATTTGCAAGTTATTATTATAGCGAACAATCTGTAATCAGACCCTGAAATCTAAAATAATTTCATAATGTCAGGACACTGTGGACTTTAATTAGATGTACATTTATTTATCATCTGTAATTTGTTTTATGAACCAGAGGAAGCCCAATTTTGAGGACACATGCTGTGGTTGGAGTAACGAAAGTTGTTAGGAACGAATGTTTGTGGACACATAAGCATAAGATTGGTATGTTCTTTTTGAACATCCTATTACACATTTACTCTCCATTTGCTGTAACCTCCACTCTTCTGGGAAGATGCTCCACTAGAGTGTGCATGTGAATATTTATGAGTTTTTATTCAGCCACATGGGTGTTAGTAAAGTCAGGTGCTGATGTAGGGTGAGGAGGCCTGGGGTGCAGTCAGTGTCTCAATTCATCCCAAGCGTTAAGGTCACTCAAGATCTTCCACTCCAGTCCATGTAAACATATCTTCATGGAGCTGGCTTTGTTAACATTCTAATGCTGGACCAGGTTTGGGTCTAAGAGTTGGGAAATTGTAATGCAAAGACGTCCTAATGAATTGTGTGCCTTGAAGTTTGCGGTAACAGTCTGGGGAAGAACCACATATGGTTGTTTAATACAGTAACTTTTTAAATATGGCTGAACGATTTTTGGAAAATGTTTAGTTTTTTTATCAAAATTGCGCTTGTGATTTAATACACAATTCTTTTTTTAAGCTCTTTATGTTCTCTATTATTCCAAAAGACAAGCAATAAATCATTGTATAGATTGTACAATATTAGATAGAATTCTTTTTTATGTAGGCCATTTATTGATGTATGCATTTATTGATATGAATGACATTTTTATTTAATAACTATAATCACAGTAGTATAATAAGTAATTTGTTAAACTGTCAGCCTTGTAAGCATGTAATAATTATTATGACAACATACTGTACTGGTGTAAATATTAATATCAGAGACACTGCAATAATCAGAGGATATGTAAACATGTGGATTGCACTTTTTATACAATCTGTGGACTTCTAGATAGTGTTTAAATAAATTATTAAATATTATCTTACTGATCTCCAGTCAGTAACATAACACACAAAGTGCAAAAAAATAAAGGAGAATATTTATATAGACTTGATATCAAACATTTCAGCCAGTTATGCTATTTGGCTTATTTGACACACTGGTGTTCAGGGTTTTTTTTTTTTAGCTACCGTATGCAACTATCGTACGTGGCTTTGTGGTGTTTAAGTGCTGAATCGGGTCATTAGTGTTTTTTCCTGTGAGGTAGCAACATTAGGAAGGCAGGTTTTAAACAATACCTGATACCTGACACTGCGCAGCATCTTCTTTTTTAAAGCCAAAACACCGCATTAGTCTTGCGTGTCATGTGACAGAGTGTAAATCAAATTCAGTTTTTTTTCCATATCGCGATATTATCGCAAATGCAATTAATAGTTCAGCCCTATTTTTAACCGATAGAAATAGGTCATATACCACTCAGGGCGAATCATTTTAAAAATGAAATAAAATATATGATTGCTTTGGATACCTGCTGTGTTAGTAAATGCAGTGGAAATGACTGGGCAGAATGTTTTGTACCACCCGATCGGTTTGGCCAAAGTGGCTGCTTATTTTGCAGGTGTGCCGTAAAAAGAAACGAATACGAATAAAATAAATATGGAAAAAGAAAACCATTCACATAAGCGCACACACACACACACACACACACACACAGGTTAAAATCAGCCGTTTATTGAAAACTGTGTGAAAACCGTGATCACTGAGCTCTTGAGTTCCTCTGATGCGACGAGCAGTGTACGTTCAAAGATGTCTGTTTCTCTGAGCGAGAATGCTGCCATTTGTTGCCGCGCACGAAGTCTCTTAATCACGCCCGCATACAGGACACCTGCCATCCGTGAAAAGAGTCTACTCATTGGCTAACTTGCAATTTCCGTGGAGGTCTTCACTCTTCGAGGCGAGCAAGCCTCTGCATTGCAGAGATCACAAGATTTCCAGTTCACTCGCTCATGACGAATTGGACCACCTTTTCATTTTCTGCCTCCTAATTTTATAATTCTCCAAAGAGGGCACTTTTTTTGCAGCCACGTCTAAATATTCAACCTTGAATCGTTCCCGTCCCACTCACAGCCGAAGGAAAAAAAAAAAGTAATGAAGAAAAGAACAGAAGCACTGACATGTGTTACTGTTCCAAAAAGCAACAAATCATGTTAATGTTCTTGTTTATTTCCACGATCAGATATAATCTGTTTCCCCGGCGGAGATAAAAATCTCTTTGCACCGATTTCTGAATGTGAAGCACTGTGTGTTTGAAAAACTGTACTTGTAGGGGGTGTTAAAGGTAGAGAGAAACAAGGAAGAGGCACCAAAGATATCTTAGTTGTCACTGTTCCTTTTCCTCTCATGCATTTTTTTTTTTTCGAATGTAGGTTTTCGAGGATTTTCATGGTTTTGTGGCAGATTACCGATGTCCTGAAGCCCCAGCCACAGCTGGACAGGAAACAGTTTGTTAACCCTTATAACCTCTCTGGGGTGCTGCAACAAAAAAAAAAAAAAAAAGGATTTCTTTTTTTCATTGTTCTTTTCTTTGCAATTTCATTTGACATATTACAGAGATTAGAGTCAAGATGTTTTGAGATCAGAGTGCAAAACTGAAGTATTCAAATAACCCATTTTTCTTTTAAACAAAACAGATGATTATTGTTTCTGCCACATTCCCTCAATCTCTTGTTTGAACACGGATCTGCCATCAGCAAGCAGATGATGTTGATTTGCATGTGAAGTTGTTTGTACTCATGGTGTAACGAGGACTTTCCCAGGTTCAGAAGCTGTTCTACTTTATCCTGTAGGAAAAGCTTCTGAACCAGAATTCTCTCGACACAAGGTTGCGAATATTTGTGCTTTTTTTTTTTTTTTTTTTTTTTTTATATTTATCTAACAAACTTAACAGTAGATGGCATAGTGGTGGTGGTAGCTCAGGTTACTGTATGTTCCCCTGGTTCTTTAGTTTTCTCAAAAAAACTGGCCATAAAACAATGGGCATTAAAATTTCACCAGGTGTAAATAATCGTGTGAGTATGTGTGTTAATGATGTTTTGTTTGGCTCCAGGTTCCACATGACCCAAAACAGGATAAAGCATTTACCCCAGATGAATAAATGAAGACGTGTTCATTAGTTAGGAAGGTTGTATGCTACTACTGTATGTATTGCTTAATGCGTCCTCTTAACTCCGCATTATACACACTCCGAATCAATGCACAGCCCCGATTTAACGAAATGTTGTAAGCACTGTGAATGAATAAAAGCCAGCAGTAAATGTAAAGACATGGAAGAAAGCGAACTCTATATTTAGCCGAACGTTTAAGTTTTATGCAGGAAAGATACAGTTCTGTCTGCGTCAATCAAGAGTCAAAATGTTTGCACCAATTATGCACATAATTATGACCAATTGCTGGCTCTCGAAAATATCTTAGGTTGTTTGTGTTATTTTAAGTTCCAGTGCTCAATGTTCACGTTTTAATTAAGAAAGAAATAGAGGGAAAAAAGCACTAGAGCACAGATAAATCATAATAACATCCAGGCTAGCGACCATTACAACAAAACAGTATTCATTCATATTTATAATAATGTATAGCTGAGTTGAATTTGGAATATTGGAAATGATGTATTGTATATGTACACTGACATGAGTGTTTGTTGGTTTTATTTGCTTATAATTGGTTGATTATGTGTATTTGTTCTGGTTTTGTTCTTGTCTTTGCCACTGTCATATTATTGGTTTGTTTTTCATTTGTGTGCACCTGTACCATGTCTTGCTTTGTCTCATTCAATGAAGTCTTCTTAGTTCATGGTCATTGCTGTTTTTGTTATCTGCCTGTTTATTTGGCTAATGAAATTGGATATGCTTCTGCTATGTTTTTGGACCATGGTTAATAATATAAAGCACATTGATTTAACATACATTGAATGTACATTACAGATGTGTTTGTGAGCCAGGGATTGCTGGAGCCATGTGTTTGTTCTGGATGCTTAAGCAACCAATTTGTTCAACTATATTTTACAATCACAGTGCTATAAAATCACAAGCTATAGTCCAGATCAATTGAGAGCTGTTGTAAACGGGTAAAAAAAAACGTGTTTTAGCTGTAAAAAGCCAAGGACAGAGAGCTGGGGGTGTGGGTGCGGGTAACGGCGGCAGGTGGGCTTAGTGGTTGGGGAGCCTACATTGACCCGGAAAGGCTTGAAAAACACCCAGCTCCATATTGAGCAGTCCTTTCCAGACAATCAATTTATACCCAGAAGCGCAGGCACAACAGTGCAGATAGAAGGACCACAAACCCACACAAGCCGAGAGAAAGAATCACTTAAGCTGTAAAAATGCATCGGCCTCCATAGCACGGAAAACAAGATAAATATAGTTATCACTCCGCATCTGTCAAATTGAGCCACACGATTCCGAAGCGAAGATTGTGGAATGTTCCATTGTTCTTCGGAGAGGGTTCTGGCCTGAAACATTGCGCATCAGGAAAGGAGGACGAGCCTGAGAGGAATGTGAAGTGTGTATGCGTGTAAAGGGGATGAGTTCGATTGCTCCTCCTGTTGGTTTTTTTTTTACTGTCCAAATTGAAAGCGAGCTCCGCCGGGTGCAGGCTAGCTCTCATGCATTCACATGAGCAGAGACAAGCCGTTCACACACAGACGCACATCAGCATTCCAGCCTCACGCCGGAGGTGGGGAGACACAGAGCACCAAATCGCAAATCATGGCCAAACAGACCCATTGAATTGATCTGAAATAGTCCCCATCAGACCCTCCACTTAACTAAGCCGTATGTCTGCGCTGGAGCATTGTATTTTCCTTTTTGAGCACTTTTGGCAATTTTCTCTCCATCTTTCAAATGCTAGTTCTCTGATTTCAAAGCGCTGTATTGCTGTATTTATTTATTTATTTTAATATTTTTTCACTGTGCAGGTAAAGCCGCACAATTATTTCTAACTTATGGTCATGATTTTTGCCTTCCATAATTTATAATCTATAATTTATAAAACAAAATCGACTGTGATGCTGGGGTCTGCTGTTTTTGAGGTTGCTAATTGGCTAACAATAGATTGCATATTTAAATTGACTCTAGAGATTTAAAACACAAGCTTCCCATTAGCATGGGGTAACTGTGTGTTTGTAGAAGCATATTTATTTGGGTCCAATTGTGTTTATATTTAATATTGAGGGGGAAAAAAACAACATTATTTATATTAAGATGTTTCAACTTAGGATACATGAGGAGACATACTGTAGGAAAAGAAAAAAAAGAAAAAGAAGCCAAGCAGTAGAATTCCATTTGCAGCAGAATGTCATACACTGTAGCATGTCATTTTTGGCACGTGTATGTCAGTGAAAGCAGCAAAGCGACAAACCAAAACGAGTGGCTCAAACGATTCTTTGGACCAATCCGATGGAACATACTTATCAAAAAAAGTAAAAAAAATATCTTCATCATGTATAAGTTTCTATAACTTATTATATTTTTATACAATATTAACTTTGAATAATGGACAGTAAGCTCAAATTGTATTCTTTTTAAAGGTTTTTTTTATTGTGTTTTTAATTTAATTTTATCAGGAACTGGTAACATAAATTTAGGGAGGGCATTTTCAGCTGAGATTTTGAGTCCCAAAATCTGGTTAAGAAATTATGAATAAAACTAATGGTTTGGAAGGAGTTAACATCAATTGCTTCATATGTGGCAAGTGAATTCTGCACAGATTGCGTACTTTGCTAATCATACATTAATCAGACAACCAATTTTCACACTGATTAGTTTGTTTATTCGGGTAGTTCCCACAGAATGTTTGCAAGTTTGCCATCAGTGTAACACATGATCTTGAGTAGCAGTTTGGTTTCATTAAACATTGCAAAAAAACCTTTGATACTCTCCATTTTCCTATATACAGTATACTTTTGTAACACACAGAATTTTTTGTAACACACAAACAGATGGTAGGACAAGGATGCATGCACAGTCACAGGGAGCACCAACCTTCAGTCAGTGTGCCAAAAGATATTGTCCTGTATAAATATGATATATATATATATATATACAGTTGTGTTCAAAATTATTCAACCCCCAATGCTGTAAATGGTTTTAGGGAATTTAGTGTACATTTGTAATTGTATTCAGAATGAAATCCTACAAGGACTTCTTAAAGAACCATATGCAACTAAAATGACATCAATTAGTTTTGTAATACAGTAGTAAATGTTTCTTTTGTGAATTCTTCATTGACATTGATAATTATTCAACCCCTTAAAGACTACCACTCTGAAGAACAGAGGTTCAATGAAGTGTTTTCAATCAGGTATTGAAAACACCTGTGGATATCAGGGAGCAGCAATAAAGCCTAATAAGCACCAATTAGGCAGCTTTAAAATGACTGTGATACTCAGCTCCTTCTAGACATTTACTGGTGTGGTTACAAACATGGTGAGGTCAAGAGAATGGTCCAGGAAGACAAGAGAACAGGTGATTACTCTTCACAGGAAGGGCAATGGCTATAAGAAGATTGCAAAGATGTTAAACATACCAAGAGACACCATAGGAAGCATCATTCGCAAATTCAAGGCAAAGGGCACTGTTGAAACGCTACCTGGTCGTGGCAGAAAGAAGATGCTGACTTCGACTGCTGTGCGCTACCTGAAGCGTAGAGTGGAGAAAAGTCCCTGTGTGACTGCTGAGGAACTGAGAAAAGATTTGTCAGATGTGGGTACTGAAGTTTCTGCTCAGACAATACGGCGCACCCTGCGTAATGAAGGCCTCCATGCCAGAACTCCCAGGCGCACCCCCTTGCTGTCCCCAAAGAATAAGAAGAGTCGACTGCAGTATGCCAAAAGTCATGTGGACAAACCACAGAAGTTTTGGGAAAGTGTTCTGTGGACTGATGAAACAAAATTAGAACTGTTTGGGCCCATGGATCAACGCTATGTTTGGAGGAGAAAGAACAAGGCCTATGAAGAAAAGAACACCTTGCCTACTGTGAAGCATGGCGGGGGGTCAATCATGCTTTGGGGCTGTTTTGCTTCTGCAGGTACTGGGAAGCTTCAGCGTGTGCAAGGTACCATGAATTCTCTTCAGTACCAGGAGATATTGGATGACAATGTGATGCAGTCCGTCACAAACCTGAGGCTTGGAAGACGTTGGACCTTTCAACAGGACAATGATCCCAAGCATACCTCCAAGTCCACTAGAGCATGGTTGCAGATTAAAGGCTGGAACATTTTGAAGTGGCCATCGCAGTCACCAGACTTAAATCCGATTGAGAACCTCTGGTGGGACTTAAAAAAAGCAGTTGCAGTGCGCAAGCCTAAGAATGTGACTGAACTGGAGGCTTTTGCCCATGATGAATGGGCGAAGATACCCGTAGATCGCTGCATGACACTTGTGTCAAGCTATGCTTCACGTTTAAAAGCTGTTATAACTGTAAAAGGATGTTGTACTAAGTACTAAGATTGAATGTCACTTTGGGGTTGAATAAAACTGATAATGATGTGAGCTCAGAAAAGACATTTGTGGTTATTCATTATAAATGTTATGTTATATTTGTCTGACCTACATGTGCCTCTTTGATTTAATTGTAAGCAGGATGACTGAATGATCATAATCAATGTCAAACCGACCAAAACAATCAATTTCAGTGGGGGTTGAATAATTTTGAACACAACTGTATATATATATATATATATACATTGATCAGACATAACATAATGACCAGTGAAGTGAATAACACTGATTATCTCTTCATCATGACACCTGTTAGTGGGTGGGATATATTAGGCAGCAAGTGAACATTTTGGACTCAAAGTTAATGTGTAAGCAGGAGGATTAAAAAAGGGCAATCGTATTGATTTGAGCGAGTTTCAGGGCCAAATTGTGATGGTTGGACGACTGGGTCAGAGCATCTCCAAAACTGCAGCTCTTGTGAGATGTTCCCGGTCTGCAGTTGTCAGTATCTATCAAAAGATACTGGGGTCATGGAGACATGGGCTTCCAATGATCCAAACCAACAGACACCATATTAGGCAGCTGGACATTAAGTTATGCCTGATCGGGGTATATATATATATATATATATATATATATATATATATATATATATATATATATATATATATATATATATACAGTGGAACCCGGTTATGTCGATGTCCTAGGGGGTCGCCAAAAAACATCGAGGTAACCAATGATCAAGATAAACGAAAATCAAAATGGCGGCAATATATTAACGTGCTTGAAATTACTTTATGTACATGATGTGCGTTAATAAATGAGAATGTGCATGCACGTGTTTTTGAAGGGGTTTTTTACACAACAGCGTTGCCTCGATTTGTTTGATGAAGGCATGCTATAAAAATACATACAGTACATGTTTATCTGTCAGGAATCCACCTGCCACGCCCCTTCGGCCCCCTTCAGCGTGTCAGGTGCTTTCTCGGCCGCTTTCTCTGAAGCTCGGCTTCAATCGGGCACATATGGTGCTCGTTTAATATCATCACCAGCTCCTATTTAAACTTCCACACTCTCACTGTCCGTTATTGTTGGTATATGTTGGTTCACGGCGGTCGTTGTTATCGCGCATGCGTATCCCGGTACGTGCCTTCCACCGGCACTCTCTCAACGGCTGCGCTTTTCTTCCCAAAGCGCATCGCGGATCCCCCCCCGATCCTGCCGGTGTTTATTCTATGATTTTGCTGGTCATCTCACGTTCCGCGCCGCCAAGCGCCGCTTTCGCCTCCCGTTCATCGCATAACATTTAACCACAAAAGGCATATGTGCACTAACTAACAGCAGAGATTCACCAGTATACAATACAACACCTGTAGCAGCTGTAAGACTTGATTTTTCCGCCACTTCCCCGAGTTCTTCTGCGGCTGCACCGAGATAACCGACGTTAAATGGCAAATTTTTCCCCCCTTGTGCTCGAGATATTAGGGTTTGGCGACATAAAAAATGCTTAGAAAAAGCGAGAATTTGGTGGTTCCACTTCAAAAACGTCGACTTAATAGGGTTGTCGAGGTAACCGAGGGCGAGATAAGCGGATTCCACTGTATATATATATATATATAACAATAACAATAGTTCCATTGTAATGTTTTTTTTGTTAAAATCTGATTGCATAAGGAGTTCGACTGGCTTTCAGATTTCTTTCAGAACCGTTTTATAATAAAACCATGTCAACACACATTCCCAGTTCCTCATTGCCCTGTTTTTGTCTTTCTTTGTTGCAGTATGCTCTGGCCCTCATCAGCTCAAAAGAGAAATGACTGCCTCAGCCAGCAGACCAAATTATCCGTCCAAATATCTCGGCCGACTTCTCAGTTTCGCAGACCAATCAATGGCACAGAGCGGCGTGGCGTGATTGATAATGATATTGAGATTGATTGTCCTAATCCTCTCCCCTGTCGAGTTCCCAAGTCCCCAAACAGACCATACATCAGTGCATATTCAAGCACTTCAGCACCGTAGAGAAAGGGAAAGCAAGTGAAAAAAGAGAGAGCGAGACAGAGACAGAGGCTTGGCAGGAGCTGCCAATAGATAAGTGAAATAAGGGGGCGAACGAAAAGAGCCGGTGATCCCTAAAGGCCAGTGCGCGGGTGGCTAACCCACCAGATCCACAGGCGTTGGGCTTTAAATTGCTCAAGATTGCCTGGTGGCATGCGCCTTAAGGGAGATGCAGGCGGGGGAAAGCATGGCCTTCGTTAAAGAGGAGCAGGAACGAGTGGAGGAATGATTTCCTCCAGGAGCAGGATAACAATGAAGGCCGGTAATTGCTGAAGTGGCAGAGGGAGGGAAGAAGAGAGCGGTGCAAATGCTTGTTGGAAGAGTGAGACAAGAGCAAGAGAAAGGTGAAGATAGATTGAGGCCTTCTTATTGCTTACTATTGGATAGATACACACAAAACACACATACGCACACACAGTGATATATGGTGTCTATTTTAATTACAGCGATAACATGGACATTAATTCTCCATAATTGAACTGCTCAGATCTTTCCTCAGGTTATTGCGTGTCAACGATTTCTTTTCTTTCTCCTTATTGACTGAAAGCAAAACACACACAGCTTTCATCCTACATATAATAGTAGGGAATAAAGCTACACTATAACTCATACAATTCCACATGCGTTCTTTATCTGTTCTATTTTAATAGACCGTAAGAATGTATGTGAGTCTCAGAGTGTGTGCAAGCGCGTGTTTACCGTACCATTGTGTGCACGTGAGTAATAGAGTGTCTCCTATCACTGTGTACCATTGAGAAGTTTACCCTGCATCTCCTAGCGTTAAAAGTTTACTTTTGTTCCAGGTGCAATAACAAAAGGCCTTTTAAGTCTGACTGGAAAATCTTTAGGAGAAATTGGCTTCTCTATTGAGGGGCAGCCGTATTGATTCTTGCCCCTGGCTCGCCGTGCTAAAAAGATGGATAGATTTCTTTTGAAAATGCTCAGAATGCGAGGCTCTAAAGACCATTGTGTGTTTTCATGCAGGAGCAAACCTGTTTAATAACATACAGCTTCAGCCAGCGCCTCTCCGTAAACCATTTATGGAACCTGAAAGAGAGGGAGGTGACAGGGACAAATTTTCTGGGCCCTGGAGTCCTCTAACTCTTTCTCTCTTTCTCTCTTTCTTTCTCTCTCTCTCTCTCTCTCTCTCTCTCTCTCTCTCTCTCTCTCTCTCTCTCTCTCTCTTACTCTGTCTCCACTCTCTCCTTCTGTTGCTCTCAGAGAAAATGAAATCTCTTTAAAGCACTTCCTCCTTTGACACACACAGGCTTGGTCGATTACTGAACCTGTCGTTCCCGGTTAGCCTCAGTTGCCTACCTGATGCCAATACAGACAGGTGGCAGTAAAAACAAAGAAGTTCACTCGGATCGTTGCTGTTATATAGCTAACCAGCACAATCTCTTGAACAAAGGGCTATTTTACTCTTTTCAGATGTTGTCCAGAGGTTGTATTTAGATTCATATTTATTTTTTGGGGGGTCATTATTCAACATGCCAACCGTAGGCTCTGGCAGACAAACACTGCACACCAAATCAAATATCTATCTTGCCGTTTTACTTGAAATGAATATTGTATCTGGATTTAACCCCTAAGTGGGCGTGGCCAAAACAAGAATGTTTATATTTTTTTATTATTATTATTAGTTTACGATTGGTATTAAAATCCAAATGCACACCGGTAGACTCCTAGAAAAAAGTGCTTCTCCTGATAATATCTGTAGAACATTACATTGTTCAGGACCAACCGTTATTTATATTCACTTACATCCTCCTAACATGTAGCCAGAGTCACTATTTAGTTGACTGTCAAGAGATCTTTAGCAAACAGTAACCAGTTGCAAATTTCACCAAGGGCACATATCTCGGCTTTGTTGCATACTTGTCAGGTACTGTTAGACTTTTTGATAGATTTTAATGGAACAAGATGCATTCAGGGACAGCCGACGGCTGGCAGACAGAAAAGGCAAGCAGGGAGATTCATATGAATGCGCGGATTCTTCCCGGCACCTTTTGTTATGATTTGCAGGAGTCGTCCCTGTTCGAGTCCCCGGAGGGAAAGTAGCGAAACAACGCACCGGCTTTTCATTTCAAGGACAAAAAACGGGACTTCATCCAAAACATGACCTGCGTATGGACACGCGCTCCCCTAAGAGATTATGTTTTAAGACACGTGTACAAAGACATTTAATATTCCGCATGAAGTAATCGTATCAGGGGGCTGGGAGAGAACGATTACCACCAAGGACCTTTTTTTTTTGAGTCTTTGGATTGGGTACAATCCATCAATAAATCAGTAACTGCTCTAAGCAGTAAGGACAGAAGTGAAAGCAAGACTAAACAAACACCTGTATCGTGAGCGGAATGCCGAACGCGGGTGCTAATTCAATTTTCGTTCGGTTAATCTTAGCTAATTCAGTTTTATCTTCAATGTCTCAGCGTCCTTTTGAGTTCCATATTCGGCACACATCAAACGATATCACTCATGACACATTTGCGTTGACTATTTAATAACAAAACGGTCTGTGAGTGTGTCTTTGTGCGCTAGGTGGGACGTGGAAATTCAGGAGCATAATGACTGAACACACGCGCATTGACGGAAACTAATTCAGACCACACGACTCCTCAGCCCAGAATCAAAGATTGATGCGCATGGGAGCAAACGTACATTTGTTGAATGCATACCCAGATGATCAATAGGCTGACACAAAATCAGTGTTTGCCAACACATGCTGTGGGCCTCAGACAGACTCACACACACACACATGCACAAACACACATGCTAAGGGCTTCACGCTGCTCTGAGCACCTCATGTAGGGCAGAAAAGGCCTTTGAAAATATATAAAAGATTAGCGGCATGTGAAGTATTCAGCGGAGAGCTTTCAATGACAGCCACAGCTCTTCTCAGCGGAGCTGCCATGTTGGATGCTGCCAGCGCCCTCGTTTTCTTTGCATTTGTCTTTTTGATGTATTACGCTGCATATTAAACAGCATGCTAACCTGCTCCCGCTTTTTTCCAGAGCTGCATCATTCAGCGGGAAAAACAAGAAGGTTCATCTCTCAGAGAAACTGACACAAGTCGCATTTATCCCTCGTCTGAGAAGCTGTTAAGGAAAATCAGGAAGCTGGAAGAATGGCAGGGCCTCCGAGTGTCACCTTTGTTTATACTGATCCTCGGAATCGTTGTAGCACCATAGTAATAAATACAAAATGCCAAGTTTGTACAATAGAGAATGGTATGGTATTAGCGATCTCGTTGGTCTGAGCTAATTGGTACTTTTGGCACCGTGTTTTGCAAGCTCGGTTCGGATCTCCCTCGTCAAGCCATCTGAGCATCTGGCTGCACAGCTGGGGCCACATAACCAGCCTAGTGACCCGGTGAACACACTCGGGGTCCTCATTAGGAGACAGAGAGGGATCTGTTGGCACGCCGCTGACCGCTTCTGTTAATTAGAGAAAGAATGATACCAGCAGCATCATTTAAAGTACATCATACGTAACCCGGGAGCCAACACTAAGATGGTTATTAGTTCTCATGCAAATTTGCAAAATTGACTCTTGTAAGAAGTGTCCTGCGTATCAGCCATCTTCAACACGGATATTTCATATGGCAGGAAGCTGTCAGGATAGTCTGAGGGCTGGGAAAAAGTGCCATTTGGTTTAAAGAATTTTATTTGTAAAGACGTCTGCACTGCTAATGAGACAGTCCTGCGAATATTAGCAGAGACATTAGATAGATCTCGTTTAATATACTGGTTACGCTTGGGTAGCATGAAAAGAGAAAAATGAAAACAGGCCAGAATGTGACAATTATGCAGATATTCAGCACATAGGAGTAAAACAAGAAGCGTTTTTATGTTGGAAGTGGTAGATAGTGGAATAAGATGTTGCACTGCCGATCAGCAGGTTGTGAGGTCAATTTTCAGTACCACTACTGGGTCCTTGAGCAAGACCCTTAACCCTCAACTGCTCAGTTGTATGAATGTGATCATTGTAATCTGCTCTGGATAAGGGTCTGTCTATTTTTGCATTGAGACATTTTTCTTTGCATATTCAAGCCTGTGTGGCAGTTGGGGTCAGTAGAGGGTTAAGTTATGATACAGTGTCCCTGAAACAGTAACAGTTAAGGGTCTTGCTCCAGGGCCCAATCGTGACAGCCTGATTGTGTAATAAAATTCAATTTAATTCATTTTTATTTGTAGAGCGATTTTTACAAAGGACATTGTCTTAAAGCAGCGTTACAGAAATAAAGAGGTTATCAACCTAATCCCCAATGAGCGAGCCAGTGGTGACTGTGGCACGGAAAAACTCCTCACCTGATATGGTATAAGTAGGAAACCTTGAGATCAACCAGAGTCAAAAGAGAACACGTCCTCATCTGGGTGGAACCAAATATCCAGTTCCATCATTGCTTCATGGATCTTATACTTACTTGATTAAGTAAGTGACGACAAAATCTAACTTCAAATCGCTGTAGTTTAATAGTAATTAAACACTTCAGGACATTCTGTTATTGGAAAGCCGTCAATTTCAGTGTGTTATCTCTAGCTTTTGTTTTTGTCAGGCTGTGACACATGAATCTATCGTTGATTAGTTCTCCATAACCGTACACCACAGACATGTTTCATTCCTTACCTAATACACATAACCGAAAGCCTGATAAATCCAGCGGATTTTAAATCAGAAGACTTTAACTACTTTAACATTGCTGTCTGTGTCTCCAAGATATAAGAGCTTCTCAGGCTTCTTCCAGAGTCTCCTGACAGCTGTGTGAGAATATGACAACGAGGCCATTCTCCCGCCTTATCATTCTCTTTTCCACCGACACTTCCTTAACGCTCTCTCTCCATATCCAAGGCAGACAAGAAGCCTGAACCTATCAACGGAATGCAGACAATAGAGACGTATCAGTCAGCTATCAGCTAACAAGCTGGCTAACAACCAGACATACCATAAAACCGAACCCCAGACAAAAAAAAAATCCTAATTATCCCCAAGTAATGGCTTCCACACAAAGACAAACACACACACAAACACATCGCATCTTAATGCAAGAATGTGCTTTGGACATCGAACGCACGCGTGCACAAGCTTACACAAAAGCCGAAGTACGCCATTAGACAGGCCGGGTGTCGATGATGATGCGAGAGAGAGCATGCTGGGGCTCATTTGCAGCCTCATTTGGCCATTTGCTTTAAATGTCATCTCTTAGATGAAGGCAGCAAAACAAAAAGTGCACACACACACACACACACACACACACACACACACATATGCACACACTTCAGCAAAGATTGTGTATCATGCTTTAGAGGTTATGATGGATTGGTCCTGGCGTGCTGATACACTGCTACTCTAAAGCTCTGGGAGGGTAAAAGCTCAATGTTTCGGACTTTTCTGAGATGATGCATGCGTTACAGTGCGCACTGGAGCAAGTGCCAGGCGGAGTATGAGTGCAACTGTATACATATGACAGATGGTATGAATATATCTGCTTCTGTGCTTGAGTGAGGCTCAGAGTAAGGAGGTGGACGCAATCAAGCTTCAGCTCCTGTGCAGATTTATTACAGCCTCGTGTGTGTGGCTGTGTGTGGCCTCTTAAAATATTGATGCATTGCACCTTTGTTTTTCCATTTGCTGCAGAGAGTGCATAATGTTTCAGGCCTCTCTTAAGGTTGTTCAGAATGCACTTAGCGTGGAGATGCGAGAGAAAAAAGCCTTTCTCTGGATTTCTAAGTGACGCGGTTCAAATCACAATAATCGCCTGCACCTGTTCTCTGCTGCTCAACCGCTCACTTAAACCTGCTCTACAGATTAACATGCGCTCCTGTAATGGCTCTTCGCAACGCGCTAGCAAAAATTAAAGCCATCCTGCATTTGTCCTTGCATGTGCTGTAGAGCCCGAATACAGTATAGCGTATAGAGCATACAGTATAGAGTTAGTGGGTGGGATTTATTAGGCAGAAATTGAAAATTTTGTCCCCAATGTTGACGTATCAGAAACAGGAAAAATGTCGTTTGACGACAAATTATGATGTCTAGACGTCTGGGTCAGAGCATCTCCAAAACTGCAGCTCTTGTGGGATGTTCCCGGTCTGCAGTGGTCAGTATCTATCAAAAGTGGTCCACGGAAGGAACAGTGGTGAACCGGCAACAGGGTCATGGATGGCCGAGTCTCACTGATGCACGTGAATAGCGAAGGCTGGCTCGTGTGGACCGATTCAACAGACGATCTCCTGTAGCTCAAACAGTTAATGCTGTTAATGCTTGATGGGTCAGAACCGTTTTGTCAGCAAAAAGTGGACCAACACAGCATGAGGCAGGTCATGATTTTAAGCCTGATCCGGTTTAATACATGAATTTAGTTATATTGAAAATGTTTTTTCTTGGTAGGATGTCTGATTTATTTATTTTTTTGTGGAGAAGGAGGTGAATATTTAAAATGGTCGATGATGCAATACTTGCAACCGAAGTCGTGAGATTGTAGCTCTTTTCTTATGTTTCCCGACTTCAGCACTTCAGCAGCGATACAAACGCCGTTGTCCGTAGCGGCATGTCCGTTGCCATCTTGCCAGCACGAAATAGAGCTCGTTCGTTCTGATAAAATAAAAGTGCTCAGTGTTTATCATTTTAAATTTTGAGAGGAAAAAAATTCAGTTACCGGACACGTTTTAATGTGCAAAAGCTGCGTCTTTTCAAACACACACTTTGTGTTCTAGACATTAATATTTCAGACTTGTTGGCTCTGTAAACAGGAGCAATTGTGGTTAAGTGAGTAATCAGTGTCAGAATGACACGATGCAAAAACCATCTTTTCTTCAGATCCTAGATAAGAGTCTGTGGCAGTCTTGTGCAAAAAGAAAAAAAATAGTCGTTCTCACTTTCTTCTCGAAGTCTTCCTTTTCTCAGGTGTCATTAAAATAATGGCGCCATAACTCAGAAGACGCACACACTTCACCGCATACGTGTGGTCACATCTTCATCAAGTCGCCGTGTCTGCGAATGCACGCGTGCGTCCCGCGGGAAGAATTAGGATAGATGAGAGCTAAACGTGAGATGATCGGCGAGGGAAGTTTGGTCTCATACCGGCGGGAAAATGAATCAAATTTATGCCCGATGGCGCGACAGGAGCACGCCGCTTAACGATGATGGAGTTTGGACACTTCATTTCTGTCATTGTGGAATTGGCCTGCCGTGCGCCTAATGATGGTAATATATGTTACTGTGCGCCTGGCGCACCCATCCCTCTCTCCATCTCACTTAAAGCCGCTCTCATTGTTTGGCAGATTGCATTATGAACACCCATATTAGAGGCAGGGAAGAGGAGGAGGTGGAGGAGGAGGAGGCAACAAATAGGGCGGGAGAACATACTTTATATGTTCATTTATTTGCAGGATGAGTTAATGGAAAGCGCTAGAGCGATATTAATTCCCTTTCTCTTCTGTCGCAGGCGATTGCAGCTTCGAGAAGCCGTTCGGGGCGTGCGGCTACAGCCAGGGACGAGATGACGACCTTGAGTGGGAACAGGCCAACACCAAAGAAAAGCCTTCTGCCAACCAGTGGATGCCTCCTGGTGAGTTTTCTATACAAACACACAAGACTCATAACTGAAATACCCACCCACGTGCATGTTCTTATAACTGCGTCTCCCTCCACTCACACATACACATGTCTTTCAGTGCTTTGCACTGTATGTTTTAGATTACGGATATATTTCTTTATTTAAGTGGTACAGACTGAAATCCAAGCACTGAGGTGTTAAAGGAGCCAGTAGAGTCCAACAAGTTTCTGCCAAGAATCTGCTTCCGAGCGGCCCAACAGAAAATTGTTCATCAGGGGATCATGAGTTAAAACCCTAACAATGCCACAGCTTCGGGTGCGTAGGAGGCAGTGGAGCAAAATTGTGTTCTCCGGCTGGGATAGACGGCGCACTCTTACTCCCCTGTCAATCACAACTATACCAGACAATCGTGGGCGTCTATTAGTTCATGAATTTGAAAGCGGGTCGTTAGAGCATGCCTGCGGGTGTATCATACTGACATGTGACACAGAAAGACAAGAACACTCATAATCAAATAGTGAACATTAAAATGTAATCAAATCCACCAGTTCTGCCATTGTTAAAGTTGCTCAGGTACGGACTTTATAGACAATAGTTGTTGTACCACAAAATGGATGTTTACGGTGCTTTTAACATCATGTTGCATGGATTTATTGTTCCATAAAACGCTATCAAAGCCGTTCTCAAACTCACACATGCAGGGGACAGAGTTTAAAGAAATGATGCCACATCGAAAGGTTTAAAAGTAAATAAAAAACTGAGAATGACCCTAGCTGTCACTCTTTCCCTCTACTCTGTTCTCTATAGTAATCCAGCTACAGATCTGACTGCAGGTACAAATGAATTAATGGCTTTGAAATGAGATCACCGCTTCCCGCATCAGCAGCTTCTCACATCCGTATCGGTGTCTCAGGCTGACGATGGGACGAAGAACATAAGTTGTGGATTGAATTTTCATTTTAAAAGCTGCTAAATTGTTACAATTATTTGACGATCGGCAGCATTAAAAGTGTCTATCACTGCATCTCGTCCATCTGCGTTCTTCTTCCACGCACTCTTCCTCGCGCTCTTCACTGTTCTATTGATGGATTTTCATTTGATTCGAGACGCAGAGCAGAGACGCCACTGTCAGCACCTGCAGGATTAAATCCGAACTGAACTATTTTTTTTTCCCCCCACATCATCAAAATGATAGCACTCTAATTGAATGAGCATTCTTCTGCTTTTACATCAAAAAGATACACACACACACACACACACACACACACACACACACACACACACACACACACACACACACACCGCACTATGGATAGATTGTGTCCATCTACATTTCCTCCTCCTCCCTCGCTCTTTTCTCCTTTTCTCCCTCAGTGACAAGTCACTTGCGCATGAGCCATAGAATTTAATAAGAGGTCTGCACTAATTCTGAGGTGCCTTTTGTGTTGTATTGAAGTGTGTGTGTGTGTAAGAGAGAGAGAGACAGAGATACAGAGAGGGAGTCTTTTGTGTGTGTGTTCAATGAGGATGATTGCAACTCAGGAGAAATGAACGGACGAAGTGAAACACATTTACTTTGTTGGAATTGATCTTTGTGTCTCTGTGTTTGTCTGCTTTTATATATATATATATATATATATATATATATATATATATATATATATATATATATATATATATATATATATACTGTATGTGTGTGTGAAGAGAGGATAGGATAAAATGCTTACCCAGGGCCCGGTTCTGACCTGCCGATGGACTCTTTCTCTCTATGTAGCATCTCCAAGCTGAATCATTTGTCTACAAGCTCCCATTTGCATGAGAATGCGCTTAAGTCGTCCCCTCAGGCGGTGCTTTTACAAGTTCTTCTTCTACGCTACCTCTTTAAAGGGAGATAATTAGCAGTTTTTCTGCTCTCGAAGAACATCTTAAGTACCAGTCAACGCACTGATCCGCCTTTCAGCATAGTGTACGCCGTCTCTAATTCCTTCCACATGAAGGATGTACGTTTTATTTCGTTTCCTTCCTGTAATAGGCCTCGTGTTTACATGAATCACATGCACCATGGCCACAGATGGCAAAGCACACACAAACACGCCAACTTAATTCGGTCACTTCTCTACGAGAATATTGAGCGTATTATCATGAATTAGAAACAAGTCACGCTGGCATAAACACCGACTACTGACTATTCAATGTGAAACGTGGTCGCGGGTGACGCCTTTAATAAACAAGATACCCACGTGCCCAAACACACACATGCAGACATGTGAAATCAAAGATGCCCAAGTCCGGCAGTGAGATTAGTTACCTGTGGCAGCATGCAGCTGTCTGGCCTCTTCATGATTGAAGCAGGAGGAGTAAGAAACCACTGCACATGTCAGTTTGCCCAACATGCCTGTGTTTGGCTGCTTAAAGTTAAATGTGCCCTGAAGGAGCTCTCATATTTACAGATCAAAGCGAGTTGAGCGCCGATCAATCACCCGGCACCAAATAGATTCTCTTGTGTTACAGAAGACGCATCTATAGCAGCCGTATCGATCGACTCGAAAGTCAGTACGATTCGCTTATTAAAACGCTCCAAAAAGTATTTTTTCGAATTTGGGTGAATCATGACAGCGAAAGACTCGTCTCTGGTAGCAAACGGTGTTGCAGACTAACAACCATAGCAGCAAAATAAACAAATAAAAAAAACCTTTGTGTGCGCTACAATCCCTTTATCAGTCACAGCAAGTTGCTTGTGCTTTTAAATTGAAATGAAACAGTCACGAATGATGCAGGCTGACTTTGCATTTTCACCTGCTAATGCATGACTTGCCAAGATGTAGTGGGAGTAAATCAAAAACTCGACTTTTTCCTGTTATAATCTGTGGGTTTTTTTGCGTTTGTTTAAAGAAACAGGAAACAGTCACCAGACTCGCAGTGTCCCATTGTTCTCTCTTAGGGGAGGAGGAGGTAAAAAAGATGCAGGTTGTCATGAAGTGTTAATGATTCCTATCCATAAAAAGTGTTTAAGTGTGTACTGTATGGAGAAGCCTTAATTTCAATTCATTTTTTTGTATAGCAATTTTAACAATGGACATTGTCTCAGAGCAGCTTTACAGAGATAAAGCAGATATTAGTAGAAGTTGTATAAAAGAATGTATAAGTTTATTGCCTGTAATTTTGTTCCTTATAATTGTAAGTTTGTCCCTAATGAGTGAACCAGTGGTCTGTGGCACGGACAAACTCCTCACCTGGCATAAGGAAAAAACCTTGAGAGGAACCAGAGTCAATCTAATGTCAATTTATCACAGTTCCATCATGGTTGAGGTGTAATATTAAGTGACTATGCTTGGCAACCAGGGCCATTATAGTAGACTGTTGATAATAATTACAGTCCAGATCCATCCTAAAAGTTCTTGAGTTGATCAGTAACATCACGGATCTATAGGGCGGCGGGATGAATCAGATCTGAAGAGAAGAAAGAGACAGGAACACTGGTCCCTGGTACACTATATGGACAAAAGTATTTGGACACCTGACTTTTCCAGCCATATATATATATGTGGTTCTTTTCCAAAACTGTTACCACAAAGTTGAAGGTTTACAATTGTATTAACGTCTTTGGATGTGCTACTGTGGAATTGTCCATAAACTTGAACTAGGAGACCCAAAACTGTTTCAGCATGTGCACAAAGCCAGCTCCATGAAGATCTGCTTTTCATTAGTTGGAGTGGAAGATCTTCTGTGATAGAGCTCTTAACTCAACCCTATTGAACACCTTTAGGATAAATTGGAATGCTGACTGCACCCCAACCTCCTCGCATCATCTACATCAGTACTGGAGCACACCAAAATCTAGAGGAACATCTAGAGAAAAAAAAAGGAATAACAAAGAGAGGCAAATAAGGATTGTTAAGCATTCTGATTGTCTCATAAATGTTTAAAGACACTGTACAGTGTGATCAGGGTGCAGGCACCCTTCACCCTCCCCAAATGGCAAATGGTTATAATAAGGGTGTGGTTGTGACACTATATCAATAATTAAATGGTTGTTATAATAATAACCTGTTTAAAATCCAATTGAATAAAATGTATTCAGTTTCAACAACCAAATTTGAGAATTGAACAGTGCTTTGGTTGAAAATGTTATCAATCTTTTGATATTTTCTTGGAATACTTCTCAGCTTGCACATTTGAAGCTTATGTAAGTGCACATTGCATTTATTTAGCTTTTTTTCACCATAACTCAGAAAAATGAGAAGTCCTGAAAAGAGCTTAGAAGAAATGAAGTCCTTTCTGACCTCAAAGCAGAACCAGTTATGATCTCATGATGAACTTGTGCACTGATAGATGGAGCAGAGTTTGAGCTAGCGTATCCGAATTTCTCTAAAGCTCCTTGAAATTGTTCAGAAGCAATCATGAAGCATAACATCTGCTTTGTAACTTTTACAATACACTCAAAGCTTTTTAATAGACCCTGAAAAGCAAGGAAAACACACAAAAAAAGTATACACATATCACAAAACATATTTAGTTAACGTGTCATTTTGGTTAGATCTTTGTTTAATCTTTTGAGATTTTTCTTTGTGTCTCTATCATTGGTTTGGTATCCTATTGTGCTCACCTGTTCTATGTTCCTTTCTTCATTAGTCTAGTTTTGTATTCCATGCTTTTTCGTCTTATAATTTGCATTTGGAAGAGTTTTAGTTCTTTTTGGAGATTGCCTGCTTGTGCAACTTGAACTATGACAACAATCCTCCACACTGAAGCCCACAGCTCATACAGAACGTTATACCTTGTCAGCATTCACGTCATTTTCCTCTCTGTCACTCTTCTCTGTTATGAATTCCATCCACTGATGTAAAGCCCACTGACTAACAGCAGACCTATCAAACCTAAAAGACTGAAAGGATCTGCTGTGTGTGTTATCTCAACCAGAGGACACAAATGTTATCTAGAGCCGAAGTGAGTACTTGAAGCATTTCACATTTTGTACAGTTGTGAAAATCACAACCCATCATTGAAAATGTTATTATGTCTATGAATAATGATGGATGGATTCTACCTGACTCCCAATAAATAGCTATAATACACTATATGGACAAAGGTTTATGAACACCTGAACATATGTTCCACATTTAGTCCCCATTTGCTGTCATAATAACCTGCACTCTTCTGTGTGCTTGTTGAGATTTGTGCTCATTCACCCACAAGGGCGTTAGTAAAGCCAGGACCTTATGTAGAGTGAGGAGGCCTGGTCAGAGCTCTATAGCAAGCCACTATACAAGATCTTTTACTCCAACCCATGTAAAACATACACTATATAGACAAAACTGCTGGGACACCTGACGTTTCCATTCATACTGTATGTGGTTCTTGTTCAACTGTTAACACAATGATGAAGTCACACAACTTTATAGGATGTCTTCAGATGTGGTGCTGTAGACCCGAAACTTTTCCAGCATGACAGGGCTCCTGTGCACAAAGAAAACTCAATGAAAATATGGTATGAAAGATCTCCTGCTATAGAGCTACCTGGAACACTGACTGCAACCCAGGCCTCCTCATATCATCTACATCAGTATCTCACTTTACTAACACTCTTTTGGCTGAATAAAATCTCACAAATCTCCAAAAGCACACTCTAAAACCTAGTGGAACATCTTCCCAGAAGAGTGGAGGTTATTTTAAGAGCAAATGTAAACAAAATGTGGAACGGGATGTTTAAAAAACACGTGCCACGGTCTTTGTCTATATAGTGTATCTCTATGACAGGGTCATGCTGGAACAGGTTTGTGTCTCCTAGTTCAAGTGATGGGAAAATGTAATGCTACAGCATCCTGTGCAACCGTGTGCCTCCAACTTTGTGGTTACAGTTTGGGGTATAACCACATATGGCTGGTAGAGTCAGGGGTCTTGTGTAGTGTATTATTGCACATGGATGCTTTCCTAATAAAAAAAAAATAGAAAGAGTATTTTTTTTTGTTTGTTAAATGAATTCTCGCTTGGTTTGCGATTCTTTTATAGTCAATTGTAAAACTTTTAATTGTATTCTGTATACTGTAAGAATTTCTCATTTAAGGGTATTTCACAACAGAGTTATTTTCAAACATTCCTCTAACACACCTTCTAATTGTGTTCATGTTCATCGATTTGGGACTCATTTCGAAGGCCAAGTCAGTGCTCCAGCAGACTAATCTAGTGAAAGTAGTCGTGCTTGCAAGATGATTGGTCGCGTTGCTGCTGAAAAAGCCTATTAATTAAAAAGTTGTGTGGGTTAACAGTAATAGCAAATAAAACAAATTAATCGAACACATGGCAAATACATTTGAAATCCAGCCGTGGGTGAAAGAGTTGCGTTTCTATGTGAAAGTCCTGCTGGGATCTGACCTCACTATAAAACGCAATCAGTAATGAACTCCAATTGATAAAAGGATTTCTTACTTCAGAGCAAAGGCTTAAGTAAGCCCTCAAGTATTTCTCTCTTCATCGCTTCCCTCCATGCAGTTTGTCTTTATACCTCTGCTTTACCCTTTTGCTTTAGAGAGTAGCAGACTGGCAGGAGCGGTGCTGTGGGTCCCCAAAGTAGTCTTGTGGGAAATAATAGGCAGGGCACGACAGAACAGGGGTCTTCCAGCCTAGATTAATTTTCCACCCACGCTCTATTATGCTAAATACTATATCAGTCTTTGCTAAGCCTGAATGCCTTATTGTCTGGGGTTGCAAATGACTATGCTAAAATATCTGTGCAAGCAGGAAAAAAAATCAGCATCTAGTTAAAATGGAGAGTTTCATTACTCGAGGTGTTAAGGCAGGAGAGGGGTGCGTTTATTTTTCTGCAAGAACTGCAACAAATAATCACATACATACATTATACAGTGTTGACAAAAGTATTGGGACACTTGACTTTTCCATCCATATTTCATTTACTTGAACTCGAAGATCCAAACCTGTTCCCGCATGTCATCCATGAAGATCTGCTTAACATGGATTGGAGAGGAAGATCTTGGGTGTCTCTGACCTCAACCGTATTGAACACCTTTGGGATGAATTGGAACGCACCCTCCTCGCTTCACCTACATCAGTACCTGACTTTACTAACACCCTTGTGACTGAATAAAATCTCACAAATCACTATTATATATAATATAATCTCTAAGGAACATCTTCCGTGAAGAGTGAAGGTTATTATAGCAGCTATCGGGGACTAAATGTGAAAAATGTCAAATTTTTGTCCATATTATTTATTATAGCTATTTATCGGAGCCAAGTAGAATCCGGAGAATCCATTTTTTATTAAAACTGTTGTTATTTATAAAAGTAATTACTTTTATAGAAAAGTTGGTTTTAATTTGGTGGATGTTCAAAAAGCAAATATGGATCCAAAGGAATTTGTAAACACCATTTTGCCAAAGGAATTGTGTCACCTGGTCATAAGTATGGTATGTGAATTTTTTGCATCACATTTCACATTAAGTCCCAAATTGCTCTTATAATTTCCTCTACTCTTCTGGGAAGATGTTCCATTACACGTTTGAGTGTGCTTGTGGATATTTGTGTTCATTGACCAAAGTCAGGTATTAATGTAAGTAAGATGAGGAGGCCTAGGGTGCAGTCAGTGTACCAATTGATCCCGAAGGTGTTTAGTAGGGATGAGATCAGAGCTCTATAGGTGGCCACTCAAGATCTTTCTTTCCAAACCATGTAAAGCATATCTTCATGGAGCTTGCTTTATGCACAGGGGCATTGCCATGCTAGAACAGGTTTGCGTCCAAAGACGTCCTGTACAATTGTGTACCTCCAGCTTTCTGGTAAAAGTTTAGAGAAGAACCACATATGGCAGGAAAGATCAGGTGTTTCTTAAACTTTTGGACATATAGTGTTTATTGCACCAGATCTACATGACACATTTTAACAATTGCAACATTTCTCTTATTTTTAAAACAGTTTTTTATTATTTTTTTTATTTTTATTATTTTTTTAATCTTTTGTTTTAATGAAGTGCTTCTCATTTATTTTTTATTTTATTCTTTTCCAAACCAGATGTTACCATGTTTTGGTATGTGCCACCCAAAAATCTGGAATATTCTCCTCTCAAGATCAAAAGTCATTATTTTAATGAAGTCTCGACTCTGAATGAGTTGTGTTCATTTTCTCAGCCTCATTAACTGAATTAAGCACTCTACATAATGCTTTACTTTACCCCCGTCTGTGCATTCATAAGTCGCTGGCATTGTCATTCCAAAGGGAAGCAAAGCATGTGAGGAAGCTGGACTGAAGGACATAAGACATTTCAATCACATCAGCCAGACATGAAAACTGCTAAAACGGGAAGGTGCAACCATGGTGAAAATAAACTAATTGGATTCTGTGTGCTTTGAAGAAACACTTTGTACTGGGGAAAGTCAAAGAGGTGAAGAATGACCCTCTTATATGATTATAGGGCAAGTAACAAAACAAGAGCCATATTTCTTTACCTGGTAGGAGCTCATGATTACAAGCAGCAATGCATTTTTATAAAAAGAAAGAAACAAACAAACAAACGACACACTGGTGTATCAATAACCAGATATTAAACAGCTCAGCCATTGAGGACAAAAGCAGTTGACAGAAACATTATGAGAGCTGTAAACAAAAATCCATATAAAATAAAAAAAACCCAGAATGTGGAGAAAGAAAGGATCTGCTCATCATCTTACCGGTCAAGCACAGTGGAGGTGGTGTCATGGCTTGGGCTTGCATGACTGCTTCTGGAACAGGCTCACTAATCTTTATTGATGATGCATCTCAGGATGGGAGCAACAAAATGAATTCAGAGGCCTTTAGAATCATTCTGTCTGACAATTTACAGGGAAAAGCATTTAATCTAATTGGAGGAACTTCATCATGAAGCAAATGATCCAAAACCACACTTTCAACACAATGAAAAACTTCATCAGGAAGGTTTCTGAATAGCCAAATCATTACCCAGACCAACCCAATTGAGCAGCGTTTTTTGATGAGGAGACTAAAATGAGAAAAACAAACAACAAATGGATGAAGCTGCAATGCATGTCTGGGAAAGCAGCACAAAAGAAGGGTGCAACAGTTGGTGATGTCAGTGGGTCAGTAGTTTGAGCAAGCAGGAGATGTGCAACCACATATTTACTTATTTAACTTAATTACCTTATTTTTAATTTATTATCTTAATTTACTGTTCCTACATTTTTGCTCACTTGTGGAGCACATCTAGGCATAAATATCATTTCCAAAACCCAAATAAATCCAGTTTAGAGCAAAGCAAAACAACTGATGCTTAAATAGATTCTGTTGAAACTGTCACTGTGTGACAAATTCTATTAACCATCCATCATACTACTTTTAAGGATCGAACCATTTACATCTTCAGAGGGAGAGTTTTTTTTTTTTTACTAGAAGTTTGCTGGGACCAAACAATACAAACCAACAAAGCTGTGTGAGTGTGTAGTGGGTTTTTCCCAGACACTAGCTACAAATCACGAGCCATCTACAGGTTAAGCCAACTGCGTCCGACCCCATAAAGATTGCGGATCTTCCAGGAGAAGGTGTACAGATGTACCGGCTCCAGTTGTATTCCACTTAATGAAGATTTCGAACCCTGGATTTTGAGGATCAACAACCTCTTAATCAATACTCAAAATAACGTTCTACAAATGTTATTTCTCCATCACTGAACACTTCATTAATGGAGGAGTTCGTGTTGAATCTGTAATGATCTCAGATGTGGAGCTAGTTTACAGTATGTTGCTCAGGAGCACCTGGAGCTTCACAACTTCAAATGACTGTATTAGACTGCAGAAAGGACATTAGTCATAATCACACACTCCAGTGCTCACGATATTTCTCACTCTCCAGTATTTGTAATGTTTTAATGATTTATCATCACACTCTTGGTGTCACCCAAACGAGGATGGGTTACTCTAACTCATACCATATAACATTTACATTTGCAGCATTTGGCAGACTCCCTTATCCAGAGCGACTCACAGTTGAGGGTTAGGGCCTTGCTCAAGGGCCCAGCAGTGGCAGATTGGTAGTGCTGGGATTTGAACTTGTAACCTTCCAATCCACAGTCCAATGCCTTAACTACCGAGCTACAAACTCCCCCGTATTATAAGGGAGTTTTTTCTTGCCACAGTCGCCTCAGGTTTCCTCATTAGGAATAAATACACATAAATTTAAATATAATTGAATTTTGTACTTACATTCTGTAAAGCTGCTTTAAGACAATATTCATTGTGACAGCTTTGGTTAAATTTCGGTACGTTTAGGGGGAAGAAATGCAAAACATAAAATTGCTTGTTATTAACGCAGTTTATTATTAATATTAATTATCATTATTAACATTAATGGTTTGCATTTTAAAACAATTTTAAATTATATATATATATATATATATATATATATATATATATATATATATATATATATATATATATATATATATATTCCAAATAATGTATGTAAGGCCACATCAATGGGTTGTAATATTAAGGTCATATTAATGGTTGAGAATGTGGGAATGTAGTGGACACAAGTTGCACTACACAGTGCAAGAACTGTATTTATTTATCTTCAGTAACTGCTTTATCATAGTCAGAGATGCTGTAATTTAATGTGTAATATGTCCTTTGGAAACATTGCAAGAGCATTGTGGAACATTGTGGAAGGGATCGTGCAGACTTTCAGTGCATGGATGGACAAACATTTAGTGAAATTGGGCAGAATTGATGAAAATGATTATCGAAGCGTGGGACAGGGATTGGAAAGAAATAATCTAGGTGTGGGATTAGGAAACGGTCCCACAACACGTCTTATTGTCTTCGTCCTGTGTGATTCTAAATATAGGTTCTATATTTCATTCCTAATTTCATACCTATCTGCATTAATTGAGTCAGTAAAAAACACTGACCTAGACTGAAATAAAGGCCACGTCAAAGACATGAAGATGTCAGTCAAGTAGGCGTTTAGTAGTAGCAGGTTTTTCCATTTTGAAAAAAAATTCCAGGATCTCCAAAATTTCCAGGATTTACACTTGATTATGATTCTCATGCCATTCCAGTTATGAAAAGAAACGAGTGAGTGATGATCTAATAATATAGTGACATGTCTAATTAAGCCAATGAGCGGAAAGCTAAGCATGATGGGAGTTCACATATAAAAATGTTTTGGATTCACTAAATTCAATACAAGCATTCCTTCACCACGTATGAGCAAGTGGATGAAGGAGAAATGATTTGCCATCAGCGAGTCATAGAACCCTTTGTTTTCATCAGAGTGCTGCACAAAACGTAATCATCAGTGTTATTTCCCTCCTTTTCTTTTTTCATTAGAAAGAGTGGAGAGGGAGAAAAGCTCTGAAGAGGCCTGGGGGAAAATTGAGTTGAGGCCACGTCTCCTCACGGTGTCTGCCTAACCTCACAGTGAGAGTATTTTTGATTGGTGGCAAAATGTGAGAATAGCCTTGTCTTCATTGACATTTCGGAGCGGCAAGCAAGCTTTTCCCCGTTTGTGACCTCTCTCGGTTTTATTAATAAATGAGACCTGGAGGTTTTTCGGTCCAAAGAGTGGCCCTTCATCTTGATTTCCAACCTCATAATGATTTTCACAGGGTTCAGGACCTGAACCGGAGTGAAATAATGAGTGGCAGTCATTACTGCAAATTATATTCCTTATTCCATCCAAGGCTAAAGCCACAATGAATTGAAATATCCCCAAAGTCCAAACCTTATAGACTTTTATGATTAATATCAGATAAATTTGGCTTTGCCATAGACTTGATCTGGTGTTTCTGCATACTCTCGCTGGCAAACATTTCTTCAGAATGCAGAATATTTGTTTCTGACTGCTCAGCTATACGCTGATGAAAAATGAAACAGAATTGTTTCCCCCCCTGGGCTGAGTTTGATCAATATGTTTTGTTTGGTTTTAATTATTCATCCCATTCTTAGCTTTTTCCATTGTGTACTTTATATTGTTGTGAATTATTGTTTTTTTTTTTCATCCAGTATCCAGTTTTCAAAGTAATGAAGAGAAATTACAAAAATCCATTTGAAGCACTCAGGAGAGTGGAAATTGAGCGTAAACTAAAAGGACTATGCTAAGATCATAAATGTAGCCTAAAGCTGGATTCGTGCTGTTTGTGGGAAATGTGACACTCCTTCTACAAATGTGTTTTGAAATGTTTCTCTATGATAAGGCATTGCCTGGTATATTGCATTTTATTTATTTGTTTTATCTTCAGAATTGCACCTACCTAAAATATAGTGCAGATTTTGCAACAAATATTGTGAAACCAAATTAAGGCTGAAATTTTAATTTGAATAAGGAGAGTTGGATGCTGAATTAAAGCAAGCGGAGAAAATCTACGTATAGAACCCATAGCAGTAGTTACTAAGGGGGTTGCATCTAAACTGGTTTGCTGAAAGCTGACTGTATGTAGGACAATGGGCCCCTTTAGCAAGCAAGGCTTAGAGCTAAGGGCCTCGGGAGGCAGGTCTGTTTCTACAGGTGGCACAAAAGATGACAATTTCACTAATGGCATTATAATGTACACTTTAATCAAGGATTATGGACTCTGGAGGTCCAAACAGGTCCCTTAAATAAGCAAGGCATGGACCTCAGGAGGCACAGCTAGTTTTATAAGAGACACATAAAAAAAACTTCTCCACAGGCATTTAAGCAAAGACGGACTTTGAAGAGCCAAACAGGGTATTTAAACAGCCATGGCTTGGACTTCAGGGTCATCAGAAGGCAAGTTTGAGTCTACAGGAGGCACTTCAGAAGAAAATTCCACCAAAAGGAATATTCAAAAACAAAAAAGATAGACTTTGAAGAGTCAAACAGAATCTAAATTAAGAAGATTGAATCTGCCGATCCAAACGGGACACTTTAGCAAGCAAGGGTCAGACCTCAGGGCTTCAGAAGGCACGGCTGATTATACAGGAGGCACAGCAAAAGAAATCCCCATCGAAGGCTCGTACACCTTTAGCAAAGACGATGGACATTTCAAGTTTATTGGAAACCTTAAACAGGTAAGGCCTGGACCTCAGGGTCAGCAGGAGTCTTGGCTAATTCTATTGCTGTCATGAGAATGTTCAAAAATACCTTTAGGAATAAATATAGACTCGGTTGGAAGATGCCCCCGAGGTCTCTTATTCCTCATTTTACAATTAGTCTCTCAGTGTTTTCCACTCATTACCACTCAATACATTGATTGAATGGTACTTTTTTTTTTTTTTCATTGGGAATCATTATTGGAGCTGGTGTATGATTTTAAGATTTTTATTGTATGCTGTTAGTTTGGTTAAAAAGAAGATTGGTCTTCAACCCGCTTACAGAGGGCACACTAAATATCGTGTAACTACTTGGTTGAAGATTTCATTTTTTTAACTGAGAAACAGAAGCAGTTCTGTTTGGAATGAGGCTCCTTTTAAATATTCCTTTCAAATGTATAAGTGAAAACTCAGAGCTTTTTTTTTTTTCAAATGTGAGTAGTAAAGTTAGTCTCTCTTCATTAACATATGAAATTTTGATTTTGCATCATGGTTTTGGTTTGGTTTTATGTTTGTTTTGGGCATTCAGTCACACCGAATTCAGTTTTTCACCCAACACAGATGGTATCATATGACATTTTGTGGTTTGTCTGTAAACAATCTAAATCCAATTTGTTGTCTAAAATAAACACTACCTGTTGTTTGATTGAAGGTTAACCCGAAAGAGAGAGAGAGAGAGAGAGAGAGAGAGAGAGAGAGAGAGAGAGAGAGAGAGAAAGTCGAGTGTTCCCTTTTTGGTAGATGAATAAAAGTGTCTTCTTTTTTTTGCATTTGAGAAGTGATAGGAAACAGGACAGGATGAGAATGGACATGACACCATTCCTGTAATTACAGCCATTGCTGACTTTCAGGACTGATTTGTGGCATAATCAGTTCCAAGTTTGATTATACCCCATGCTACAGCAACGCACCTGTCTCATATTTTATTCAAATTGCTCCCTGAAATATGTATTTCCCCTAAAATCAGGCTTTCTTGTTTATCACAGTGACTGAACAGAGAAATAGACATGATTTTTTTTTTCCTGAAAGCAAACTATATGTCATGTCAGTCACTTCAGCGTGCAATGAATTCCTTTAATATGAGGAAACGTTAGATATAAAGCTTTGCGAACAGAGTCCTGTTCTATCTCTTTAAGTATCTTTTCTTTAGTACTGTATAGGGCTCTTATTCAGAACTTCTTATAAAAAAAACTCCAGTTTCAGTGTAGATTTAATGAGAATTTTTCCCTGTGCTGTTTTGCATGATGCTCATGAGCAAGTTTGCGTGTTCAAAAGGCTTTTTTAAGCGCATGTTTTTAATTAGCTGTGACATTAGTCTGACAAGCCCACCCAGCAGTGCAGTCAGGATCTTAATGAAGCCTCAGATGCCTTGTTTCTTAAGGAAAAAAAGAAAAAAGAAACCTCCAGCATCACCCCCGCAGCAAGCAGAGAGTGCGCAAGTCTGCAGCAGGGGCCACTGGGTAAATTAGTGTAACCATGGCAGACCACAGGTAATGGTCACACCTTGTCAGAGCTGCCGGTGCTTTGTCAAGCACATGGCCAGTGTGTGTTAACTCCGAATAAGAGCTGTGTTTAGTAGTCTAGGCAAAGCTTCCTATTCCGTTCTGTTTTCTCCTTTGATTGTAGCTTTTGTATTCATAAAGCCAGTGTTTTATATGTGGATCTTTTATGAATTCCCTATATTATACATTCATTCTGTATTCTATAGACCTTGATGGTCAGTATTGCTAACGGCGTCTTTCACCGCCTATGATCTTTATATATGAAGGTCATAATTTCGCCTCCTAGTAGCAGCCATTTTGCATGTATTATTTTGCTCAATTGTTTTGCGTGAGCATCCTGTCCTTTATGATGTGCCTCATGAGTCATGTACACAAGGGCTGAGCAAATCTTCCTAGCCAGGGCAGGGAGATTATGTGTCAGGGCTATTAGTTTTCTTATTTTATTCATAGCTGCACTGCGGACAAGCAGGCTCAGTAGCTTATCGTACACCAGGTCTTTTCTTCTCTCGTTCACCAACCAGAGATAGAACTTTAACTTCTGAACAACATGGGTTTTTTATTTGGTCATCTATACTAAATCAATCTATCTATCTATCTATCTATCTATCTATCTATCTATCTATCTATCTATCTATCTATCTATCTATCTATCTATCTATCTATCTCTCTCTCTCTCTCTCTATATTATATATTTCTATATTATATATATATAATATATATATATATATATATGCAATTCTAATTTTGGATTGCACTGCATGTTGCACTACACAGATCTGTTTTTACTAATTGGATTAATTGTCTTGCATGGATGATAAGGAAGCTCATAGGATTGTGTGGAATATCATTTCCAAATCCGGAACATGCGGGTTTAAGCTTAGAAAAAACCACAACAACAACAACATCATATTACTCTCCTGGTAATATGGCACACAGATACATTATGTGGACAAAAGCATATGTGGTTCTCGTCAACAAGCACACTCCAAAATCTAGTGGAACATCTTCCCAGAAGAGTGGGGGGAATTATAAGAGCGAATATGGACTACATGTGGGGGAAAAAAGCACATACCATACTTATGACCAGGTGTCCGCAAACTTTCGGCAATATAGTGTATGTTGTAGATTTTTAACATTCACATTAATCAGCACAAACATTTTCTTCTCTCTAACCACTGTTCGCTTTATTTCCGGATGTCTTTACTATCAGGCTCTTCAAAAGACCCAAAAAAACACTTTTTAAATAGTTATATGTTTGTGGATGTCTTTTTATGCCTGGGAGAGTTGGCGAGTTTTACACAAAACCTTAAAGAGTTCCCTCGAAAAAAACTTCCGATGTAAAAGCTGCCCAGGTTCATGTTTTGTTCAAATGCTTTATTAAGTTTGTGAGTAACAGAAACTCAAACAGGTGCAGAAATTGAAGGTAGTGTTGATTCCATTGAAAGTAAAACTATGCTTTCAGATCTCACATAAAAAACTACATTAAATAGGGAGTTTTGCAATACAGCTTTACTGGTTATTTGTCAGGGTATGAACATTTTAGTGAGCTACCGTAACTAGCTACAGGGAAACTCCGCTAACTAGCCATTAAATGCATTGGAACAAAACTTTACAAAGGATTGGTCATGTAAAGTACTACTATAATTAGTGCTATAAACTGAAAAAGTGAATATAAATTCAGTGTGGAATTGAGATTACAAATTACACAGGTTGAGAGTTTCAGTGCATACACTGCCCTGATTGAATCTCAACCGAAAAAGGAAGCTTTTTTTTGTTTGTGGTGTGTGAAAGGCAGGCATAAGGCTCAGCTGGGTTTATCTGATGAAGAAGTGCTACAAATGATAATGGATATTCCCTAGTGTTGGTTTTATTTATTTATTTTATTTTTCAGCCTAATTTTTGTAAGAATCCAAACCATTTTTTTTTTTCATGTCTCACTGCAAGATCAGATTGCTATGTGTCACAGATTGCACTTGATTATATCACTTTTTTGAGCACAAAACGCATTCGGTAGGCTTCAGATCAGACAGAGGATCTCTAGTGCACGGTGGTGCCGCATTACAATCCGGTGCGATCTGAAGTGCTGCCGATCTGATAATAAAGTCATTCTGTTGAATGCCCAAGATGTTGAACTGACTACTGTGGCCTTTATGAAACCACTCAAACACACCTGCTGTGGCCGAGCAAGTGCGAGAGCTTGCGGCTCTTGATTGGGTCCTGGGCACGCCACTGTTAGGGAGAAAGAGCAAAAAAACAAAAAAGCACAGAGGCAAAGGAAAAGCACATTCTTTTAACAAAACCAGTATATTTATTTGCTAAATTGTATTTGTTGCTAAAAGTTTTTATAAATGCACTCTGGATGTAATTTGTAGAGTATATAGGGCCATTTTGGACACAGGGTAAGTAGTCCAGAGCTGAACCAGAATTATAATCTCCTCGGTGAGCAGGTTCATTTTCTAGAGCAGGTTATGGTTGTGAGAAATTAACTTTGACTTCATGGCATTACACAACATCAAAAGTATGTAAAAGGACCCCCGACCAGTAATATGTGCTTCCTGAGATCACTGAAGTCGGGTGAAAAGGCCTGGTGTGCAGAAGGAGTTCCAGGTCAGCCTGAAGGTGTTCAGTGGGGTTGAGATCAGGACATTGTGCGGGACACTCTTGACACAGCTTGGCTAAGAGTTTGACGGGACTTTTTTTAGCTTGGATCTTTCATCTGGACTTAATATTACCCACGTTATGGCCGTGTCCTCTAGAGGTGTAACAGTACACATATTTGTACCGAACAGGGCTTTGTGTACATGTGTACCAAATGCAATTCTTTATACGTGCAGAGCAAGTTTGCTTAGTCTCCGCCTTGTCACTGTTATTTTTATTTATTTAATTTTCTTTTTACATTAAAACATACACAACAATGCCAGTGGTAAAAAAAAAAAAAAATCTAGTTAGCGCAGTGTCACTGTGGCTACTCATTCCATACCAGAAATACGATTTGTAGTGCGCCAAAATACGATTTGTAGTGCGTTGTAAAACTTGTTTTGCGCCACTTCCGTTTTGGCGACAGTCTTGTATTATGAATTCTTTGCGTTTGATGGCCAGCTTTATGTCCAGACATATTGTGTGTCCCCCTACCTGTACCGAAATGAAACCAATCCATGACTTCAAAACCGTGGTACATACCGAACCGTGAATTTTGTGTGCAACAAACAATATCTTAAAATTGTGTTGCATGTGTTTTGTGTCATTTGTACTTTGATTAGTAATGTGTGATTGTATCGACTTTTTGCTACTTCTTCAAAGGCAGGTTCATTCAGTTTCACAATCATCAATTCTTTTTAATATTATTCTTTTTTTATTCACAAGAACCTTCTCATTCGGGCCATATGTAGTATTAATTATCTCTGACTGTCACTTGATAGACTGCAGGAATTATCCCAAGTGATGGGTCTTTTATGAACATTTGAGTCTTCAATGTGACTCAGAAGAACGAGTCGTTTTATAGAGTGATTTGTTCATTTTCTACTGCATCGCAAAACTCTCCATCTTTTCTAGTCCGAGTCGTTTGTTTTTTTATCACGTGACTCTCATAGACGCTATGCAGATATATATACATATTACATATTACATATCCATATACAAATTATTGGAACAATAGTTAATGTGTGGGGTATTACTGTAAATGTAATATTTTATTTTATTTCTGATCAAAGAAATTAAATGAACTAAATGACTTAAAAAAGATTTGTTCATTTTGATGAACGAGATGCAAAAACCCAAGTCACTAAAATGATCTGATCTTTCCATCACTTACTGTTCGGTGTATTTTTATGACCACTAGTAGTGCTGTTGGTATTTCAAACATTTCCAAAGAATCCACTTTAAGCCTTGTGACGTTTATAACTAAATTGTAAAAAAAATTTTTGTGGGGTTTACCCATTTAATTTAGCCTGCCTTGATAACCAAAAATTTCACAGCACCTCAGGAACTACTGCATCTCATTGGCAGCTTCTGATCCTTCTGACATGCAGTCATTATCTACTTCACAATACATTCTCCACTATCTAGTGCCTTTCCTTGTTTGTGCAATATCACTGCCATTATTAAGCCTTTGGTTTCTCCAAATATCTCAGCCTCGTGTTATTGACCCGCGCTCAGGATTTTCTCGACTCTCCCGCGCCCTCGGTTTCCCTTTTGATCTCAATTATTCAATATTATTCTCCCTTTGATGGTTTTGCCCGACATAGCCTCACAGAAAAAAGTGTTCACACAAGTTTATTTGTAGCATCTTCTGTATGACGAATACCAGCGTTCTGTCAGAAGCACAGTAGGTCAGTACGTGTCGTTTCTTTTTGGACGGATATTGCAGTGGGCAACATAACGCTAAAAGAAATAACTTAATATAAACTCTGTTTATTATGTTCCAGCGTGTTGTTTTGCACAATGTCTGTGAAGAACGTGATCCGTTGCATGACAGAAAATTGAAAGTTTGTCGTATTGAGGTGGTACAGATAAACTGTGGTCTTCCAGAACTGTGTCTAAGCGTCTGTGGTGAAATCGAAGGTGCACATTGTACAGTGTGTGTGTGTGTGTGTGTGTGTGTGTGTGTGTGTGTGTGTGTGTGTGTGTGTGTGTGTGTGTATTTTGTGTTGTGAAGGTACTATATCAAGCAGAATACAGTATAATCACAGTATAAATCACAAACGTCATTCCTTTCACGGCGCGCTCGAGATTCCTGACGTGTTTTTTTTTCTGAAAACAGAGCAATAATAGCAAGAATAAACAAACGTCGGGCCTATAGGCCACATCACTCACACGAACACAAACACAGCAATGACTCAAGTCATTTCCATCGCAGCGTGCGGTCAGAGCGATACCCACGCAGCAGTAGAGCTCTGCCGTGAGTCAAGTGCCACCTCAGCGAACAGAGACATTGCGCGTACACGTGCGCTCTCACATTTGTCTCCTGACAACAATATATCACCAGGAGCGCAGATCACACCTGCGCAAGTGCGACAGCAGCGTGGTCAGTTCTGTTGCCTGTGACTAATTAGGACATTAAATGGTAATCAAGAGCGTTACTTGTGTAAAGCTCAGGGGAAGGAGGATCAGAGTCGCAGCCACGATGAAAAAAGAAAGAAAGAAAAAAAAACCTTCGTTTTTAGTTTTCATCCAAAATCTACACCCTTACACTTCCTCATTCCAAACACCTCCTCCTCCCACCGTCTGTTCCGCTCAGGGTGTAAACATGAACGATGAGGTGCTAGTAGTGTGGAGCTGTGGACAGATGGAGCATTAAAGCACATGTGTGAACTGATAGTCCTCCGTAGTGTTTTTGTGCGGATCGAAATATACGTTATGGGTATTTATAAGCATGTTTATGGTCACACTTGACACCTTTCTGAGCAATTAATGGAAATATTCAGGGTTATTTCATCAGGTGTCAGGGTTTACACAACACCTGAATAATGTAGCAGAATTTTGCTACCTTAATGCTTTGTTATGACATTTTCATTATAATGAATGTACAGTACTTTTCATATTTAAAAAATGTAACCTAAAACACTGTATCATCCAGTTCCATATAAATAAATAGCATTAATACATTTATATATATATATGTTTGATTCATTTAATTTAATATTTATATATTACATTTTTATTTCAGCCAAGCAGGTATTTTTTATAAAAAATAATTTTTAGAAATGTAAACTGTTGATTTTTACAAATGTTAATAGTAATAAACTGCGTTAATAAAAACAAAAAGACTGCAATTTTATGTTTTGCATTTCTTCCCCCTAAATGAACTGAAATCGAACCCGAACCGTGACTTAAAATCCAAACTAAGTACCGAACAGTGACCTTTGTGTACCGTTACACCCCTAATATATGATCCAAAATATTAGGACACTCGACTTTTCCAGCCATATGTAGTTCTTCTTTAAATAGTTACCATAAACTCTGAGGCACACAATAGTACAGGATGACTCAAACCTGTTCCAGCATGACTATGCACAAAGCCATCTTCATGAGGATATGGTTTTCATGGGTTGGAGTGGAAGATACTCTGAATGGTCTGCCATAAAGCTCAACCCTATTGTGGTGTTCTGGAATAGGAAAATCATGCTTTGTTCATATTTCATGCTTTGTTCATACATCTATATTTAAACATAATGCTTCATTTTACCTTTTTACTATTACATTCTATTTTACTTCTACATCTCTCTCTCTCTCTCTCTCTCTCTCTCTCTCTCTCTCTCTCTCTCTCTCTCTCTCTCTCTCTCTGCCTCTCGTTCTCAGATTTCTGTTTCTGTAAAGTTTACATGCCAACTACATTCAGCTACATGTCAGAAACATGACCTAGTGAAGCTTTGATGTCAAATGCTGCAACTTTCCTCATTATCGCTATGAGAGCGAAAGAGAGAGAGGGAGAGAAAGAGAGAGAGAGAGGAAGACAGAAAAACTAAATAGGATTTCAGTAGGTGTGAGAGCTGATAGGTGGCTGGCCTTTGCTCTGAAATGATTGTCAATATAATCCCTTACACATGTGTTATTGGCTAGCAAGCTAAGAGTCATATTAACCTTTATGCCATTCGATAATTATTCAAGGAACCCGTGTCAGAATGTTCTGTATGTGTGTGTGTGTAATTAGAATCATTGAAAGACTTTAAAGCTAGTTGAGCATTTCTTCTATTATTTTGTGTAGTGACCAGATCAGCTAAATGTCAGCAGTAATACTTCAGATACATTAATTGTGTGGTTGCATGTGTGTGTGTGTGTGTGTGTGTGTGTGTGTGTGTAGAAGAGTAAGAAGAGTACTTCCCAGTGTAATTTACAGTGTGGTATTTCTGTAGAGAGACATTGTATATGCTGATCTGTCTGCAGCTTAGTGCTGTAATGAGATCAGATATATATTAATTAGCGTGGCTAATTAAGATGAATTAAGGCGCCGCTTTAATGAAGTGACTCCGCTTTAATCAATTACGAACGGAAAAAGGCTTTTACCGCGTTGATTAACACATTATAACGTATGCCACGTGTTTCAGTAAACCTTACAGTGCAGTACGAGGAGCAGGACGAGGAGAGGTTCATTTCCCAGAATTCAAGAGCAGGATTGCGCAACATTCCTGTAGAACTTAAAATCGTTGAATGCGTTATCAGGAAACAAGAACAAACAGGGCATGCTTTTAAAGGAAAAAATCTGCAACATGTTGATTCTTTTATTTATAATACCACAATTTGTTGAGGCTTTTTTGATTCGATTAAGAATAAAACACTTTTTATCTATTTACAGTCACATTCCATGTTGTAGAACATCCATGAAACAGGTTATGTAATAACTTGCTCACCAGCTTAGACTTTTTCGTGTCAGAAAAGAGTGTTTATGACTGAAGAGTAAAAATCAATAAGCAGAATATTTTAGTTATTTTTAGAAGTAGGTTCTACTTCCTTATACACTATATGGACAAACCTACTGGTACACCTGAATTTTTCATCCATATGTGGCCCTTCCACAAACTGTTACCACAACCTTGGAGGCACATAATTATATAGGATGTCTCTAGATATGGTGGCATTACATTTTCCCTTTACTTGAACTATGAGACCCAATCGTGTTTCAGTATGACCATGCCCCTGTACACAACGGCAGCTCCATGAAGATGTGCTTTACATGGGTTGGAAGATCTTTAGTGGCCTGCTATAGAGCTCTGACTTCATCCCTAATGAACACCATTGTGATAAAGTGGAACACTGACTGCACCCCAGACCTCCATCTACATTAGTACCTGACTTTACTAACACCCTTTGAAGGAATGAGCACAAATCTCCACAAGCACACTCTGAAATCTGGTGGAGCATCTTCCCAGGAGAGTGGAGGTTATTATAACAGCAAATGGGGACTAAATGTGAAACTTATGGTCAAATGTCCACTGACTTTTTTTCATATAGTGTATAATATATATTTATTTGAGCCAGGTAGAATCCATCGAATCCATTTTTATTCAAACTCACAATATATTAATGATGGTGGGTTCCGATTTTGTGAATTTAACAAATCTCCACAAGCACAAATCTTCACAAATCTGGTAAAACATCTACCCAGAAGACTGGAGGTTATTATAGCAGCACATGGAGACTAAGTGTGGAGTGGGAGGACATCCGAATCTTTCAGTCATGTGTCCACAAACTTTTGTCCGTATAGTGTAGTTTATTGTAAGTGCACTGCAGGTGACAGTCCAGTCATAATTGTGTATGCTTTCCTTTTTTTGCTTCTTTGTCTACCAGGCTCAGCCTTCATGATGATGAATGCATCAGGCCGTTTTGCTGGACAGCGAGCCCAGCTGCTGAGCCCTCAACTTAAAGAGAACGACACACACTGCGTCACCTTTCAGTACCTGGTGTCTGGCAGGGAGGGGGGCAGCCCCGGGTATCTCAACATCTACATCAAAGAGAACAACAGCCCCACAGGTCGGCCCGTGTGGAACATTTCAGGTCCTGTTAGCCGGAGCTGGACCCAAGTAGAATTAGCCATCAGCACCTATTGGCCCAACTTCTACCAGGTGAGGAATAAAGCGTGCGTAACGAGTGGACGATGGATCTCTGTTTTGCTTGTTTTGCAGTGTTTTATTATCTATAGAAGTGATTGTAGTGATATACACCTAGTTCCTATATAACTTAAACACAGATCTTAACCCATATATGAAATTTAAGGATTCCAGTGCAATAAAATTTTACCAAGGGCGCACAATACAAAATGCAAAAGTAAACACAAAATAAACAAATAAACAAAGACCGAAACTGGGAACATGGGACAAAGACACAATGTTGAGTAAGAACCGTAGATAACCACGAAGAGACAAACAAGAGACAATATGTGTAGCAAACAAGTCGATATTCATGTGTTAACTACAGAAAATCTAAGTTTAAGTGAAGAAACAAACACAATGGCTAGTGCAATGGCTGATGGGAAGTGTAGTCCTATGGCATAAATGTGACACACTGTTACTACCTTGTGGTTGATTATATAAAAAAAGATCACAATCAGATTTTTTCCTTTCTCCGATGTTGCAGCATTTGCCAAATAATTAAAATTCTCAGTTTGTTACAATTATGACATTTTTTTATTTTAATTTTAATTTTTTGTTTTCATGAAATAAGAGATTACATTGAATTCGGTTTAATGATATTGTCATTGTTAAATGTACATGTTAACATCTAACCAGAAGTGCATAAGTGGCCTATTTACAATAAATAGCGATTATGTAAATGAAGGTATGGGGTCCATATATATATATATATATATATATATATATATATATATATATATATATATATATATATATATATATATATATACAGTAGAGAGAGAGAGAGAGAGAGAGAGAGAGAGAGAGAGAGAGAGAGAGAGAGTAATGCAAGATTGTGCAGAGGATAAGACATGTCAAAAAGATAGCATACTTAAATAACATGATAAAACATTTTATAAAACTGATTGTTAGAATCAGTCTTTTTTCCTCTTGAAGTTAATAAGACAAATAAAATGCAGCAAAAAAGCAAGACACAGGAAACGACAAAATCCACCATCTTTCAAGAGATCATATTAACAATTATACATGCTTTAAATACATTTACGTGGAGCGTGTGTACCGGTAAGTTGTTACAATATAGAAAAAAAAAAAACTTAATATACTGTGCAGTCATTTGATCTGCAGTTATATGAATTTCAACACTTTCTAAACCAATCAGAATGGAGATTTTAACAGCACTGTGGCAATAAATGTTAAATACTATTTTTTATTTATTTATATCTTATAGGTGCCATCAGAAAAATAAAGTTTCTAATGTATAAGTGAAAATGATCAACTCAGTTGTATTGTACCTTGTGCGCATATAGTTGGATGTAATCTTTCATATATAATGGTATGTGGTTTCCTAATCAACCGTACACTCACACCTCAGAGCAGGTGATCTAGCTGTCCTTTCATCTTCTCACGTCTGTATTATTTCTCCATGTAGCCTTCTTTCACTTCTGTCCTCCCCAACCTCGCGTCACCGTCTCTTTTTCGCACTCTCTCTCTCTCTCTCTCTCTCTCTCTCTCTCTCTCTCTCTCTCTCTCTCTCTCTCTCTATCTCGCTCTCACGAAATAATGAAAACCACCCTCCCCTATTATATTAGGAAAAAAAAATATTACATTCTCTCCCTGTCTAGTGGTTCATTTTCACGTGTGGCAGGCTACGCTGGGGTCCACAGAGAGGAGGCTGATTTCACACATGCCTGCTTATTAGGTGTCCTCTCTCCGGAGTTCTTGGAGAAGTCTGGTGTTAATTGGCAGACCAAGACCCCCGTACCTCGCAAAGGAGAGCGCCGCTAAGCCAAATTAGCCCATTAGAACCGGCAGTGGCGTGGCAGACAGATGGGCTCTGATGAGAGGTGGCTAGTACACTCATAGCACCTGGGCCTCATTAGGAGCTTGTTCATTTATAGAGTAGTTATAAAACATGTATAGACGTGGCATTAAGGTGCTGTTTAAATGCAAAGAGTTCTGACTGAATGATTCTGTGCCTTCGGTTCTCAGCGGGTGCTGTATGTGTGCAATAAATTATTTAAGCTTCTGTAATCCTGTTGGGACGTAATGCGTGCTTCATATATCTCGGGGACTTGAGAAATATTAAAACAATTTTTACCAGTTCACTTAAGGGAGATAAAAACACACAGTCGTTTTTAATTCAGCAGATCATTTTGCTGTTGATGCAGGGGTTCTTATAAAAAGTGATATAAAGCCGGGGATGTTCGAGGTGGTATGGCAACAAAACTACAAACACATCCCGTGTAAAACTGAGGGGAATTCTGAGTAAATGGTGTTCTATTTGGAGAGACTTTGAGGATCATATATACTGTGTGCAAGAACTTGTAGCTATGAGCTCAGACATGCATAGTATGTTAGCCATGCACATGTGTTTGGACAGTTATTCATGTCCTCTGTGCATTTGTTGTAACGGATAAAATGCAATCTATAACTGTAAAGGTATTTATTTGAGGCTGTATTTATACATTCTACTTGTCTTCCATATTTAATTTACATTTTTGCTATAAAAATACATCATGCTAATATGTCAAATATGTAAATATTAATATAATTAATTTAATATATATATCTATATACACACTTCTGCACACACTGTAAATAATTCAAAAATGTTTGTGCCTCATTATTACTTTTTTCTCCTTTTCTTTCTTACTGTTCAATATTGTTTAAGGCTTAATATTTAATGTTTGCTGTAGTTTGCATGTAGCCTCACTGAAAAATCTCATTGTACAAACTGTCACTGACATCGTTACATACGATAAGTAAAACTTGAAACCTGTGGGGAAACAACAGTTCCTCAGCCTCAGCTACATCAACTGAATTCATAATTGGTGGTTTGTAACCACAGTATTCTACTTACAAAAACCCCAAATTCTCCATAGGGATAATAAAGTACATCCATCCATTGTGTATGATCAACAGTAGTATTGGGAATCACCAATGGCTACCAAGATGGATGGTTTAAATGTCTGTTGGAAAACGGTGTGTCCGTAGCTTTAAGTCAAAAGTAAAGAGTGTTGTGTCTAGGGTTCATTCATCAATCACATGCACACAGCACACTTACTACAGGGTTACTGAGGCCACGCCCCCTACATGCACTGTACATAATATGCATAACATGCATAATGACCTGTCTGACAAAACTTCTTTCTCGGACGAATTCTAGTTTTGTCTATTCTGCACTTTCAAAATAGGAACAGAGATGTATATTATCAAAATAAAATATGTTGTTATATTACAAGAATTCTGTAAGCATTTCATCGCTGCTACTGTGCACCCCAGAGCACATGCACACATACTTTATTAAAATTCTGTTTACATTTTAGAAAGAGCCTAGTTACAGTTAATAAGTCCGACTTCGGGTTTGCAGCACTCCTGACCTCGCTGATGAGTAATTAAGCCCAAAAAAAAAAATAACTCTGGCTAAATGCTAATGCTCGACTCAGAGGCGGCTTTTGGTATTTTTTCTGCTGTAATGATGTAATGTTTACACAGCATGCATTACATATAAAGCCACTCCTCCTACTTTTTCTCTCACACAGCTTTTACTATGGGTGATACTACATTTACATTTACATTTCCGGCATGTAGCAGACGCCCATATCCAGTCTTTATCAATGAATAAATCAAAACTGGTTTGCTAGATCACAAACTGAAGATCCCATTCATCTGTTTATACAACCATTTATCTATCTATATACAGCAGCGGTCTCCAACATTTTTTTGTGCCACAGACCGGTTTAATGTCAGACAACATTTTCACGGACCGGCCTTTAATGTGTGGCGGATAAATACAACAAAATAAAATGATACGACCGGCATAAAAACTGGTATTTTCCTAATATGAATAGTAAAATCACTGTGTTGTTTTTTGTTCATTTTGCTCGCTTGGGGGTTTCAATTTAGCGGTAATGTATTATGTGTTACCGGACGGAGCAGCCCCTTAAGAAGGTAGCGGATGGAGGTAAGACGTGACCAAGGCAAGCATCATGACATGCATCAAGAGTGAGTCATAGACAGATGTGGTGGAGAAAATCCGGTAATTTTCCAAAATAAAACAGCGTTCAGAATCAGATAATAAATAAAGCGGAAATAATGTAAGTTATGTATTCTTTCTGTGCGGCTTATTAGACCCACGGACCGGCTCGAGGGTTGGGGACCACTGATATACAGTATCAGACATCAGAATTTTCCAGCCATATGTGGGTCTTCCTCAAACTGTCACCACAAAGTTGGAGGAACACAATTGTATAGAATGCCTTTGGATGCAGTAGCATTTTCCTTTAAACAAGAACACGCAAATCTGTCTCAGCATGACAGTGGCCCTGTGCACAAAGCCATGGGTTGGAGGCTTTTTTGTGCAAGGCCCGCTTTATAGTCAAGGAACTTTTATTGTCATCATCACTAAATATAGCTGACACAGTGAAACACACATACCCACAAAATAGCGCAGATTGTATATTATGCTATACAGTACAATGTGCAAAAATATAAGAACTGTAAACAAAGAGTTTACATGTAAACATTATACAGTTCTTATACTAAACTTATACTAGCAGCAGTTGGTGGCAGTTTGAAATGTGTACAAAATGGCAACAGCAGCAATTGAGTAAGTGTTCAAAACAGCATGTACACAGTTATATTGTAATGTAATAGGGGTGCTGCTATAGACATGGGTGTATATGAATTGAATTGAGTATCCAATGTGTATGTTTGAGTTCTGCCCTTCGGGATTAGGTGAAACGCTGATCATTACCTGACTTTACCAATATCCTTGTGGCTAAATGAGCACAAATCACCACAATTATACTCTTATATCTAGTGGAGTGAAGATTATTATTACAGCATGTGTAGACTAAATGAGGAATGGGATTTTGAGCATCAAAGCCAACATTTTTTTCTTGTCCCTGTAGTGTATCTATAAGGCCAATGATTATATTTGTTTTTTTTCTATTTGCTAAAATATTTTTATAATCGGGTGTCCTGATTTAAACCACTGCAACTAAGGATAAATAAATGCACATAGCATTATGTAAGGTCATGTAAAGTACATGTTAATTAGCATGGTCTTTGATTGTCCCACAAGCTGATGACTGATGACTCACATACAGTAAAAGCAACAACCTTCACTCGTGCGTTTGTTCTTTGCAACCAGTCCCAATTTACATCTCCAGTTGCAGAATTACTGTAGTCCTCCTTCTATTCACATCACTTTTTGTATCCATGTAGGAGATCCATGTTTTTATTTAAATCCCTAATGAATCTTTATGTCTGACATCATAGGCTTTTGACCAGTAATATTACTGTATCCAAAAAGTTTCTGCAGATTTTTATATTCATACCTTTTTCCCTCAGAAGGTTTAGACGACATGTCAGGTCTCCTCAGAAAGTTACGCATCATGTTCAGTGTTGTGAAAGGTTTCACCAGCCGAGAGCAAGTGATGATTTCTGCTTAGTGAATGGAGACAAGAATAGAGACAGTGCTCCATAGATTCGTGCCTAATTAGCAAAGTCAAAGTAATTATAGGTAGCTTTAATTGCACAGTATCCCAAGTGATTGTCAGAACGAACCACCTGGTGCTTTGGACATTATTTTGTAATTATGGGGTTGATTCTGTGCCTTTCTCCATCTTCTCCATTCTAATTAAATTGTAGTCAGGATGCACACCAAAACTTTTTAATCGTTTATGCCATGCATTCGGAGCAGATTGTCACTTTTAGGGTGCAAAGATTTTCTAAATCTAAAGATTTTCTTCTTCCTTTTTTCTTTTGCGTCATCACACTTTTGATTTCAAAACTGCAACAAATCCAGACCATTTGACTCCTATATTAGCTGGTACAGGCTGAATCAGATCCCCTCTTTTGTCTTTCTGATGCTAATTACAGTATGGAGATAATATAAATGATATCGAGGCCAAATTTAGTGAAGACTGTTGCTTGTTTTAAATAAATGACACATTGTTCACAGGCTGGCTGTTATATTATGTGCCTAAGTGAGTGGCTCAGTCATTTTTTTTTCTGAGCCATGTTTTAATAACAGTGTCAGACAGCAACCAAAATTTCCTTCCAGAAAAAACAGATAATAATTCGTTTAAAAATAAATAATTAATATCCTGACATTATGCATGATGATGCAAAAATATGACTCTGTACCTTGTAGTGTGATGTGACAGACAGACAGTGTGAATATTAATCATCACTTCAATACAAATATTTGAAAGGGCAAAATAGAAAGTAGAAGCAGTAGTTAAGTCTTTGACTCTTTAACAGAGCCCATAATGCCTTCGAATTCTTTGCAATATGCCCTAAATAACAGTGTAAATGCAATGATTTGTAAGGTTTGTGTAAAAGCATCAATTTGCTCTGGAAGCCATTTTGAAATAGATACAGTGCAATTAGATTGTGGTTCAGGGCTTGGGGCATATTATAGACCAAACAGCAACTGGGTTTTGGATTTAAAAGAAGACACGTGATTAAAATGTAAGTAAACTATTATTGGAATTGGTTGTAGATCTAATATGAATGCACCAAGCAGGAATGAATAGTGGTACTGCTTGTGGGTGTGTATTTTGAAAGAGCAGTGTGATATGTGAGAATGCTGTGGGTTACTACTGTAGATGAGGAATGGCTGGGATACACCACACCCAGAAAAGGAGACATGTCTGTGATTAGCTTTTTTTTTTTTCAACTGGGTGCATGGGTTCTTTTACAAAACTATATACATTATATATATATATTGTTGGCTTCTGTTGACATTATAATATTTAAAATAGTTGTAGCTCTGGACAGTGTTTGTAGACAGTGAAATTCTCCGCTTACTTCGTTCAATTCATTACTGTTTACTTTTAATAGGAACAAATTATTATGAATGCATAAAATACACCGTATAAAAATAGTCTTCGACTGTACTTGCACATGTGTCGTGCCACATGTATTCTATATGAGCGGCTGTGTTTAATTTTAGTGTTGAAGGAATGTCTTTAAACAATTTGGCTGAGGTCCACAGGGTATAGATCCTGTTTTATAGGATTAGCTCATAGAGACATTTGGATAATCCTGCACACAGTGCACCATACAGTGGAGCAGATGCACTCTTACTACCACAGAGTTGTTCATACCAGCACACCCCCAAGTTTTCTCCAAATGTAAATGTAATGCTATATGAGTACAAAAGTGAGTACACCCTAAGTGAACATGTCAAAACTGTGTCCAAAGTGTCAATATTTTGTGTGAGCATCATTGTTATCCAGCATGGCCTCAATCCTCCTGGGAATGGAATTCAGCAAAGCTGCACAGGTTGTTGCTGGGATCCTCTTCCACTCCTCCACAATGACATCACGGAGCTGCTGGATGTTAGACACATGCCGCTTCTCCACTTTCCGCTTGAGGATGCCCCACAGGTGCTCAGAAGGGTTCAGGTCTGAAAACAGAGCGGACCTTCTGCTTCTGCAACCTCTAAAGCAATGCTGCAGCAATCATGCATCAGATAAAAACATGAACGTGATGAATACGACATGTGGCTTTGCATCATTACACGACGCTATAGATGTTAGCTATAGCTGTTATCACTTAGGGTGTACTCACATTTGTTGCCAGCTATTTTTAAAATATTCACTGCATGTTGAGTTATTTTCAGTGGACAGTTAATGTATAATATTATACAAGCTGCACATCGACTACGCTCAAATATATCCATGTTTGATTTCTATAGTATGTCCCGTTAAAAGATATACTAAAATGAATGCTGAAAAGTGATGGGTGTACTCACTTTTGTGAGATACTGCATATATACATATATCAGCATAAAGGATAAAGATGAGATGCATCGATTTAAAAAAGTGTGCATCAGATACAAGTTGCATTTGTATAGCAATGGATCATTTTTGACCTATTTGCATCTGTAATTTATTTATATATAATTAGCAGGTGTGTTAATTTTTTTTTAAGTATTAGTTAGAAAGTGACCTATAATTTGTGAGCAATATTTTATATGTAGATTGATTTCTCCATGCTACATTATATATTCATATATATGTATGAAAACTATATTTCTGCTGTCTATCCTGTTCTTAAAGTCCTGCTAATTTGACATTACAGATCATGATTAAGCCTTTCTGTGACAACCCCCCTGTTTTTTATTTTTTTGTCACATTGCCTTGTGTGTGTGTGTGTGTCACATTTTAAAGGTGTGTTCATTTATCACTGTGGTTATGGCCTTTTCTTTTTCCTCTGCAGATCATTTTCGAAGCTGTGACCTCAGGCCAGCGTGGTTTTCTGGCTATCAAGGATGTCGTCGTCCAAGGCCATCAGTGCAGTAAGGGCAAATCTTCCATGATGAAACAGACACATATATGTTTAACAACAATTTGTTTTATTTTTTTTCAGACATCCTGAAAAATACCAGTCTATTTTCTATAGATCTACAGAATACATAAAAAATGTTCATGTGTACATCCTGGTACTAAGTGATGCTTTATGTTCTATATGGAATTAGTCACATGGGAGCTGATGATGCAGGAGTTCCAGGATGATAAAATCGGAATAGGCATATCTGCTATCAAAAGGAAAAGGCAGGCAAAACTATTCAAAACCAGATTTATACAGGGAGAGGGAAGTGAGGCTCAAGTGAACTCTATCACATCATAACAAGTCAAAAGAATAAGACAAACCATAACACATGGCCATAATACACAATGCAAAATAGATCTGCACTCGGGAGCACATTACACGTTTGAGAGTAAAATTCGAGGCATAACGTCAGCATGTCAGTAATGTTAACACACTGTTAACAATGATAACACTTTATTTTAGAATAAAGTGTGTCACTGAAAATAGTGACACTGTCCCTTATTAGACATGACATTTCCAAGAGAAGGCCCACATTAAAGACATCACGGTATAACACTAAATGTTCCCAAGCAATAAAAATGCCTCGACTCTTTATTATTGTGCACTTTTTAAAAAATTGCTTTGAGAATCTGCCAGAAAAAAAAATATATATATATAATCTTCATCCCCCAAGCCAGTTGTGCTTCTTTAGAGGCTTTTGCTTGACATTTCAAAAAAATATATTTCTCATTCATTTTAATGTCACAAGCTGAGCATTAGTATGAAGTCTATCATTAACAGAATTAACAGAATAAAATGGTGTTGTTTTTTTGTATTTTTAAGTGTTTACAGGGTCAAATTTGACCGTTTTTAATTGTATTTTACCTGAATAAAAGTTCACTAAGACGTCCTGATCACATGGTGACAGAGTCTCAAGTAAAGTAATGGCACTTTATTAAAGATGAATCATTTTGGTTATTTATTCACACAAAATGCCATTAGAGGAACAATTTTCTAAGGTAGGTTCAAAATTTGAACAATCACAAAGCCATATTTTTTAGAAGGTGTCCTTTTTTGCAGTCCACAATCATGTCCCCCTGTCACACACACACACACATATAACCAGTTGCTTGTACAGTAGGTCTGTACTACTTCTATGTACTACTACTTAGTTCTTACTCTTAATGATGACTGGAGCTCATTGCTTTTATTATTAACATTACTTTTGGTTATTAATCAGTACTGTCTGTTTAAGGAAACTGTATGAACATTAATACAGAAACAGGACCTAGTTTAAAGTTTGTCATATTCAGTTTTTTCCGGTCCATTCGGCTTACAGCTTTCTCAGATCATTCTTGTACTGTAGGATGCAGTTTAGGGTTCAGTTAACACTCGTTCCCTCAAAGATGAGCAGATTTTTTAGAGTGATACAAGTGCTTTATATTAAACACATTAATGTAAAAAAAAAAGAATTAAAATTAACGATTTACTTTTTTTTTTCGCACTGGAAGGAATAAATCTAAATCCACACTGGGCAAAGCACTCTGTCTGAGAATGTGTCCTCGTCGCTCTTCACAGCCGGCTGTACTTAGAGAATAAGTGTGTAAATTCAACTATACTCATTTCTTTCAAGAGCGTTAGCAGCCTCTTTTTAGAGTCTCTGCACACCAATAAACACTGGTTATGGCTTTGAGAAGGAAAGGCGAGAAGCAGATTGAGTAGTAACATTCTGGTGCTTATGTACTTTGTCCAGACTGGGAAAAGTGGGGATGACTTTCTTACTTCTAACAAGTTTTATTTGGAGGTGTGCGAGTGCAAATGACAGGCCACACTGGAGAGAAATATAATCACCTGACCAGAAGATTCATATAAGCTTTTGGACACCCTATTCCACATTTAGTCTTTAATTGGTAACGACCAGATAAATCGATAGATAGATAGATAGATAGATAGATAGATAGATAGATAGATAGATAGATAGATAGATAGATAGATAGATAGATAGATAGATAGATCGATAGATAGATCGATAGATAGATAGATAGTAAATTATATCTTCAGCTTGAATAGGTTTGGGTCTCCTTGCTCAGGTGAATGAACTTTTGTCCATAGAGTGTATCTTGACATAATTGACCACAAATTGAATAATAAACAGCCTTAGATATATTTAGAAAAAACAATGAAGGTTGAATGTGTAGGACTTCCATACATTACAACAATATATGCGTGTATATAGATATCCTTAATAATTCGCATATTGTTATTATTACATATTTCATCAGGCACAATTCAGGTAAAAAGCTGAAGGTAAAAATCTGCATGTTGGCGTCTTTCTCAGAGTCAGACTGGGATCCTTGTTTAAAATTATAATAATGTAAAAAATTTATCATAAACGCTTTTTACAATTTTTTATCCTAAATGGTCAAAAACCTGCCTCATCTCTGCTCTGTTTCCAAAGACCCATGTTGCTAGGAAACACACATTTGAGCCTGTCAAAATATGACACTAACTATCAACACAGATCAGTCAAAGATCTAGTCAGTGTAATTTTGAGTAAAGCTTTTTCATTATTCCAAGCTTTAATGCTGATTTCCTGAGCGTTAAATTGAGTGATGGAAACGGCCTTTGTTTTGTTTTTTTTACATTTAAAAAAGTCGCATTCATTTCCTATGCATGAAAGCAGAAGGCATGGCTGCCTTCACTCCAAGGTGCCATTAACACTACAGGGGGTCTATCTATCATTAAAGAGAAAAAAAAAAATACTTTACTGAAGAGAGAACTAGTTTACAGGCAACCTGCCATAGAAAAGTACGGTGGGTCAAAGTAATAAAAGCAACGCTATTTCTAACAGAAAAGTAACTGATGAAATATTGAGCAAGGGAAGATGAGCGAGAGGAAGAGATTAAATTAACGGCGTTACAGTCTTTGAAGAACGGCTCACGTATCGACTCAAGGTCACCGCGACTTGATTTCCGCCCGAGACGAGTAATCAAACATTGCGTTTCATAACTTGATTTACATGGGACTGCATCCCAGAGATTGTCTCTTGTTATAAATGCATATTGATTCGGATATATGAGGCGGAGATAGACTAATTAAAGTATCACAGAGCAATCTGTTGAGTTTGAGATTTGAGATTGTATTAGCGGACTATGAATAACGTAATAGGATTTCAATCTAGCTGATGCAAAAATAAAAAGCTAAGACATTGATTTTTCCATGTTTTTTTTTTTTTTGGCAGATGTTCTTAATAATGAGCAGTAGAAGCAGAAGGTACAGGAAAAAAATACAATAACTTTTTGTAACTTTTTTATTTTGTATGAGATGAACTGCTAAATCTGCTGAAGAGTTAAGTACGGACTGAAACATGACAGGTGCATGCTGTTAGTGGGTAAGACGCTGGACCTCTAATCTGAAGGTCCTGAGTTCAAATCCCTTAACCCTCAACTGTTCACTTGTCAAGTCAAGTTTATTTCTATAGCGCTTTTCACAACATTGTCTCAAAGCAGCTTTACAAAATTTAACAGTTGAGGTGAACGATGTGTATTTATCCCTGATGAGCAGCGACTGAGGCAAGGAAAACTCCCTTAGATGGTATGAGGAAGAAACCTTGAGAGGAACCAGACTCAAAAGGGGAACCCATCCTCATTTGGGTGATATCAAAGGAGAAAATTGGAAGTTACTCCTGATAAGGGCGTCCGCCAAATACCGTAAATGTAAACTCTGCGATTTTCTTCCTATGTCCTAAAGAGTTTTATTTCCAACACTGGCAACTGTTTAATTTATAAATTAAATACAATCACATGACAAGACGAGACTTTCTCATCGCATAAACATCCCCATATATATAAATATATTGCCATATTAACAATTATAAAATTATTCTACACCTTTTAATGGTTAAGGCTCTGGGTTACTAATCGGAAGGTCGGGGGGTCAAGCCCTGGTATTGCCAAGCTGCCGCTCTTGGGGCCCTTGAGCAAGGCCCTTATATTCTCTATGCTCCAGGGGTGCTGTAACATAGCTGCTCTGACACCAGCTTCCTAATATCACTGGGATATGCGAAGAAAATTTTTTCCCTGTGCTGTAAGTACGTATATGTGACAATTATAAAGCACCTTTACCGTTCAGCAATCAGATACCAGAATTCAACAGTGCTGAGACATAAGCGTAGAATAAATTTATTTGTAATTAATTCATTTGATTAATATTCTTTATACTTGATTATTATGCTGTCTTTTACTGTCTACTATTAATTTTCTTGGGAGCATCATTGGACTAATTACATTTAAAACAAATGTGGCATCATTTGTTTGTCCCTCTAAATGTTGTTATTGTGTGAATCCAATTTGTTTATGGAAAAGATTCAACTGTGAGGTGTTTATAGAAGCCAAATAAGCAGCAATCGACAAACCGGTGCCTGTAAACAAGGTGCAAAGCGAGACACGTCTAAAAAATAAATGCAGTAATGCGTGTCCTTATTCAAATAATAGATACAACTCACATGAACAGCTACAGGGTAAGGGGTTATGGGCTGAGTTAGCAATACTTTATATTTACTTTATTTGTACAGTGTATCAGGAAAGTTTTCACAGCGCTTTACTTTTTCCATGTTTTGATATGTTACAGCCTTATTCCAAAATGGATCAAATTAAATTATTTTCCTCGAAATTCTACCAACATAATAAAAACGTAAAAAGAAGTGAGTTTGAAATCTTTGCAAATTTATTACAAATAGAAAATGGGGGGAAAAAAATCACATGTACATAAATATTCACAGCCTTTTCCACTGATCATCCTTGAGATGTTTCTACAACTTGATTGGAGTCCACCATCAGTTGATTGGACATGATTTGGAAAGGCACACAAACTTCTATATAAAGGTTCCACAGTTTATAGTGCATGTCAGAGCACAAACCAATAAAGTGAAGTCTAAGGAATTGTCTGTAGACCTCCGAGACAGGATTGTATTGAGGCACAGATCTAGGGAAGGGTACAGAAAACTTTCTGCAGCATTGAAGGTCCCAATGAGCACAATGGAATTGTTTGTAGAATTTTAAGGAAAATAATGAATTTAATCCGTTTTGGAATAAGGCTGTAACGTAACCAAATGTGGAAAAAGTGAAGCGCTGTAAAGACTTTCCGTATGCACTGTATATGACACTCACATGGTAGTATTTAAAGTGTAGCTATAAGGAACTGTATACCCAAATCCACATCCTGTTTCCTCTGTAGGTCAATCACCTTAAGACTAGGCAGTCTACTAGTGTAGAACGTCTAGTTTACTTCTGACATCCCATAATGCATTGCAGTAGTGTAAAGAATGATATATTTCCTGAGTAGGTATCAGAGTACCATTTTAGATACTGGAGAACAGAGATATGAAAGCGATTGTGTAATTCGTTCGCTAACACGGAAAGTGTTTGTATTGTTTTTGTGCGCAGTGACGACGCCACACTTCCTCCATATCAAAGGAGTGGAGGTGAACGCAGGCCAGACAGCCACCTTCCACTGCACCGTCAACGGAGAATGGAGGGACTACTTCCACCTGTGGCTGCAGGTTACACACACACATTTCTTGCAAACACACATTTCTCCATTGAAACTAATGTAAAAATTCAAATGCGGCATTTTGCCACAGCTTCAAAGAAGCCTATAAATATTAATATTAGCTGAGAGCTGATCTTAGCTTCTCCAATGTGGTTTACATTAGCTATTGGGATATCAGGCTTATTTACACCAGCTCCAACCCCACCTGAGCATTTGCCTAATCACAGTGTTCTGGGTAAATAGGTCGAGATGATGCTCTCGGTGCTCGCAGTGTGTTTGCTTTCATCACAGTAGAGACCCAGCTACACGTCACAGAGACTGTTTGTGCTTTATCACACCGACTATTCACGTGAACTAGAAGACATACATACCTCTGTATATTACCATTAATATCAACCATACTATTCAAATTCATCCACAGCTTCTGACCAATTACAATCAAGAAGTGATCAAACAGGTAGAGGTCAAACTCGACCTCTACCTGTTTCGCTTGGCTGGACCACATCACACTGAACTCGTCTTATTCAGACGGGGGAACTCTTTTCACCCCTCCATTGTCTTTCATCCCCTTTTCATTCTTGCTTTCTTTGCACCTCACCTCTACATCTTGTATATGGAGCTTGTAAAGCTTTCTAATGCCTCATCAAGTTTTCAGTGTGGCATTTTATAAACCACAGCCTCTATCACACACTCTCCCTCTCTTTCTCTCTCTCTCTCTCTCTCTATCTTTCTCTCTCTCACTCTCTCTCTCTTGCAAGGTATGGCAAGGTCACACATCACATAGCTATACACGTTTTTCCAACTCTCTTCTTCACTATGCAGCCGCCAGTGAAATTAATTTAAAAACATTAAGACACCCTTAAACATCGTGTCTTATAGGAAAGTAGAGATACAGTAGGTAAAATAACAAATAATATTAAAGTGCTCCCTTCAAACTTTCACTTAAGTAAAAGTAAAAAAAAAATTATGCCTTTAAATGTACTTAAGTATCCTTTTATTTATTTATTATGGCTATAATGTTCCTATTATCATTTTTGTCACAAGACTCTTTGCTTTATCTATTAATAGAATGATATTAATGAGTCAAACTCTGATTTCAACTACTTAAATAAAATAGTGCAAATAAAGACACGGATTTTGTGGCGAGTTCGAGTCTGGAGTTTCTTCCATCATTTATTCCTCTCTAAATCTTCTGCTTGCTGTTGAACTGGTGCTGAACTGTATGTTGGTGATAAGTAGATTCCTCCAAGCTCCAAAAAAAACGGAGCGTGTACTCGACCCTGATTGGTTTCTTGCTGCGTGTTTAACCAGTTACGTTTTTATCCGCTCATAAAAATACGACTGATTTCACAAAATGTAGTTAAGTATTAGACTTTGAAATGTAGTGAAATTAAAGCAAACGTCTCCCCAAATAAAAATACTTCTGTAAAGTACACTCAAAAAACTCCTTAAGTACAGTAATGAATTACATTTACTTTGTCATTGTCCACCACAGGTTGCTAATAATTCACCAGCAAATTTGTCTTTTTTTTTAGTTTATACTCTACCTTGCCATACATTAATCACATCTTCAGTCTCGTTCTCTGTTTTTCTCGCACTCACGCTCTGTTTCTAGATGCTCTGTGTGTGCAGGACTTCTGCCAGGTAGTTAGTCACTTAAATAAACACATCCTCATTACCCGGCGAAAGAAAGTCAAACATTAAGTGAAGTCCCCCGATGACAGTAATGAAGAAAGATCTCCAGTGAACAAATGGCCCCCATCTGCCTGTTACGCTGGGTGACAGCTGGGGAAAGTCACACACACGGTGGAGAGATGATTGAAAATGAAAACTTTCAGCCAAGAATACAAACACGCAAATATGTTACCATAAACGCAATAACAGACTAAAGCACTTCTGCACAGATGTGGCTGACAGGCCGACAAACTGATGCTCACACAAACATTTCCATGTCTTTACGTGTATGCGAATATATAGTATACAGACAAACATTTGTGGACACCTGACCATAACAATGGTATTTTTTTTAACATCCCATTCCACATTAAGTCCATATTTACTCTTATTATAACCACCACTCTTCTGGGAAGATGTTCCACTAGATTTTAGAGCGTGGAGATTTGTGGAGATTCATTCAGACACAGTGGTAGTGAAGTCAGGTGGTGATATAGACGTGAGGTGGCCTGGGGTTGTTCAAATTTATCTCCAAACCACGTAAATCAGAATTTCATGGAGCAGTGTTGGGTCTCCTAGTTGAAGTGAAGGGAACATTTCATGCTACCACATCCAAAGACATCCTATAAAGTTGTGTGACTAAAAGTTTGTGGTAACAGTTTGAGGAAGAACCACATATGCCTGGAAAATGTCCCAATACTTTTGTCGATGTAATGTATATAACACATTTAAATGAATGACTCAAAATTAATTAAATATTCAGTTTCAGTAAGCAGGCTATGCATGTGTCTGTGTGTGTGTGTGTGTGTGTGTGGGGCTGCAGGGAATCGGTGGACGAGAAGCTCCAATGAAGGCCACCAAACCGTGGAATAACCAGCGGTTCATTGGTATGTTCGACGTAGTGAACACCACAAAGCAGGACTCGGGTCGCTACCGCTGCATAGTCCATTCCACCAAGGGAGTAGGCGTGTCCAACTACGGAGAACTGACCATCAAACGTGAGTCTACGTCATACACCGCACACTCTCATAGTTTCTCAAGCACCCAGCAAAAAAAAAAAAAGAAAAAAGTTCAGCAAAACACTAAAAGGGTGTACTTGCTATTCACAGAGCAATATATCAGTCTCGAACTTTCTCCAGGGTGTGAGAACGTGACACGGAGTGTGTCGGCTGACGAGGCTGTGAAGATGATTGATGCGCATTTTATGTTAACAGCCCGCACTCTCTTTGTTTTGATGCGCGTGCATGCGCGCGTCTTTACGAGTGCTGTCCTTGACCGAGAGTGTATCCCCTTTGGAAGGACATAAAGGCCGTGTATTGATGTACAGTAGGCTGTCCGGCTCAGGCCTCCGCTAGTCAGTTGATATAAATTTATAGAGGCGCCCGCTTTTAAATCCTCCTTTCCTTCTCTCTCCCGTAGCCGCTAGAGCTGGGTAATGGCCTTCAATATTTCTCCTCCTCAATTTTCCCCCGCTCTCTCTTTCTCCTTCGTGACGAGCGGCGAATTGAATTTATGGCCCCCGTAGTTTGTTGCCTTTTTTTATGGACTCGCATCTTAAGGTGATTGACTGCTTTAATCCCAGCTGTCTACACAGAGAGATGTCAGTCAAACCGCGTCTGCCTCGGCATTCTTCCTGGTGCTTTTAAAGTGTTCAGGTGGTATGGATCATCACACGTCTACAAGGACATTTTTGTTAATCTGTAGGGGTATAAACACACACACACACACACACAACAGAACAAACTAGATTCTAGCTTCCCTACAGCGCAGTGGGAGGTACATTGTTATAAATGAGACGCTTGTAGAAATTTTCAAAGACTTGCTCTCATGCTTGAGCCAAACTACAAAAGGATCTCATCTAATTGCTTTAAACTATTATATATTTCAAAACTGCTGCACATACAAGGTGGTATCAAAAAGTTTCAAAATAGTCCCTTTGCACAGAAATACAGCGCTCACAGCGTTCCTGACACTTCTGGAATTTGTCCTGAAAGTCTTCTTTTCGAAGCGTGTCAAGGAACGTGTGCGATCCAGGCGACTTTTGAGCTGGATCTTTATTTTTTGGGAAGAAGGCGAATCCACATGAGTAGTATGGGTGTGGAATTGAGATCATGTTGTTTCCAGCGAGAAACTCGCGTGTGAGGAGAGCTCGGTGACAGAGGATGCACGTGGCCAGAATAGCAGATGTGGTAACGCACGTGCTAAGAGTAGCACCGGTTGCACAGCTCCTGATGTACACTGGACGATGTCTTTTGGCACACTGACTTATGAATGTCGGTGCACCCTGTGACCATGCATGCGGCCTTGTGCTGCCATCTGTTGGCGAGTTACAAAAGTCTCAAAACTTTTTGATAGCACCTCGTTTAGCCACCATGTGACAGAGTACAAAACTGCTTGAAAGCTGATTGGTCATTGATAAGCACAGTCAGAGAACTGTGAGTCTCTCAAATACAAGCCATCAAAAATAAGTAACATCAATATAGCGGGTTAGAAAATGTATTAATTTATACAGACATTTTATTATGACATCAATATAGTGTCTAAAATTTATTAAAACCCGAAATACCTCACTGCACTTAGTACTCGTTTACATAAAATCCGTGGCTGCTTCACTTTAATTTGAGCTCGGGTGCATCCTGTTTGCTTGATTATCTTGATTTGTCTCTAGAACCGAACCTGGAAAGGCACCTGTGTGTAAAAGATTCCACATTTTTATTTCAGACCGAAAACCAAGCTATCAAGTCCATGTAATATTGTGTAGACCATCACAATCCTATAGGCCCTCGGATCTGGAAAAGGCCATAAAAACATTCTAAAGCTCAATGTTTCCTGGGATTTGTCAATGTCAAATAAAAGGCTGGAACCACCAGGGCAATTCCTTGATCTTGCCAAGCTCTGAATTCCCACTGTAACGGAGCGTCAGTAGAGATTTGGCGAAAGCAACCATATTAGATTTATTTGAAGAAGAAAAGTATAATATACAGGTAGTCCCCGAGTTTTGACTTACAATGAAGATAGTGCTACAACAAAATTGTACAAATGCAGTACGACACGTTGGGAGCTGTCAGGCTGTCAAGATCTACTACCTACTGACAATTAATGAGTTCAGTTGCCTCAGTGTTGGAGTTAGAGAATTTTTTTTGTGTGTTCTTGCCCAATTTTAGCTCTTGTCTTTCTTCTTTGTATCTGCATCACTGGACACTGAAACAGAGCGATTGGTTAGTCCCAACACCTACAGGTGTTCTTCCTACAGCTCGTTCCGTCCCGCTTCGCCCTCCACATGCCCACTGCCAATGCATATATACCAATCAGGCATAACATTATGACCACCTGCCTAATATTGTGTTGGTTCACCTTTCGCTGCCAAAACAGTTCTTACCCGTTGCACATTAACAGCTTTAACTTCTTCAGCATTTTGAGTGATTTTCTACATGTGCAATAATGAGTCTTGGCTGCTCATGACCCTGTCGCCGGTTCATTACTGTTCCTTACTTGGACCGCTTTTGATAGATACTGACCATCCCACATGAACTGCAGTTTAGGAGATGCTCTGACCCAGACGTCTAGACATCATAATTTGTCAAGCTCTGATTCTTAGGCTTGCCTATTTTTCCTGCTTCTAACGCGTCAACTTTGAGGAAAAAATTTTTGAATTACTGCCTAATATTATCCCACCCACTTACAGGTGCCATGATGAACAGATAATCAGTGTTTTTCACTTCACCAGTCAGCAGTCATGTTGTTATGCCTGATCGGTGGTGTACACTGTAAAGTTTATACATTGCGGTACTGTAAATTGCTGTTTTGCTAAATTATGTACTGTAATGTGTTCAATTATTAACACATTACAGTACACTACACAATACTGATCAGCACTTTTTAAGACTTCTGGGTAGGCTAGGCCACGTCTCGACTTATTTCCAAATAACGAGGGGTCACTGTGACACACCTCCATCAAAAGTCGGGGATCTGTAGAAATAAAGCGTGTTGACAGTATTGTTTTATTTAATCGCCTATATTTGGTGACATCGACCAGTTTTATTGAAAACAGTCCTTAAGCTTGTCAGCCTCCTCAGTGTAGATCCTAACACTAAATTTACACTTTTAAACAGGCAGCTCAGGGTGCCGGCTCTTTGTCTTCTCCATCAATGGTGTTTTGCAGGATTATAGTAATTAGCAACGTTATCATTTTTGTACCTTTTCTACGTTTGTAGTAGCACCGTAATTTCACATTTACTCTACAAACGCTAAACCACATGACCCCCTTCACTCCTGTCAAACTGACAACTGTAACACATTTCATGATCCTCCCAGGGTTTCACTACTCCGCGGATTCCTAACTCACTCAGACGTTAACATGGCGTAGAGGCGTAATTGTGCCTAACTGATGTTTATGTAGCCGTGTCAATGCTAATGAGCAAAGCGGTGGATAATCAGAGTGCCACCGAATATCCTTGTGTAACATTAGGTGCTTCTTGTCCTCATCTGGCTCATTTGGAGGCACGGTGTTGCCGAAGGCAGAGAGTGTGCGAGCTACGGTGTGTTTTAGGACTGAATTAGTGATGGGTCGATTCTTTCATTTTAAACGAGTCTTTAATGTGACTCGGAAAAACGAGTCGTCTCAAAGAGTGATTTGTTTATTTTCTACTGGACGCGCATGAGCAAAGTATCGCAACATCGCTGTAGGTTACGTACAGGAAACTGAGGATTCAGTAGTTCATCTCTCGCCTCTTCTAATCCGATATCGACGATATAAAGGTGTTTAAAGGATAAAGGGAACGAAATGAACTAAATGATTCGAAAAAAGATTAGTTCATTTTGATGAACAAGATTCAAATAAACTAAAATTATCCGATCCTCCCATCACTAGATCACTAGACTCGCGTTGAAATCGGAGATTAATTCATTAACCCAAATTAGCCGCAGGGCTTTTGTGTGGTTCACACACAGGTGCTGTAATAAAGAGGCCACAGTTGTCCATTCCCTTAACTTTTAACACACACTCATATCTACGAACTACACACACACAATCTTTTTGCCTCCCTCTTACAAACACGCTTCTTATGTCCCTGAGCATATGAGCAACAGCCCTGTAACAGCTGTTCTTAACACATACCACACTGTCACATGCACAAGGACACACACTCACACACCCACTGTGTGACACCCAGCCCTGCTACACAGACACACACACAGAGTCTAATTCAACAGTCCTTCTGTCTCAGCTGTGCCCCCTGTAGAAGCCCCTGACTGCTACTGTCTCCCTGCACTGTCTCTTAATCCCTCACACATGCATACACGTCTCACACTCTAATATGTGTCTTTCTCATTATTTCTGTGAGACACACACTCATTTCCAGGTGCTCAGTAAAAGGCTTAGCAAATATTTGCTAACATCCATTTCTGTTTGGTCTGCCTTAAATTCTGCTTCCTCATCACTTTTACCCTAGAGATATTAAAAGACCAAAAATCTGATACTGTTCTATATGTTTCTGCACTCGTTTATTTTGTTTATAATTTAAAGAAATAAACTCTAGCTGTACAGGAAGCAGTGTTTTTTCCCCCCCTGAAGTTTTTTTAAATTCATTTAAATCATTGAAACTTGTGATTCACTTACATACTTTTCTAACCCTGGCATAGGTAGAGTAACTCATCATGGTATAAACGATGCTGTTTATGATACCTGAGCTCCATGTGAAGGATGTAAAAGGGGTCTCAATATACACAGGCAGTGGATTGCCATGTCAAACATCTGTTATACAGCACCTTCTGAATGCTTCATTCTGATTGGTCGGAAGTTATGATTAAAAAGAAATAAAACACTCAGGGACATGGTGTTGCGGCTAAAAGAATGCGCCTCAGATCAGCTTTATACATGCGAGAAAGTAAACGATTTAGCGGTACACTGTACACGTTGCAATTCATAATGATTTGAATTGACATCTTACTTATTTTGGTGCTTTTTAGAAGTTTAAAAATGCTACGGTTCTGAAATCAGTCAACACATGAAAGAGAATGAGGACAAAGGGAAAAGACTGAGAGACAAAAATAGCAAGGATGCAAAAGTTATTCACATGTGGGTTTGTGACAGCTTGTGCACACGCGCGCGCACACACACACACACACACACACACACATACTGCTTTTAAAACACAAGCAGGTGAATACTTTGTAGGGTAGAGATAAAGGGAGAGGGGAAAAGAGAGCAAGAGAGAGAGAGAAAGAGGGAGAGGGGGAGAGAGAGAGCTCTTGACAGTTCAACAATAGCTCTTCTAGGAAGTGGTACTTAAGTTGTAGAAACAAGGACACATGAGAAATGAGGTGCATTAGGAAAAGAGTTTGGTTATTGGCATTACTGTCAGCATGCCGGGACATTTCTAATAAGACATAAAAGCTCTCTTTAGACCTCTGCTCTGTGCACAACACCTCGTTTCTGCACAGAACCCATTCTATTTTAAATGATTCAGCGTCTCGACCCTGATAGATGAACTCATCTGCAACACAAATGCAGACATTTTTTTCAACTCTTTATTACATGTCGACTTCAAACAGCTCTTCATTTGTAATCAAGTCTTTAAAATGACTTAGTATACAGTCACTGGGTTAAATCTGATTATCCAATCTGATGTCCTGCATAGATACACTCAGTGGCCACATTATCACCTAGATGGGTGTACAACTACTGACTCGGAAATCCCATTCTACCTGTCAATCACTGAAAAGGGATTAGTGTAAGAACAGCTTATATAGATGGGAACTATCTTCTGTTTCTACTGACAGCAGATGAGCTCATTATATTTTAGTGATATTCTATATTAGGAGAAATAGTGTTTAGTGCGTTATTAGCTACCATTAGCTAACAATATAAAAATATTGTTTAAACTAGCATACCATACAAGATGTTGCCTAATGAAATGTTAGCTATGACTTAGTGGAGGCCACATAGGGGATAACACATAGATATAGTCATTTTCTTCATATGCAGATTAATATTTGGCCACCCCATTAAAGTTTTTTTGAGCTAACCTGGACTCTCGTGTGTGAAAAGCATGGCCCACCTGTGTGGTTTCTCTGTGAATATGACAAATTTCTATTGCTGTATCTAATTTACTTCCATTATAGCACTAGTGTACAATAGTAGCTATAGTTGAGACTATATATGTATATATATATATATATATATATATATTAATCAACTTACGATTTTAAGATTTTATGATAACGATAGCAATGCGAGCAAAATAGTAGAAATGTTTCACGGGGCAGGCAAATGTAGCAGCCTATTCTCCGCCCTCTACTCACGAACTGTCGCTAGTCCATGCACCCGCTGCTATGTACACTCTATAGTTTATACATTACGGTACTGTAAACTGCACTGTTTTGCTGAATTATTCCTATAATATATACATACTGTATATACATATAATACACATATATACACACACACACACACACACTTTCTTGACAAATCCAAATCTATCCCAACATGAAAATACTCTCATGCGCAAAGCCAGCTTTGTTTGCTTGACTTGGTTTACATGGGTTGAAGTGGAAGATCTTGAGTGCCCACTATAGAGCTTTGACCTCAAACGTATTGAACACCTCTGGAATGAATCAGAACACTAAATGCACCCCAGGCCTCCAAACATCATTTACATGTACACACCCTTGTGGTTAAATGAGCACAAATCTCAATAACACACTACTTAATTTAGTGGAACATCATCCCAGAAGAGTGGAGGTTATTATGTCAGCAAATGGAGACTAAGTGTGGAATAGGAAATCTTATGGTGAGGTGTCCCCAAATTTTTTTGTCCATATAGTGTATCACAACCGCATGTTACCCAAAAAATGTAAAAAGTGAGAAAATTGCATTTAAAGATCGTAAGATTGGATATTAGACATTTTGACAGTTTATTACATACTAAATGGAATAGATTAGACTTATCTATATCTTGCGATGGCACACAGCTATCCAACAACTTGGTGGTTAAACCTCCAGATCTGTGCAGCAAGTCTTTTTTGCAGTCAATGTGTCAGAGTATGTTTCAGACACAGAAGGCAAATAACATTCAAAAGGTATTGCGTTCCCAGAATGCTATACATATTTATTAATTCTACCAAATCATTTATTGTTGATTTTTGAGTTCCACAACATTGTCACCTGGAACGCTTTTCCAATAGTCTTGAACAAGTTTCCATGTAGGCTGAAAACTTTAAATCCAGGGGGAGTTTTGCATTAAAATGAATGAATGTAAAGTCAGCAAATTCACTATTTGTATTTGTCTTCGAAACTAATTCCAAGCATAAGCCTTTAATGAATTCTTGCCCCGAGGCCAAGATTTTGATTTATATGCTCCTTTCCGTGCTTAGCCAGTGAGCCTACAATTTAAGCGTGCACCATGTTTATGGTGCGCCTCTTCCTTTCGTACCTGTCCTGCTTTAACTGTTTTAGCTGCTGCAGTGCCTTCTGAGAGCGAGCAGGATTACACGGTTCAATTTAGGTGATGTCTGATTGGCCGGCTGTGACCAGATAGATTATGGGGTATTTAGAGGCCTCTGGCTGGGATCACAGTGGAACAACCATCTGTAGGATCTATGACCTGCACGTGGATGGTTTACACACACACACACACACACACACACACACACACACACACACACACACACACACACACACACACATTGCACACAAGTGTAAACATACTGTGTGTTTAGCGCTCCCCTCAGGCCGAGTGGAGGATCTGTAGCTGTTTGTGGCTTTATAGAGTAAAGCACTATGCATTGAACACACACACACACACACACACACACACACACACACACACTATAACCAGTTTATTTATTCATTACTTTCTGCCAGTATTTCCATCCTGATCGATCTCTGCAGTTAGAAGGCATCCGTAATAAATATGAATTACGCTTTATTATCATATTGGCAATAGTGTAATGGTCTTGTGGTGGGCATCAATCACTGCTGCCTGCCCCAGAGGGCATATATCCTCTCTAAATGATGCCATCCAACAGGACACCGTCTGCAGGGCTAGCACCGAAGCTGCCAAAGGCATAAAGTTTTGATGTGTTCATCAATGATAATGTCCAAGCTGTAGCCGTGCATATAAACACACTCTCGAACGGACAGTTCTAGATCTGCTGGGAAATGCACACTCTCTATCTTTCTCTCTCGCGTACATACAGACACACTGTACAGATCAGTCCGAAATCTCACTTTTGGCCGAAGATATTTCGTTGATCGATAATGCAGTTTGTCCCTGGCTTTTCCTGCAACCTGCTTAGCAAAGATCTACATGGGATCGTACTAGAAATGGCTTCTCTTGTCAGAGACAGCAATAGCAATAGCCTCATCCACCAGTCACGCACATACACGTCCTATCGTTCAAACAAAGCCTTCTAATGGAATTCTTTTGATTAAGCACATAGAGGCTCTGTCAATAAACCTGAATCACTTCTTATGCTCATAGTTTGCAGCTAAGCACCATGGACCTGTCTGCTGCAATATGTATATACACATCCACTGCCTCTAAAGACTCAACTTGTTTATCGTACTTACACACAAGCCTTTCCAATGCGTATGTAAATAAAGAGCATATAGAGAGGACACAAAAACAATATCACACCAGCCATGGATAAGACTGTTCCACAGGAAATGTCTTGAATAGTTCATCTTTTTATCTCCTCAGAGCAGCAGCTTTATCTCTTTAACTTTGATAAGTAAACATCCAGACTGACCCCAGACCAGACCTGACCTTAGGTCCTAGAATAAAACTGTACAGCAGGCATGCAAGTACATATGAATATCAGCGATGTGTTTCAAACAATTGAAAACACAGATATAAATTTGAGCTTTACATCGAGAATAGGTGTCTGCATTGTCCCAGGATTATTTTAATACTATCAGTATGTTTATTGCAGTATTTTCTCCTTTTTCCTAAATAAAATGTTTTTAATAAGCCTTTAAGTGATGAATTTGATGAAACTAAAAAAGAAATGATAAAATAAATAGTTTTAAAACTGTAGCCTTCACATCTCCAGATCATCTTTGTCCTATTAGTACTTGATGCATTAATGTTGATATTTTTGTTATTACCTTCACTGCGCTCGGACTTAAGAGTCTCCAGGATAATAAAATCATGTTTCTTCTCCAGAGCCCCCAGTGCCCATTGCGCCTCCCCAGCTGACCGCAGTGGGCGCCACCTACCTGTGGATCCAGCTCAACGCCAACTCCATCAACGGGGACGGGCCGATCATCGGGCGTGAAGTGGAGTACCGTACTGTCTCAGGCACCATGTACGACCTTCAGCCCGTCGACAAGGCGTCACACAAGATCGGCCACCTGGCACCCGATACCGAGTACGAGATCAGCGTGCTGCTCACACGCCCACTAGACGGAGGCACAGGGGCAGCCGGGCCGCCACTCCGGGCTCGTACCAAGTGCGCAGGTGAGTAAAAGGAGAGATGAACGCATGTTTCTATGGTTGAAGGTTAGGGCAGTGATTATGCTGGATATTTATGTGTATATGTTATGGAATCAGTCACTATTTGGGTTGTGGGACATTATGTCCTGAGAGATATCACATCATTACAGGAACATAGCTGTTAGACATATCTGCAAAAGTTGGAATTGGTGAAAGAAAGAGAGAGAGAGTGTGTGTGTGTGTGTGTGTGTGTGTGTGTGTGTGTGTGTGTGTGTGTGTGTGTGTGTGTGTGTGTGTGTGTGTGTGTGTGTGTGTGTGAGAAAGAGGTGAGAGACTGGATTTGGAAAGCAGGTTTGGGTTGTAATCAGTAGTCTGAGTCTGACCTCCTGTTGAAGGTCTCACTGTTTCTCATTTAAACATCTGATGGGGATGGATGGTGTTGCTCACTTGGCCTTCACTTCAGGGCCCTTAGGGTGTGTGTGTGTGTGTGTGTGTGTTTCAGTGTCTGTTTCTGCTTGTCTGATGATAAATCTATAGCAAAGCCATTTTGTCTTTGAATTGAATAAGTGTATAAAGTACAGAATCATTTTGAGGTCTATTTATATTTTGTATTTATTACTGCTGTGAACGCATCTGTCCGTTTTTTTTTTTTGTCTACCTTCTTCTTTATTTCACTCCGTCTCTGTTTCACTGTGCGCGCGTGTGTGATGGATGCTTTGCGCCGTGAGGACTTCACCAGAAAGGGTTCTTGATCTTCCCCTCTTCCCCCCTCACCGACTCCAGGCCACTCTTTCAGATCGTACAGCAAACCTCTTCCATACATCACGCTAGCTTCACCCAGAACACCAGAGCTCTTTATTACCTTTGCAGACACAAAGTCTAACCCACTGTTCATTAACCCATTCTCATTTATCAGCTCCTAGCATGGGGGCTATTATCCTATTATGGGCACCAGGCGCCGTTTACCTCTTCTTAATGACAATTTTGGCCCGCTTAAGTGAAACACAGCGACCGGGCGTGCTTTAAAGGGTTAATGACGCCCTTATTTTGTCGTAATATATAGTGTCTATATTCAGGTTCGTCCTTTTTCTCCACGCATGGTCAATTTTTTTTTTCCCTTCCCTTTCTTACTTCTTGCTTCTTTTGTTGTCTTTGTTCGTGGGCTGTAATGGAGGGATGATCACAAAGAAATAGAAATGCAAGGAGAAAAGAAGGCCCGCTGCTCTCCAAAGTAAATTGTATTACTTCATCTTCAAGCTTATCTATTGTGTTGGGTATTGCCTCGCAGCGCACACAAAGCCAGCTTTATCCTCAAGGTTTGTCCGATTGTTGCTTTTTTCAGGGGTGGGGAGTGAGGAAGTGGGGTTTTCTAACCAGCTCTTTTTTATTCTTTTGGCCACATCTCTGTGGAAAATCTTTTTGTTTCGGATATTTTTCCCTTTTACTGTAAACTGATCCTTACATGAGAAAGATGTGCCTGAGATTTTAAAGCTTTAATGGCCAAAAAGGCATCAGTGCCATGATATATAATTTACTTATTTAGAGCTGGATTTTAAATAAATAAATAAAAATGTTTGCATGTATCTTCGCTTATTTCATCATAAATATATCGGACAAGGTCAGCTAGAGCAGCTTGATTAGCGCTAAAATCCTCACAGCTGTATATAAATAAGCAGAACGCCAAGAGTAGATTTGCCAAATAGGTAATGCTAATCTCGCTAATGGTGCTAAGGGACTATAAAACACCGAGGCCTCAAACAGGGCAGTGGACATAATTATCACAGCCATTAACCAGATAAAGAGTCCAAATTATCACAGCCATTAGCCAGATAAGGAGTCCACTACGCCTTTATTAGCCTCTTGCTAGCATGCTAGGGCTAATCGTACCATTACAACCAATTTGTCCTGGTGTCTGTCGCTCTGTCATAGATGTTTGTTCCGGCTTGGTCTTTTCACTCAAAAGATACTGTACATAGAAAGTCACAGTCTACTAAGTTTTGTGTGTGTGTGTGTGCGTGTGTGTGTGCGTGTGTGTGTGTGTGTGTGTTTGTGTGTGTTTGTGTGTTTGTCGTTTCACCATAGAGAGTAATCTATTTTATTCCAGAGATGCAGTTTGTTCTAGTTCAGGAATAAGTTTGGCTCTGCTCCATGTGCCAGAACTAAAAAAGGACCGGGTTGAACTACTTACGCTATATATACAAAAGTATTGGGACACCTCACTCTCCAGCCATATGTGCTTCATTCCCAAACTGTTACCACAAAGCTGGCACACAATTGTACAGGATGCTTTTGGGTGCGGCAGCATTCAATTTTTCCTTCATTTCAACTACAAGATTCAAACCTGTTCCAGCATGACAATACTCCTGTACACAAAGCCAGCTCCATGAAGATCTGCTTTGCATGGATTTGAGTGGAAGCTCTTGAGTGGTCTGCAATAGACCTCTAACCTCAACCCTATTGATCACCTTTGAAAGAACTGGAATACCGACTGCACCTCAGGCCTCCTCACATCATCTACCTCGGTACCTGACTTTACTGACACCCTTGTAGCTCAATAAACATAAATGCCCACAATCACACGCTAAAATCTAGTGGAACATCTTCCCAGAAGAGCGGAGGTTATTATAACAGCAAATGTGAAATAGGATATTTAAAAAGCACATAATCTTATGGTCAGGTGTCCACAAACCTTTGTTCATATTAGTGTATTCTCACAGACTGGCATTAAAATACAAAAGTACTAAATCTTTTCACCCCTTCAACTTATAGACGTACCTACTTTTATAACTACAACATGTTATTCAATCATTTATCAATAACATGCTTTCATTGTTATTCTTTTCCAAAAAAAGATTTTATACTCAGTGATTCAATACGCTTCTGTCAAGGCCACGGCTGGATCTCGTATTTTTATTTATCATGTTCTACAAATCTTTCCGTTTTTTTATTTATTTATTACAAGGAATAAACAAAACTGACCATTGCAGCTTTACAATGATTCAAGATTTTTAAAACACTTGGGTTTGTTTTTTTGCTACAGGAAACGTATAGAAAAAGTTATTTACATGAGTCCCATTAAGTTATATATTTTTTTATATAACAGCAGAGAGTGTGTGTGTGTGTGTGTGTGTGTGTGTGTGTGTGTGGTGTGTGTGTGTGTGTGTGTGTGTGTGTGTGTGTGTTCACCGATTCACAGCTGTGGATCGGCATAAAAGTTAAAAATGTGATGCATAAATTTGAATACAAGTTGGAATTTGTATCGTGATGCATCGTTTTTAACACATTTGCATCTGTAAAAAAAATGATGTATTTATATACAATTATTATTAAATACATTTTTATTACTTTCTAGATAATAAAAATATATTATTAAATATATTTTTATTATCTAGAAAGTAAGTGATAATTTGGGACCAATATTTTATATGTAGATTAATTTCTCTTTGCTAAACTGCTGCTGCGACTTGAATATAATGTTTCGCTACAGGAATATGCTGAGAGTCACATAGAATACAGATTTACTTAAGTAAATGTGTGATTTGTGGTCTGTCTTTAGCATGGAAATAAAAGTCAATTCTCTGTACCATATAACCATTTTTTTTCTCGTTGCATCATTTTGCATTGAATCGCATTGTGTTGAATCAAATCAAAAGCTGATTTCACTGCGTAATAGTGGTGAATCGTATCATATCGCATCAGTAGCTGCTTCATATGTATCTTTAATGTATCATATCGTTGACTATGCATCAAGATCAGCCTCAGTTATGGAGATGCACATCCTTAGTGTGTGTGTGTGTGTGTGTGTGTGTGTGTGTGTGTGTGTGTGTGTGTGTGTGTGTGTGTGTGTGTGTGTGTGTGTGTGTGTGTGAGATGTCCTCGCTCTGTCTGCTTGCATCTGTGAAAGACATCTGATATTTGCATGCAGCACTGACATTGATTGGAACATCACTTAGCAAGGTCACTTGTAAATACACACAGGTGTGCACTGAGGACATCTCGTATCTCTCCATCTCTCTCTCTCTCGCTATCTTAATCTCTTTCTCAATCTCTTTCTCCTATAAAGTACTCACCTAAATGTTTCTCATTTAGATGCAGTGTGTTTGTCAACAAGCTTTTACAAACCCAAAACATGTGCATAACATTTGCATCCTTACTATTCAAATCGTCCATCACATTTTTAGCTTTGTGTGTGTGTGTGTGTGTGTGTGTGTGTGTGTGTGTGTGTGTGTGTGTGTGTGTGTGTGTGTGTGTGTGTGTGTGTGTGTGTGTGTGTGTGTGTGGACTTGTCCTCCTCAGCGCTAGTGGTTTTGTTGTGTTGCAGTATGAATAGCCACAGGCCGGTTTGCTCTCTCTGTCAGTATCTCTGTGCAGGCATCGTGCTCCTCCCTGCTACTCGACCTCTGGGCTTTAATCTTTGTTCCGGCAGACACTGACTGAAGGCCTCTCTCTGAGCCACGCTGAATTAGTGAGCTATTGTGCGCTGTGTTTTCAGAGAGAGAAAAGGAGAGATATTGAGTTTGGTTCAATTCAACAAGGTTACTGGACTGACAAAAGGAAAAGAAAAGAAGCAGAGGCACCTGTTTATTCTGGCAATGTGGGACAGTGTATAGTTTTTTTTTTTCAATATCACACCTTCTCTTCTCTTCTCTTCTCGCATTTCTCTTCTCTTCTCTTCTCTTCTCGTCGCTTCGCTTCGCTTCGCTACGCTTCGCTTCGCTTCTCCTCTCCACTCTTCTCTTCTCTTTTCTTCTCTTCTCTTCTCGCATTTCTCCTCTCTTCTCTTCTCTTCGCTTCTCTTCGCTTCGCTTTGCTTCGCTTCTCTTCTCTTCTCTTCTCTTCTCTTCTCTTCTCCTCTCTTCTATTCTCTTCACTTCTCTACTCTTCTCTTTGCTTCTCTTCTTTTCTCTTCTCTTCTCTTCTCTTCTCTTCACATCTCTTTGCTTCTCTTCTCCTCTCTTCTCTTCATTTCTCTTCTTGTCCTTTCTCTTCTCTTTGCTTCTCTTCACTTTTCTTCACCCCCTTTTCTTCTCCTCTCTACTTTTCTCTTCTCTTCTCTTCTCTTCTCTTCTCTTCTCTTCTCTTCTCTTCTCATCTCTTTTCTTCTCGTCTCTTCTCATCTCTTTTCTTCTCTTCTCTTCTCTTCTCTTCTCTTCTCTTCTCTTCTCTTCTCTTCTCTTCTCTTCTCTTCTCACAGATTTATGCCATACATAAAGTCACCCATCAGGTTGCAACCCTCAGCTGTTAAATACAAGTAAACACCAGCCCATTCTATTTATTAAGTCACACCGCTCCAGACTGAGCATCTCTACTCTGCGCTTCACTTCTTGATTTCAGCCCAAATTCTTCATCATCTGGAACGTGGGCTGACTGGGAGACGACAAGCCTCTCGCTAATGATGATGAATTTGCTCCTGGATGATGCTCCGTGTTTTTTTTTTTTCCGGAGTTTGATGCTGGTAAAACGCTGTACTTTTGACATGTAGCGTGCTGCCGAAAAATTATCTTTCTCTTAATCAGTCACTCATAATCTATGAGCTGTCATTTCCGCCATGCTGAGCTTCCTCATGGTGCGCTGAACATCTTGTTTAGGAGATCCACTTTTTTCAGCAGCTTTACGGTGTCTGCCTCAAAGAGCTGAATTTGTACCGAACGCGCCTATTCCAAAGCCAGATGCTTCATGCCACACAAAAACTAATAAATCTGAGTGCGTAAGATGAACAGCAAATACAAGTACGATATGAAAGGGAGTTTAGAATTAAAGTAGGTCGGAACCTGATTGTCAAATTCGTACGAGCTTTTTGAACATCTCATCCCACATTTATATCTCATTAGCTGTTATAGTAGCCTCCACTCTTCTGGGAAGATGTTCCACTACAGTTTGACGTGTGCTTACGGAGGTTTGTGCTCATTCAGCCACAGGAGTGTTAGTAAAGACCAGCTCTGTTTACAGGTAAGTCCTTCGTTTATCCCATTCAAAATAGTCCCCTTGCACAGCAATACAGCACTCCCAGCATTCCTGCCACTTACGGCTGCAAGAGTCAGGTGCTCCAGTACTTTTATGTGCTTTATAGTGTGCTGTAGGTGTGATCTCGCACACACCAAGCTTTTTCTTTAGGTGTCAATCTTCTCACACAGTAGCTCTCGTTCGATAGCCACGTCGATACACCACGCACCGCCCGCAAAAACTTTCAGCGTCTTTATTGTTGGAAAAACTAATCTCCAAACCTCATTTCATTTAATGAGATTCATTCCTTAGCTGCTCGATGTAAACACGTTTAAGAGAAATAAATCAGCAGCGCTCCCCGCAGGTCCGAACCCGTCCGAGAGAAGTCTTGCTTCTTCGCTCATCAGATGCTCGACACAACGCCGAGCTCGAGCTCATTTGTCAGTCTAACATATTACATTGCTCCGGGAGGTTAAAGGTGGCGCCGAGGGTCACGTGTTCGATGCGAGACCGAGCCAGGCGAGTCTCCAGAGCCCTCGTGACCTCAATCACTACGGCGAAAAGTGGACCGAGCAATCGATTGCGAACTGCGGCGTGTTACCTGCCCTGACGAAGGCTATTAGAATAGGTGTGTGTCAACAGATGGGTCTGTTTCAGCGTAAAGAGCTTTGGGATGATGATGTAAGTGTCTGGCAAAAGTCGCTTTTATTTTCGGCTATTCAGAGTTCGTTACAATGGGGTGGGCTGGTGTAGAAAAACCTTTCAGATTCTCATACATGAGCTCAGAGATGCCCCTGATTGGCTTGAGATTGACAGGGAAGAGAAAAGTAAAAACCACATCCTGCCCACGGCCACTTTTCCTCCCCGGACTCATTATCTGTTTCTCTTTGCTTTTAGTTATAAATAACGGTATACACTGATCAGACATAATATTATAACGCCTGTCGCCTGTTCACCACTTTTGATAGATACTGACCGCTGCAGACCGGAAACATCCCACAAGAGCTGCAGTTTTGGAAATGCTCTGACCCAGACGTCTAGCCATCACAATTTGTCAAACTCGCTCTAATTCTTACGTTCGCCAATTTTTCCTGCTTATAACACGTCAACTCTCTAAAGTATCACACACACTAACATGTGCCATGATGAAGAGATCATCAGTGTTTTTCACTCACCGATCATAATATTATAATGTTACCTGGTCGGTTTACCTGTGATACAAAGTCATTCCAGCAATTTATTGGGAAGTTAATAAGACAGAAATCAATGCAGCTTGAGAGTAGCTGATACTAGAGACTCCTTCCAGAAAAGCTCTATAAACATCTCCTTGAAGAAAGCTTCACCATATATCATTCATTTCTATTTGCTGGTACTTCAAGTGGCCCGTGATTTATCTTGCATTCGGAGGTCCAAGCTTGATTCTGTGCACACCCGTTATGAAGACGTTTTCGTCGCCTACGTTTCGTCGAATCCCTGACGGAGAGATGAGTCGACGATTTTCGGTCGTAATCGAATCGCGAGCTGTGACCGAGGCGGAATTGGCAGACGAGCTGTTGCTCATTGAACTTCGGCGTCACACTCGGCGGCGCACAGATCAATACGGCGCCGCGATAGAAGATTTTACAGATTAAACAGCAACTTTAGAAGCTATCAAACAGGCACACGAGCTGTCAGTCATTACAGTGTCATTACAGTGTCACGTGCATGCTTGTGTGTGTGTGTGTGTGTGTGTGTGTGTGTGTGTGTGTGTGTGTGTGTGTGTGTGTATGTGTGTGTAATGGGTGCAGTACAGCAAGGCCCAACAGTTCTGATTTCTGTCTGACTCTGTAGCTCATCAGTTTGCTGTTTTGGGCTGTTAATCACAAAGCCTGGCATCTCTGAGATCAACACATTGTGTTTGCTATACGGCCTGCCCTCCTGCCACCACCAGGCGAGAGCTGTTCCATTAATCAGACAGATAGATAGAGGGAGGGAGGGAGAGGAAGAGAACGAGAGAAAGAGAAGGAGAGCAAGGGAGAGGGAGGTGAGCTGCTTGCACATCAGCTCAATAAATCGGCCCTATTATCTGCGCCTGGATGCCAAAGGCTCAGTGGATTTGTGAGTGTATGTATGTGTGTGTGTGTGTGTGTGTGTGTGTGTGTGTGTGTGTGTGTGTGTGTGTGTGTTTGCATGCCTGCGTAATGACTGAGAGCTCTTGTACACGATGCTAGTTGCGTATCTCTCCATCTCTCAGGTGATGAGGGTTTTAGTGTTGGCTATCAAAAGCTATTATGACTCAGGAAAGCAGGCTGATATGGAAACGGTTTTATAAGTGCAGGACGCCGTGCACTAGAGACTCCACAGTGACTATATACTACTGCACACACACACACACACACACACACACTCACGCACACATGGACACACATCCATATATTCTCCGATTTTAAATGATGGTGTGAATAATTACTCTGAAATGGAGAGATAAGTGGTGATAATACTGTTCCAGCTGGCACTTAAAGAACATCTTTGTCTCGCTCTCCCACTGCCTTCCTCCTCTCTCTCTCTCTCTCTCTCTCTCTCTCTCTCTCTCTCTCTCTCTTCTTCACTCTGTCTGACTACTTTACTCACTCTATCTCTCTTCCACCCACTCAATCCTTCTCTATAATGATTACGTCACATCTTTCTTTCTTTCTTTCTTTCTTTCTTTCTTTCTTTCTTTCTTTCTTTCTTTCTTTCTTTCTTTCTTTCTTTCTTTCTTTCTTTCTTTCTGTCTCTCTCAGTCCCATTCAGGCTTTCTCTTAGCTTCACCCTTTCTGTGTTTTTGCCAAACACCCTGTCCCATTCTTTTTTCTTTTTCTTACATTCACAATTTTTGACCGTCCCCATCTCTTTACTCTCCCATGATTTCCCTCTTCTCCCCTCATCTTCCCTCTCTCTTGCCCTTCATCTCTCTCTCACTCACTCTGTCCCACTATTTCCATCTCTCATACCCTTTCTATCTTTTCTTTAACGTCTTTCTGTCTTTCTGTCTGTCTCTCTGTCTGTCTGTCTCTTACCTGATGAAAGACAGAGCAGTAGTGCTCCAATCTCAGGCAGAGGGAAACACTAGAGGCACAGTGCGACTTCACTCCCTAATTCCCACATTAGCATAAAGCGCACTAGTGATCAGGAGAAAAGCGGCGCCGCAGAAGATCACAAATTCCGCAATTGATTAAACTATTGCTTTTAATGGCAAAGCTGTTGAACTGTGCACTCAGCAGCACGCGGTGTTGCATTGTGCCTGCTGTAAACACATCTTACTGAGCTCATTAGCTAATTGCTGAGCCGTTTACAAGTGCAATCAGAGAAGCCAGATAAAGCAGCACCGTTTACAACTGCTCAAGGAAATCTATGTCTCTATCTGTGTCATTTACATTTTTAAGTTCAGTTAAGCTGAAGGAATATATATATATATATTTTTTCATAGTTTGCTCCAGACATTGCTTTCAAATCTTATATATGCTTTTATTTTCACAAAAAAAAAAAAAAGAGATATTTGTTATTTGGTGAGCGTCACCAAAACTTTTGCACACAATCGAACCGAATAGTGTGTTTAAGAGACTAAATAATGTGCTGAGAAAGAAAGTGATTTCTGTCTCGAGATCACGCCCACTACTGTGTTTTTTTTAAACTGTTCTCTATTTTTATAGTTAACAGTGTGTCAGTGTCAGACAAAACATGTCTAGTGCGCGCGCGTGTGTGTGTGTGTGTGTGTGTGTGTGTGTGTGTGTGTGTGTGTGTGTGTGTGTGTGTGTGTGTGTGTAAAAAATATGGTAACATTTTGGCAATAAATCTCATTTAAATTTGCATGTCTTAAGCCAGGTTCGTTTGAGGAGACTTTAACGTCAGTTAGATTGTATTTGTATTTATGAGCGGATATAAACGTGATTTGTATTTGTATTTATGAGTGGATAAAAACTGGTCAAACACGCAGCCAGGGTCGAGCACATGCTCTGTTTTAAACGTGTTTTGATCGGCACTTGGTGGTATCTATTTAGCACAAACATACATTACATACATTATTTGAAGTGCTTAAAAAGAAGGTTTGGGTCTCATGATAATTTGAATTGATATCAATCAGAGTTTAACTCATTATTATCATTCTATTAAATGTGTTGTGCTGAGAATAACATCAGAGTCTTTTCACATAAACTGGGTTGATTAAGCAAAAGTCTTGTGAAAATATTATAATAGAACATTATAGTTATGATAAATCATACTTAAGTATACTGGATACTTAAGTACATTTAAAGGCAAATACTTTTGCACTTTTACTGGAGTAATATTTCACTTTAGCTCATGTACATTGTTCGTCCACCACTGCACTAAATTAGGAATACATGTATAAATAATACAAATCAAAAAATAACGTTTGTGCATTAAAATCGAGGATGTGTGGAAAACTGTGCATTTTGTGACCTATTTGAATTTGACTCTTCAACAATAAATGCATTCTGCCACATTTGCAAATTTTGCAACTCGCGACACTTCTACACTCAACTCACGTCGCACGCTAACAAAATATTCCCAAAAGCCTTCAGTTAATCCCAAGCCATTGCACCTGCGTCCATATGCTGTAGCCCAGTTCTGTGTGTCAGAGCGGTGGTTCCTGTGCCTCCTTGTTCAAATGTGTGTTCATGTGCTCATCCTGACTGAGCGCTCCGAACAGCTAGGTCAGCACCCACACACACACACACACACACACACACACACACACACACACACTCACACACACACACCTGACAACCGGATCATCTATTATAGCTCTGTATAAGTGACAAGATCTGTCCCTCCATGGGAAAGAGCTGTAGGAGAGATCGAGACAGGGGAGAAGAGACAGAGTGAGACGTAGCTAACAGATGGTCACGCAGAGATCAGATCCATTACGCCGTAGCAGGCATTGGTTGCGTTGAGGGGCCATAATTGAACAGGGCAGCGAAACAGACTGAGGGATGAAGGCAATGTCATGTCAGAACGAGCGAACTGGGGATTTCTGTAGAACACTGTGATGGAGAGAGCTGCTCCAAAGCAGATCTTATAAGGAAATCACTCACTGCAATCAGTGAGATAGAGAGAGAGGGAGAGAGAGAGGGGCCAAGAACTCTCTCTTTCTCACACACACACACACACACACACACACACACACACACACACACTCTAACATAAAATGTTGTCATCATCATCAACTCAAGTGTATCTGCAGTAGACATGCCCAATTTGTTTCCTTTCATCCAGGACTACTGTCTCCATGCGATCGCTTTTCCCTCTCTTTCTCTCTCTCTCTCTCTCTCTCTCTCTCTCTCTCTCTCTCTCTCTCTCTCTCTCTCTCTCTCTCTCTCTCTCTCTCTTTTTTCTGTTTTTCTCTCATTTAATGTTTTTTACTTTCCTGCTACTCTTTCCTTCATTTCCTTCCTCTTCGGTCTTAAGTGTCTGCTCAGTCTCCCCTGTGTGCTTGTATTAGACCTGTGGCACTGTGTGTGTGTGTGTGTGTGTGTGTGTGTGTGTGTGTGTGTGTGTGTGTGTGTGTGTGTGTGTGTGTGTGTGTGTTTCTGTACGCTGCTGCTGTTCTCACCATTTCTTCAAGTCCACTTCAACTTTATCTCAAGCTTTATTGTTATTCTTCCACATACACAGTATACAAAAGAATTAATGTTGTTACAAACAAAGTGCATAGACTGTAAACAGCAGAAGTAAATATTACATAGATATAAAGAGCACATTTCTATTTCAGGAAGAGTGATTTTTATTTATCTCATTGTTTATCATTTCACTTATGCTATTAGACAAAACGTAATCATTTTCTGTGATATGAATGTTTGCCAGCACAGTGGTAAAGCAGGTGTAGTGTGGCAGCCTCCTCACAGCTCCAGAGTTTCACACATCCTCCTTATAGAGAGAAGAGAAATGTTTCCTCCTGCTTTCTGCAGTGTGAATGAGAGTGTGCAGGATTCCCTGAGTCACACTGGAGTTCCGGCCAAGACGCCTCTCTCTTTTTTCTTCTCTTCTCTTCTCTTCTCTTCTCTTCTCTTCTCTTCTCTTCTCTTCTCTTCTCTTCTCTTTCTAGCTTATTTTCCTTGTCTAATTGTATCCTTCTCTTCTGTTCTCTTTGCATTTAGTTTTATTTATATTTCTCTCTCTCTCTCTCTCTCTCTCTCTCTCTCTCTCTCTCTCTCTCTCTCTCTCTCTCTCTCTCTCTCTCTCGTGTTTGTATAATCATGTAATCTATTTGCATGAGAAAGATAAGACAGGCAGGCCATTAGAATGAACAGGAGCTGATAATGTGGAGATAATTTGGAAATCATTATTTAAATGTCATGCTGTAATGATAAAAACCTCACTAATAGTTCTATCGAAATGTCAAACTGGAATTATTCAATTACATCTTCAGGCCAGGGGCAGTGCCAGGAATACCAATCTAGACCTCCAGTGTGTGTGTGTGTGTGTGTGTGTGTGTGTGTGTGTGTGTGTGTGATAAGCAACTCTCTTGTTAAATGCAATTACTTTACTCTCCAAAAATCTAGTTTACTGTAATGTCTGCTTTCCAAATAATCAGATATCTGCAAGCTATTTTCCATCTCCGGATTATTTGTATATAATTTTGTTACTGTGCTCAGAGAAAAATGTTTTCCAATAATTTCTGTTTGCTTCGGTTTCGCAGCGACACATTAACCGCCTTTTATTTTCATTTGCGCGTTTCGTGCATAGAAAAAATACTCGTAAATGCTTATTAGCCGGCTTCATCGGCAGATCGTGTGTTATCAGTCACTGCAGCATCGTTTCAAACAGAATCTCAGAATCGACAGCAGAAAGGGAGAGGAGGAGCGCAGGCCAGAGAGTTCTCGTCTTCAAAACCGACCTTGACCTGCTTTGAACAGGAGGAAAGGAGATTTTACACAAATGCAAATAAGAAGTGTCGCACCAAGTCTCCCTCCTTCTGTAGAGTGCACACGGCATGGGTTTGTGTGTGTGTGTGTGTGTGTGTGTGTGTGTGTGTGTGTGTGTGTGTGTGTGTGTGTGTGTGTGTGTGTAGTATTAGGAGAGTGTGTGAGAGTACATGGGTGTGTGTTAATGCTGTCAGAATGAATTTGAATGAAATGAAGTGTGGCTAATTTATTTAAGCAAAAAAAGAAGCGTTTTGTAAAAAGAAATGTTTTTGGTGTAATATGGAATATCCATATATATATATATATATATATATATATATGTTAAAAATGTCTAAATATAAAAATATATATTATAAAAAAGATATATAGTTGTAATAATATAGAATTATTTAGTTAAAAATCATTTTTATTATTTTTTATTATTTATGATAATTTATTTAATTATATTTATTGTTTTTCTTTTACTACACAAAAGAAGTGTGTGTGTGTATATATATGTGTAAGTGTAAATGTGTATATTTACGTGTAAAGTGAAACCATTGCACAGGGCCAGGTGTTTGTGCAGGAGAAAAAAAATCATTTGATGTAGCCGCAGAAAGCATTCACAAGGTGTCTGACATTAACGTTCAGTTTACCGAGGCTGTAGCTCATCACACTGCACCTGCAGCGCTCGCTAAATTCACTCTGCGTGAGGCACACGGTTTAAAAGCCCCTGTGAAATGGTGGAAACGGTCAACCGTACGAAGACGTCATAAAACAAAACAAAACCAAATAGAAAAGGCAAAACATTTTTACTAATTTTAGATTTATTGTTTTAACAATAATACAGCTGGTACACCATTACATTCCCAACCGGTTTTGTTTCATATAACAGCAGTCGTGTGCAGAATGTTCTGTTGTGTCTGTGCATGGAATTAAAGCATTGCTCTTGTTTTTCTCAAAGTTGCAGCTGCAGCTGCAGCTCTTCTATAATGTAGCCCAATGACCAGGTTGCCATATCTGCATAAAAGATGCATCTTGCACAGTGTGGCTTGTAGACAAGACAAACTCACAAGCCAAACTCACATCATTGTTAGTGCAGGTATATGTTACAAGTGTTGCTAAATTCTCTCTTTTTGATTGGAGGATTTAAAGAAAGACAGCTTTTTACACATAAGGCACACCACAATTCATCCCAAACGTATTCAATAGGGTTGAGGTCAAAGCTCTATAGCAAGAGATCTTCCACTCCAACCCATGTTCAAGTGAAGGGAAAATGTCATGCTACTGCATCCAATGACAACCTGTACAATTGTGTGCCTTCAGTTTTGCGATAACAGTCCGGGAACGTCAGGTGTCCCAATACTTTTTGTCCATATAGTACATATAATAAATGTTAACATTCAATTCTGTGAACAATTCCTATCCTGACATGAAAAATAGAGGGAAAAAGGGCTTGGACAGCCTTGGGGTGTGTATAGATGTGAAAGAGATATTCAGCACGAGTGTGTTTTAATTTGATAATCAGCCCACATCGCTTACACTCCTAATGATATATCGAACGTGGCTGTAAAAACCGAGCACGAGGCCATAAATCGCAGTTCTGCGTTAATTAAAGAAAGTTCCTGTTGCCCTATAAAGCTACTGCGTTAATATTCTAGGAAATGTCCCCATTCACAGCTCGTTGTAACTTCATATGTTGGTTTAATGATGCGGAACTCATTGCTGCCGCGGTCACCCAGGAGCGAAGAGCAGGCCGTGCGCGGGACGACGGTTTCACCGAGGAAAGAGCTTTCACGCATCTGCTCAGGCAGCGTATAAAGAGACTCTCTGCTCTGCCAACTTTACAGCATAGCACTCTTCCTGAACACTTTCTCTCTCTCCTTCTCTCTCTCTCTGTGTCCCTCTATCTGTCGCTCCATCTTTCACTCTCACGTTTTATCACTGTTTTACCTATTCATATTCAAAGACACGGCCTAAAAAGACTTTTCTGACCTGAAGTATGTTTCTCCTTTTTTCCACTTACACTACATGAACACAAAAGTTTGTGGACAGCTGATAATATGTTCGGTATGTGCTTTTTGAACATCCCATTCCATATTTAGTCCCAATATGCTGTTATAATAACGTTCAGTCTTCTGGGAAGATGTTCCACTAGACCTTGGAGTGAGTTTCTGAAGATTTGAGCTCATTCACTCACAAGGGTGGTGGTAAAATCAGGCACTGATGTAGATGAGGTGAGGAGTCCTGGGGTGATGTCAGTCTTGCAATTCATCCCAAAGGTATTCAACAGCTCCATAGCAGGCCACTCAAGATCTTCCATTCCAACCCACATTTTCATGGGGCTCAGGGATGTTGTCATGCTGAAACAGGTTTGCATCTGCGAGTTCAAGTGAAGAAGAAAATGTCATGCTAAAACCTCCAGAGACGTCCAATACAATTGCGTGTTTCAAAACTTGTGATAACACTTTGGAGAAGAACCACATATAGCTGGAAAAGTCAGATGCCCCAATAGTTGTGTCTGTACAGTGTATCTAAAAACTCTAAATTGACAGTAATAAGGAAGAACAGGATTTTGTAATCTAATCTACTCAAAAAAAATAAAAACATTACTGCCAAATTGTGATGAATTACACCCTTACAATAGGCAGTGCCTTCTCAGTTAGGTTTTCAACATCATCATCATCATCGTCGTCTTATCCACTCCACTGACCATGTGCTTCTGATCATACACAGTGCATTCAGAAAGTGTTCAGACAGACCCCCCACCTTTACTTTTAGGGTCTGGATAGTTTCCGAACGCTCATTCAGCCTCTGTTTTGACTACGGATATTAAAATATTCGAAACTTCTCTCGGCATAAGTAGGGTGTGTGCCCCACTAGCATCCTGAATATAAACTCGTTTTCACTTGTTGATAAATTATAAACAAAAAATTTTCACTAATAAATGTTCAAAGAAACCATCCCAGTTATTTATCTTTTTTTAAAAACTGACGAAAATCAACACGCTGAATTTCTCGAGGTGACATTTGAGTAGTGTGTGTATGATGACACACTTTCTTTCTTTCTTCTCCTTTTTCATTCTCTCTCTCTCTCTCTCTCTCTCTCTCTCTCTCTCTCTCTCTCTCTCTCTCTCTCTCTCTCTTTCTCTCTCACACACACGCCTTCCCTCTCATTAAACGACTGCTAAAAGTGCACATATTGCCGGAAAAACCTTGAGGTTTGATACGGTCAGGGAATATAATGTAACACTTTTCACTGGGCGTAATGGAGAAATAATCTTTGCAAATGGCATAAAATAAGCATGAAAGAGGTGTTCCTAATCCATTAAGTGCATTTGACTACATAAAGTTTAGAACGAGAGAATGTTAAAACTCTCTCTGTCACTCTGACCGTCTCTCTCTCTGCACCAGGCCATGGCTCAGATACACACTTTAGTGCATTAGAGAGTGTATGGAGCTGGTGTAATGTGATTTGTGTGCCTGGCTGGTCGGTGCGTTCCCCTCACCGCCACCTCTGGCCTACTCAGTGTGGTCAGCTGATAGTTCCACAAATGGACACGCTTAAAACTTCTATTTTCTGGATGGCTCTCCTGAAGTGCTCCCATTCTGTTTAGAGGAAGAGGGAGGGGGGGGGGGTCTGTTTTCATCTCTACTCACTCTCACTCTCTCTCTCAGTCTTTTTGCCTTTATGCACTCTTGTATACTTCATTTCACTTTTCTCTGGTGTCTCGATCGAAAACGTTCAAAGAGAATTTGTTTCCGTGAAGATCTGAGCCTCTCGACGGATCGCATTAAATGACTACTTGCCTCAAGTTGCCTATAAGTGAGACCATTTGAAATCTACTTCACCGTCATTTTTAGATTTTCTCGTCTTTTTTTTTCTTTTAAAGCAAACATGCCAATATGGGCGGTACGTTAGGAAATAAGAAAGCATGAGTTATTATTTTTTTTCGACACAATTTCGCACGCAGGTCGTTCTCTTAGGCCGGACTGAGCCTGAAATCGGACGCCATGTACTCAGGAGATTGTTGTACGAATCAATAGCTTTTAAAGTCGCACTTGATTCAGAGGCAAAAAAAAAATAGGAACTATGTTTCAAAGGCACTGCAGCTGCCCTTGTTTTTTTGTTTGTGTTTTTTTTTTTTTTATTCCCTTTTTTGTAAAGCATTTGAAAAAAAAAATCGATACTGTATTTTTAAGTAGCAGTTAGAACATTTTGAAAGAAGCAAATATAGAGGCGTAAGTGAATCTCCATCACACACACAAAGCAACCAGGGTGGCTGCATGAAACAGCAGTGATGTCTGATGTTTTGGCTCTGCATTGCATTAATCCATCACGGCCGCTATTATTTATTGATACAGTTGATCTCCACCTTGAGAGCGAGCTGCGAGCTGAGACGTGAGGGCTCATGTCAGCAAGCACACCTGTTCCCCGAGATCAGCTCCTCAGGGCCACGTCGCCAATGAGCGTGTGATACGGGCGGGCAGAGGGTGGTGGCGGTGGTGGTGTGTGTGTGTGTGTGTGTGTGTGGTGGTGGTGGTGGGGGGGGGGGCACTCTAAATCTGCCTTCTCAGCTCTTTCCTCTGTCCCCATGACCTTTCTAAATGCCATTTTTTCACGCAAGCTTATTGGCGCTGTGAATAAATGATGAAATGCCGCCCGGCATGGGTAAACTCGATATTCCGGTGTGAATTTTATTTGTTTTTTCTCCCCTTTTTCCTCTTTTGCAAAATATCTCAGTTAACCCCGGTGTGTTTTAGTGTGTTTTGTGTTTGCTGCTTGACCTCTCACTGTATCACTGCATGCTGTGGATTTGTACTTCATTTTCCGTAAATCGTAATAAGTTGTATTAGAATATATATGGTTCAGGGAGGATGAATAATCCAGTTTCCTTCACGAGAATAAGCTCTCTTGGACAAACGTTTGTGGACACTTGACCATTAGATTTGCATTTCCTTTGAAAACATCCTCATGTTAGTCCTCATTTGCTGTTATAATTCCCTCCGATTCTCTGGGAAGATGTTTCAGTAGATTTTAGAGTGTGCTTGTGGAGATTTGTGTTCATTCAGCCACAAGGGTGTTAGTAAAGTCAGGTACTGGTGTAGATGATGTGAGGAGGTCTGGAGTGCAGTCAGCATTCCAGTTCATCCCAAAAGGTGTTCAACAGGGATGATGTCAGAGCTCTATAGCAGACCACTTAAGATCTTACATTCCAACCCATGTAAAGCAGATCTTCATAGAGTTTGCTTTGCGCACAGGAGCATTGTCATGCTGGAAACAGGTTTGGGTCTCATAGTTTAAGTGAAGGGACAATTTCATGCTACTGCATCCAAAGACGTTTGGGAAAGAACATATGGCTGGGAAAGTCAGGTGTCGCAAAACTTTTGTATAGATAGTATAACTGATTGAATTTATACCGCGTTTAGTGGAATTATGACCCAAAAGTTCTATTTTGGTCTCATCTGACCACATGACTTTCTCCCATGACTCCTCTGGATCATCCAAATGGTCATTGGCAATCTTAAGACATGCCTGGACATGTGCTGGTTTAAGCAGGGGAACCTTCCGTGCCATGCATGATTTCAAACCATGACGTGTTAGTGTATTACCAAGAGCAACCTTGGAAACGTTGGTCCCAGCTCTTTTCAGGTCATTGACCAGCTCCTCCCGTGTAGTTCTGGGCTGATTTCTCACCTTCCTTAGGATCATTGAGACGGAAAGTACATAGACGTGGCACAGATGCACCTAATTCACACACACATTCTCTTTGCCTGTCTCTCTTACACACACATATCACACACTCTTTCTCTAATAAATTCATTCAAATAAATGTAATCTCATTACACAGCTTTATCTCCTTGTCTCATTTCGAGACCTGTATATGAAATACAGATCGATCAGTGGAATCACCCCCCCCCCCCCCCCCCCCCCCCCCCCCCCCCCGTTGGACGCAGAATAATCTACCGCTAGGTGTGTGTTACTGTTAATGTTACTGATGATGATTTCCTGTTTGTGTAGCCACGGGCTCACATTATACACAAAGACCTGTCAGTCATCTATGAGCGGAAATATTCAACAGCTTTGTTATTTGTTAAGTGTTTTGCATACAATTAGTGCCACTTGTAAAGAATAACAAGCCTCAGTGATCTGATATCGAAATATATTCAGGTCAGAGCACACACACACTCACAACAGCAGCAGTGTGCTCGAAATCACAACAGTTACAACTTAGATAAATACCAAGAAGTAGGTTTTAGAGATGAAGGAAATTGATATTGGTTTTGAATAAAAGTATTTGTGTGTGTGGTCTCAGCAGCTGGCTCATTTCCTCATGGTCTTGTACGTACCCCTGACTGTTCTTTGTTACATTTCTGATTAACAATATTAGTCTTCTTCTGATTTATTGGGTTCATCCAGTTTGTGCTCTGGACCCGTTTTGTCGCAAATCATTTTCAAAAGGCAAAGAGGAAAAGAGAAGTTGCGTGTGTGTGTGTGTGTGTGTGTGTGTGTGTGTGTGTGTGTCTTTGTGCGTGTGAGAAAGCTACCAAGTGTCCCTCTCCATCACCAGAATGCTAAGTATGACAACGAAAGCTTCAGAACAGCAGCCTTGTGTTTGTGTGTGTGTGTGTGTGTGTGTGTGTGTGTGTGTGTGTGTGTGTGTGTGTGTGTGTGTGTGTGTGTGTGTCTTTTCATATTGGGGGTGGCAGGAGGAAATTGAGCCCTGGCTGGGTCTAATAGCAGGGAAGGTTCCAGAAAAAAGTGGAGTTCAAATTTAACCTGGATGGAAATTGATTCTATTACCGTGCACTCCGGCTGCTCCTCTCCCCACAGAGAGGGACATCGAGAAGGCAAACCAAAAGGTCTACGAGGTTGACGTAGAAGTACATGTGTGTGTGTGTGTGTGTGTGTGTGTGTGTGTGTGTGTGTGTGTGTGTGTGTGTGTGTGTACGCACATTTTTTGTGGTTTGTGCTCAGAGAAATATAAAGAGAAATAAGTAAAAAGCAAAGACAAAACAAAAAGCCAGAAGAGAGAAGGAAATGGAAGAGAGAGAGAGAGAGATCACCATTGTTCATCATATAATAAGCAATCGTTTGTATATTTCTTCCCAGCTGTTGCTACAATTTGGCAGAAATTTTATTTTTATTTTTATTTTTTACTTTTTATTATTATTATTTTTTCATTCTGTTTCTGTTCTATTGTTTTTATTGTTGCAGTTTTTTTTCTATTGTCTGTATTGGAATTAAGTTGTGCTCTTTCTCTCTCTCTCTCTCTCTCTATCTCTTGCTCTCTCTCTCTCTCTCTCTCTCTCTCTCTCTCTCTCTCTCTCTCTCTTTTAGAGCCCATGCATGGGCCTCGGCAGCTGAGGGTAGTAGACATTAAGGCCAGGCAGGTGACCCTCCGCTGGGAGCCGTTCGGCTACAATGTGACGCGCTGCCATAACTACAGTCTGACGGTTGAGTACAGCGCCCGTGGCACTGGGAAAGATGAGACCCGGGAGGAAGTGTCATACGACAGCAAGAACTCCGCGCCTCAGCACACCATCCACAACCTGACACCCTTCACCAACCTGAGCGTCAAACTGGTGCTGCGCAATCGCGAGGGTGTGAAGGAGAGTGCCGAGATCCACATACAGACCGACGAGGACGGTGAGACTCGTTCATAAACAGTCACAAGATCCATCACAATGGAGTCCTTATTTTAAAAGATTCACTCGTGTTTACATGCACCATGTTTACCTCTCTGTCAATGATGCTGTTAGCTAATAGATAAGATAAGATAAGATAAGATAGGATAAGATAAGATAAGATAAGATTAGATAAGATAAGATAAGATATACCTTTATTCGTCCAACAGTGGGGAAATTTCTTTGTTACAGCAGCAAAGAAAAAATTAAAATAAATAAAAATAAACGCAAATATATAAAAAAATAGACACATACTAGATAATTTATCTTCCAAATCCTACACCAAAGAAAAGTATCATTTAAACGACTTGCCTAAAAGCATTTGTAGTTGAACACTTCACTGCTTTTCTGCATTATACTGACACAAGAGAGTTCGACTAAAGGTCGGCAGGAGCTGTGTTTTGGGACTTAAGCCAGACAATTAATGAATACGATTTGACATTAGGGGTCGGCTTATGAATATTCATAATTAGTGAGTCATTCGGAATTAAAACCGGCAGCGAGTGAAACAATTCTTTAATATATATACGTATACAATATATAGACAATATAAAAACACTTGAGTTTTCCAGCCATATTGTATTTGGTTTTCCTCGAACTGTTGCCACAAAGTTGGTGGCACACATTTGTATAGAATTTCCATGCGGTAGCATTGCATTTTCCTTTCAATTAACCTGCAGTAGGATACACAAAGTTGTTCCAGCAGCTTTGTGGAAACATACATGCAAAAAGCTTGCAGACACCTGACACCTGACCATTTGCTGTTATAAAAACCTCCACTCTTCTGTCTACTGTTGTTTCAGTAGATTTTGAAGTGTGGATGTTTGTGTTCATTCAGTTACTGTACAAGGGTGTGAGTAAATTCAGGTTTTGATGTAGATGATGTGAGGAGATTTTTCTGCCTATCACTGGTGTATCATTCTCTGGCTGTCACGCACCACAGACCGATGATGATGATCACCTGATCATCATCATCTTTTCTCTGCTTGTGTTCTATATGGTAGTTGTTCAGCCTAAATACATTCATTAGGTAACAATGCAATATATAGACAAGAGTATTGGAAAACTGGACTTTCCCAACAGTATGTGGTTCTTCTCCAGAAAGTTGGTGGCACACAATTGTAGAGTCTTTGGAAGCGGTAGCATTACATTTTTTGTTTCAATTAAACTAGAATGCACAAACATGTTCCAGCATGATAATGCATATAGTTTACATGGGTTTTAGTGGAAGATCTTAAATGGAGCTCTAACCTCAACCCTACTGAACACCTTTGTGATGAATTGGAACTCTGACTGCACCCCAGACCTCCTCACAACATCCACATCAGTAACTGACTTATGGCTGATTGAGCACAAATCTCCACTCCACTCCGCTCAGAAGAGTGGAGGTTATTACAAGAGCAACTGGAGACTAAATGTGGAATGGGATGTTCATAAAGTACATATGAATCTTATGGTCAGGTGTCCACAAACAAAATCATATAGGTGAACATTCAGTATCTAAATTTGGCTTATTAGAATAATAGCCTGATGTGTTGCCTCAAGGCAGGTAATTATAGCTAAAATAAAAAAAAAAATCTTATGCAGAGATAAAAATATCGCTTCTCATGTGGAGATTAACTATCATGATAAACCTATAGCGTTTTTATTTATAGATTGGTATTATTTTTTTTTTTACGTTCCGAACCCAAATTAAATTAAAACAGACGTGTGCACACATAACCTTAACATTAACAGCAAATCAACTTTGGAACCTCAGTGTAATCAGACTAAAGCAAACAGTGTCTGATTACATTAAATACTGTGGCTTCAGAGTATCTTCAGAACACTGAGTGAGTGGTAAAACATGTAATGATCGTTCTGGGATTTTCTGTTAGTGCCTGGCGAGGTTCCTCTGGACTCCATCCAGGCCAGTGCGTATGAAGAGAAGATCATTCTGAAGTGGAGAGAGCCTGCTCACACCTACGGAGTCATCACCCAGTATGAGGTAGGTTCAAATGTCCACCCCAGTGCTTCAAAGATAATGTAGATGATTCTAATGAATGAAGCTCATATTTAATCTCATTTCAAATAATTTCTGCTACTGTCATACCCACTGATGAACTGTGAGCTTTGTGATTAAAGTAGCATCAGAAGTATCGATAATAGGAACATTATAGCCATAATAAATCATAGTACTTTGGACACTTAAGTACATTTGAGTGCAAATACATTTGTGCTTTTTTTGAAGGGAGCACTTTAAATTTTACTGGAGTAATATTTTACCTACTGTACTGTACCTATTGTCCCACACTGATGCAACTGATTCAATAATACAACTAATAATAATACTATGTTTGCATTGCTCTGCTGATACATGATTGGCTGATTAGAGAACTGCATAAATGTGCATGTGTATATACAGAATACTGTGTGGATTACAGATAGTCCCGCCCCTTTTTTAGATCAATATTTCATCATTTAGTAACCCCCTGTGTCCTTATGAGACAAGTTTGCACTGGCTGTCCATTAAATGTATTATTATGTAGAAAACAGACTCGCCCACACCCCTGTTCAGCTCCAGAGCATCAGCTGGGCTTATATATGACACTGTAAAAGCTTTCTGGTTGTAGTGCTGCAGAATCATTTACTTTCATGCATCTCGGTTTGGTCTTGAGAAATACTTTGCATCCGATACATGTGACAGCATTTATTACATACCATTTCAATTATTTATCAACACGTACCTGCAATGATGAATCGAAGAAATTTGCGGTAAACATTACAATCATGGTAAACATTAATGATTCATGACAAGACCTCTCTCGATCGTATGATTGGGTTTAACATGTCTGTTTAACTCTAATACCAGCATGTGTGTTAGGATTGGGAGCAAGAGATAATCCGTCAATCCAAAGCTCATCAATCACTCCTTCACACAGTATATACTGTATATACATTTACATATACATACATATATATACACATACACACACACACACATATATATATATATATCTATCGGTATATGTGTGATCGTGTGTGTATGTGCCCTAAGGACTGAGGCAGAACTGACCTGAACTCTATTTTATCTGTGTTCTAGAGTAGCAGAAAGCTTGACGCTAACTCCTGCCTTGTGATTTGACAATATCAAAGAATTCAAGCTGAGATCCTTCTGACAAGCAGTGATGTTCAAAAAAAAAAAAAAAAGATTTTGAAGCTCTGACCAATCTCTCTTTCACACTCTCTCTTTTTCCCCCACTTTCATATTTTATCCTCCCTTTTTTTTTCGCGTCTGGAAATATCGCCAGAGACGGAAGCTTTTTTCCTCTGACAAACACATCCTCCCACTGCTGCCATGTCCAAACACAGAGAAGTCAACTCAGGCTTTCTTTATCCGCTTGCACATAAAAACCCCATTTAGAGGCTATTAATCCACTATCAGCAATTACAAGTATTGGCACCTCCATTTAGAAGCCGAGCCGAACGAATGAAAGGCTGCTACCAGCATCAAGGTCATCAAGAACAACCGATCGAAAAACGCGATTTCATATCTCCACATTGAACTCGAAGTCCATTGAGCGGGATGGTATGAATGAACAAACGAGGCTCGCCTTGGTCTAATTTAAAAAAGACGAACCATACCAAATAGGTCTTCAAATTCCAGTCCGAATTCCTTTTCATTTTCTTCATAGCTCACCGTGGAGCATTATCATTAAAAACGGCCTTGAAGCATTTTCGGCTATACTGCATATTAATTGGACATAATTCATAAACACCATTTTGGATTATAGAGCAGAAAATATGGTGTGGAAAAATATCACTGGCTTTTTTGGAGAATGAATAGAATGACATATAAATCCATTTGTATTGCGAGGATGAAAATATGCTTTAATGGATTTTTGAGTAAAAAAAAAAAAAAGATTTGAAAAAAAAAATTTCCATGTCCTTGTATAATTTGTCAGTGAGTTTTTTAAGGGTTATGTTGAGTTCATGAGGAAAAAACAAAACAAAACGGACTCAAGTGGCTGTGGAGCTCCGTAACAGTCTAATGTGGATTTAAAAATGAGTACAATTGAAATGTTGAGACATTCACGCTGCATGCCTACGCCTCACTGAGTTTATTTAAGTTTCCAAGGAGATTTTCTTTTTCAATGTTTCTAAAGCTAACATGGCACAGAACTCCAGCTACGGCGATAACGGCGCTTTCTGCACTTTTAGGGAGAAGAATTGACGTGGGACATCAGAGACACATTTTTTTTACTTTGGTTTTGCACTGACTTTATTTTTGAAATGTTAATTAATGAGTGAAAAGAAACCAAAACTGTTGTGTTCCTGTTCACGATAAACATTTTGTTCAATAACAATATTAATAGGAAAAACAAAAAAATCATATAGGACATACATTGTACAACTTCTTTCGTTTCATCATATAAAAAGTTACTACATTATAAGGACAAAAGTATTGGGACACCTGACTTTTTCAGCCCTATGCAGTTCTATGCAGAGTGTAACCACAAAGTCGGAAACACACTATTGTATAGGCTGGTGTTTAGATGAGGTAGCATTAAATATTCCCTTCACTTGACGTTAACCAGTTACACCTTTGGGCTGAATTGGAACGCTGACTGCACCCCAGGCCTCCTCACATCATCTACACCAGTACTTGACTTCACTAACACCGTTATGGCTGAATCAGCATAAAATCTCCACAAGCATTCCCAGAAGAGTTAAGAGGTCATTTAAAGGTAAATGGAAACCAAAGTGTATAAAGAAATGTTCACGAAGCAACATCAGGTATCCGCAATCTTTTGTCCATATGGTGTATCTTCAAATAGAACTGTAGGACGTACGTCTGCTGAATCATGATTGACTGATTAAATAACCTGCAGGTCTCCACAAACTTTTGTTTATATTTTGGAAGGGTAGCGGGAAGACAGAACTCAATTTCACGCTCAAATTGCGGTTAGAAACAGGGACATTTCACATCGCCGTTTGGTAGCAACAGTCTAGTCATGGATGCATGACATCCTCCTAACTGTGAAATTCAAAGTCAAGCTTACGCAAACACAAGCATACTGTATGCTGTTCTAGGGTTAAAAGTGAAAAAGTTCTAATTGTTTACTACTGATGCTATGAGCAACAAACTTGACTTGACATCATGTGCTAACCCATATTCTGAGTTCGGGTTTCATTGTTTGTTTGGTTTTTGTTTTAAAGTGAGGCCTTATTTACTTTGCATATTGAGTGTGAATCCGAATATTTCTCCAACAATTAAATAGAAATATAATCTTCAACGATCAGGCATAACATTATGACATTATAACAGTATGGCCATTGAAGTGAATAACACTGATTATCTCTTCATCATGGTACCTGCTAGCGGGTGGGATATTTTAGGCAGCACATGAACATTTTGCCCTCAAAGTTGATGTGTTAGAAGCAGGAAAAATGGGCAAGCGTAAGGATTTTTGTGAGTTTGACAAGGGCCAAATTGCAATTGCAAATTGCAGTGGTCAATATCTAGCAAAAGAGGTCAGAGGAAAAAACAATGGTAAACCAGTGACAGGGTTATGGGCGGCCGAGGCTCATTGATGCACGTGGGGAGCAAAGGCTGACCCATGTGGTCCAATCCAACAGACGAGCTTTTACAAGTTTTTTCTCTCAATGCTCGAAGGGTCAGGACTGTTTTGGCAGGAAAACAGGGACCAACACAATTTTAGGCAGATGGTCATAATGTAATGCCTGATCAGTGTGTGATGCCACAGTGCACTCATCACATCCACTGAAATATGCTGTGAGGTTTTTTCTCTCTTTCCAAATATTCTGATATTTCCAAAAGTGCCATTTAGATCTGTACAAAATAAAAGAATATTTATTCTTTACAAATACAAAAAAGAGGAATACCTGAAGTCTGTGAACATTCACTCTGTCTGCAGATCTCCTATAAAGCTGTGAGCTCCTTCGACCCAGTGCTGGACCTCTCCAACCAGAGCGGCAAGGTGATCAAACTGGGAAATGAGACGAGTCACGTGTTCATGGGTCTGTATCCAGGCTCGACGTACTCGTTCACCCTCAGAGCCAGCACGGCTAAAGGCTACGGTCCCCCAGCCATCACTCAAGCCACCACCAAGATCTCAGGTCTGTAAACAGGACATTGGACTGAACAGAAGGTTGTATGTTCAAATCCCAGTACCACTGAGGGGTGCCACTGCTGGGCCCTTGAGCATGGCCCTTAACCCTAGAGTGTCTGCCAAATTCTGTAAATGTAAACGGTACACACACAGCTAAAAAACAAAACAAAAAAAATAAAAAATAAACTAAACAGCAACTTGACCCAATTGCCCCAATTTCTAATACTTCCACCTCATTATTTGTATTTTAAATGCAATGCGCTACACAGCACAGCCACTTTACTTTCTACACCGCATTGTGTTTATCTCTCAGCACCAAATGAGCTCCTTTAGATGTTTAGCTGTGTCCCAATCTGTCTGTCCGTCTGTCTCTTTATCTATCTGAAACAGTTGGGACTTTATCTATAAGGTATGAGGGTGTAGAGTGATTTCTTTAACTGGAGTATAGCAGCGTTATTTGTTAGAGCTTTGGTATCTAAGATATGGCGTTTCTATCTGTCCAATTGCCTTTCACACTCTTTTCTGCGGTGTGTGTTTTTGTGTGTGTGTGTGTGTGTGTGTGTGTGTGTGTGTAGCTCCTTCTATGCCTACATACGATCAGGAGACGTCTCTAAACCAGACTGACAGCACTGTCACTGTTCTCCTTAAACCTGCCCAAAGCAGAGGAGCACCAGTAAGGTAAGATACCCTTTCTGACGTTTTTTTTTTTTTTGTAGAGTCACAAGAACATTAGTGGAACGCGGATCACACCTCCACAAACCTTTTCGGTTCTATTCCTCTATCCTGTACAGTAGATGAGTCGAATACGTAGCAGCCGTGTACATTAGGGTCCCATTACATTGTGGTTTCGGGATTCAGTCGGAAACACACAGTAAGTGTAGAATGGCATCCGAGCGTGGTGTATGTTAGGCGTGGATTATGCGTAATGAGTGTTCTAAACGCCGGTAATTCAAATACAAAGCAAACAAAGGTTCTATAAAGGCAGGCAGTGTCTGAGGCAGAACCTGTGTGAAGCCACGGATAAGCTCCAAAAGCAACCCATGACTCTGCGTCTGCTACAGTAAAGACTGCATTTTAGCTCGCAGCTAAACCTTTCCTCTGCTTTTTCATTTTCAAAACAGTTTTTATCTATTTTCTTCCCTTTATTGTTTGTGGATTTGGTCCCTGTGAGTGAGCTTTGGCCTTTGAAGCGGAGAACAAAGCTTGTGCATTTGTGTGTGTGTGTGTGTGTGTGTGTGTGGTTTCAGGAGAAGTCTCGCTCTGAACCCTTTTCATCTGCCGCTCTGCCGCTGGCTGTCCCTTAGACTATGCCATGCACGCACGCACACGCACACACACACACACACACACACACACACACACACACACACACACACACACACACACACACACTTATCTCTCCCTGCCCATTCTCATTAATAAATAGCACATTTATGGTAGGATCCAGTGTTGGGGGCTTAAACTCACTCTGTAGGCCACTTCCAGTTCTCGAGGCCTGACTGCACAGTGAGCTGCTCATGAATGTCTGAGCTCTTTGGCTGCATGCCTCCAGAAACCCCCGGAAGAGATAGTGAACAAATCGTTTCCAGCCTTTCCAGCCTCAGGTCATACTAAACATGCTCATTACTTTCCATTGGACTCCACGTCGAGGTTATAGAAATGTTAGCCTCAGCCCTCCATGTTCCTGAAACTGCTGGGATTTTATTTTCGTTACTGCATCGTCGCGTATTACAACGAGTCACAAAAAGCACCGGTTTCCAAACCAATCAGCCAAGCACGTAGCAAAAATAAATTACGGTCATGTTCGGAAACAGCGAATGTGCCACACAGTGGGTTTTAGGCGGATTATTAGGGAATGTTTGAAAGGTTTACTGCTTATTCAATTCTCTTTTATTTAATCCCAATCTCCAAGGTTAATCTGACTAAATCATACTTGCCCAGTACAGTAGTGAGGAAAGGGACTAGAATGAAAATAAAAGATAAAAATCTCTTTATTCTAATCCCACGCCTAATCTCTTTCCATGTTTTATTATTTCCTTGTTATTGCCGCAAGTCAGGTGGTATATTAACAACTTCTCCATGGGCACGGGTGGCATTCTCTCTGAAGAGTAATTACAAAACGTCTGATTAGAATTACAGAGGCAGCGTGAGGGCAGGCTTTCATTAATTATCGCATGGCTCCTTTTATTGGTTTACTCAAATGAAGCCACACACACACACACACACACACACACACACACACACACACACACACACACACACACACACACACACACACACACCAAAGAGCCTCTGATCAACCTTTTTAAGATCCTGACTTTGGTTTGCGTGTTTTTAATTCTCATTGCCAAGGGCAAAACTATGCTGTTAGGTAAGATCAGATAAAGATGTGGGATTTATTAGATTAGGATGACAACAGAGGCGTATCAATCATTCCTTTTTCCAGACATTGGTATTGGTGTTGGATACATAGAGGGGAAACAAATAAGACTTTTTTTTTCATACACACAGATTTATAAACAGTACTCCCAGTTTGTTTGTCCATTTCTGACACACACACACATAATGTCTCAGGCAAGGTGTTTTAAAATCAGTGAAAGTGTCACACAGCTATTAGCAAACGTAGTAAAGATTTTTCTCCAGACATGTTCATATTACACTATTTCCTCACACAGTCTCTAATTAATGTTAAGGAAGATAAGAGACAAGCTAGGAATCACATAAAAAGAGTTGCAGGACAACCTGAAAGCAGCAGGAACGTCTCTAGGTTACGTATGTAACCCTAGTTCCCTGAGGGAACGAGACGCAGCATTGAAACGCTTTGAAACGTGTTTCCAAGCGTTTTGACGCAGCTCGAGTTCCTGAAAGGGAACACCAGTTACACAGCGACAAACTGAACCATATTTCCGAGCCTGAAGTCCTCAGGATCCCGAATCTGGCAAGTAGGGTGGGTGCTGAAGCGAGATCATGTGGATCAAGTTGGCGAATGGTTTGGCCATTTTCGGGGGTTGAGCTCGTCAAAGGATGTTCTTGCGCTCTTGAAGGGCACGCGCCTCTCGAAACACCTCGAACGACTCGTTGCAGCATCGCTGGATGTCGAACGTACACCTTCTCAAACGTCTTTGCCCAGATCTTCACGTTCGCTCTTTGCTCTAACTTGCTGTCCATGATGAAATCGCTGACATGGTAACGCAAGCAGTCTGAAACTATATACATACACACACACACACACACAAACATATATACTTATACATATATATATATATATATATTTCACTGTATATATATTTCACTGTCTGTCTAAGTACATTCCAGGCACAGCAAGAGAAAGGGGAAAAGAGTGACAGACAGACAGACAGACAGACAGACAGACAGACAGACAGACAGACAGAGAGAATATAAGAATCAAGGCTATGCATTCTGTGCCTTTGAAGACGGCTCAGTGTCTTTCCTTTTGAAGAAGTTTCTGGATGGCACCTTTCACTCTTTCCTTCACCCGGGTTCACTGAGCTTTAGATTTTGGCCGCACTGAAAAATTCAGACACGGTGCTGCCCTGCAAGACAAACAGATACCGACGGAACTGTAGAGTAACCCTGCACAGAGACCTGTGTTTAATCTGCGCCTGTGTTTTTTATGTATTATATTTATTTTGTATGTATTTCCAGCTCTGTTTGCACCTTAAATATTCTTATTAATAGTATAAGTGCATGTGCACGAGTCTATACTGTACTCTTCTTTTTTTGTTAGTTTTTTAAGAGTGCCGCAGTGTGAGTGTGTGTGCAGTTTTTTTCCCACAGCACTGAGGCAGTTTGAGATGATAAAGCAATCATCCTTGTGCTGATTGGATTTGGGAGAAACATCGCTCCAAATACTCTCCCGTTTCAAAAGCAGCCTTCTGCCAGCAATCAGGGCGAAAGCAAACTAAATCAAAGAGCAACTTGGCGCTCGAGGAGCAGGAAAGAGCAGATAACGCAGCAGCGCACAGGAAAAAAATAAATAAATAAAACACAGCAGGTGAACGCAAGGGAACAGGGAATCTCACGTCCACGTTTTCCAGGTTTTTTTTCCAATCTGCTCCGCCAGAATCCATCAGAGAGCGCACGAATCGTTTAATATTCCTGCGATTAGTAATCAGAAAACATTAACACGTGCGCACGCAGATAAATTTCCCTCGGCTATAGTTGGCCGTGACAACTAATCTCTGTTAGACATGCCCCCCACCACCACCACCACACACACACACACACACACACACACACACACACACACACACACACACACATGCAGATGCACACAAATATATAAACAGAAACTCATAAACTCTCTCTCTCTCTCTCTCTCTCTCTCTCTCTCTCTCTCTCCTTCACACACACACACACACACACACACACACACACACAGTTGATGGAACTCATGGCCAGAGGGAGGAGGAGAGTGTGTTTGCTGTGATGGTGGTGGTGTAAGAGGATTAGGCATGTTGTACGGTGTTAGAATAATGTTCGGAGCGGTCCGGCACCAGGCCAGACGACGCCTCCGACACTCCACCACGCCGTCAGAGACAAACAGCGATTCGAGACGCTTTGCCTTATCGTTCATGCTTTTCTTGATTTACCACCTTTGCTGATCAGCCCTCAGCCCAGGGCAGGAGAGACAAGAGGAGGCGTGCTGATAACTTACACGCACACACACACACACACACACACATGCGCGCGCATGCACAGATAAATGGAGAGCGTAATTGAGCTTCTGTAGCTGAGAAGCAGCAGGCCACAGCTCTCACACTGAATCTGTTTACGTAATTGATTGGTCTGGGAGCCTTCAGTGCTTCTCATCCTGTAACCTTTCTCTTCTCTTCTCTTCTCTTCTCTTCTCTTCTCTTCTCTTCTCTTCTCTTCTCTTCTCTTCTTCTCTCTTCCCTTCGTTTCTCTTTGCTTTTTTTCACTTTTCTTTACTCCTCTTCTTCTCTTCTCTTCTCTTTTCTTCTCTTCTCCTTTCTTCTATTCTTTTATCTTCTATTCTTTTCCATTCTTCTCATCTTCTATTTTCCTCTCCTCTTTTCTTCTCCTCCTCTCTCTTCTCTTGTCTTTTTTCTCTTCTTTTCTTCTCTCTCCTTGTTTTCTCTTTCCTTCTCATATTATTTTACTCTTTTTTTATTTTCTCTTCTTGCTTATCTCTTTTTAATTTTTTTCTTACCCCTTTTCTTTTTTTTCTTCTCTTGCCTTCCTTTCCAATTCATTCCTTTCCTTTCTTTTCCCTTCCTTCATTTACTTTCATTTCTAATTAATTACTTTCCTTCCTTCCCCTTGTTTCCTTTTTTCTTTTCCTTTCCAATTCATTCCTTTCCTTCCTTTTCCTTTCATTTCTAATTAATTACTTTCCTTTCTTTACTTCTTGTCATTTTTTTCTCAGTAGTTCTTTATGCATCTTAATAACAGTGAGAGGTCGGGGTGGCACCAGTGTGGTGAGATTGCTGTCAGTATGTTAGCTCACTTCTCCTCCTGACTGCTTGTGCAGTTCAGATATGGGTTTGTAGGTCTGTTTCTGTCAGAAATATGGATCTGGTTATTTTTACATGCCACTCAAGCTGTCGTCATGTTTCATCACGCTCGGTGAACATCTAGATGTGACCCTTGTACACTGCCGTCATCGTTGTGGAGTGTGGAAGTTTCGCTGTTCTGCTCGGACTCGAAATCATTGTGTTCTTCAAATCGTGCATGAGATTTCAGCTGGATCATGGGTGAACTATTTAACATTCACTTCTGTGAACAAGAGAACATTTGACTTTTAATATTGACTTGTGTGTGAATTTGCGTGCTTTTATACCTGTTCCTGTTGTTCCAGCGAGACGTTTCGGATTAAAGCACAGAAATTGTGCGTTGTTTTTTTTTTTTTTTTGCTTGTTGCGTTCAAACTGCACCTGGGAGAGACCTGCGTGGCTTGAGAGACCTACAGAATAAGAAAAAGAGAGTGTCAGAGAGAGGTTTATAGTATAGCGAGATAAAGCTCTCGAAGTGGCAGCACTTTTAAAACTCCCAGAGGTAACGTAGAGTGCGGTGCGAGTGGCGAGGCAGTAAAAGAAGGAGGCCTGCGTGTCAGGGCTGTGTCTCAGCATGGCTCGTAAATCAGGCAGATATAGAGCCTGCAGCAGCACTACCTGCCTGTTTGAATGCCCTGGCACACAGCTAGGAGAGGCGATTAGCATTAACACGGTAGAGACAGAGAAACAGGGACAGAGGTGAGGTCCGATTTAGATGCTTTCCCTCCATAGCAGTGCACACTGTATCTCTTTCTCTGTCTGTCTGCTTCCACACCAGCAGGCAGTAAATCAGGCTCTCGGGTCACTCTCCAGTCAATGCCGAGTCAATCCGGCATAATTGGCGAGCGTGGGGTTCGGTCACTGGCGAAATGGAAAGAGCCTAATTGGTGACAGAGCTACCAGAGCGCAGATGCTGCCTACCTCGTAGCTCCTGCCTTTTTTTTTTCCCTTCACGCTTTCTTTCCATTCTTGCTCGAGTAACCACACCATCGTGTTTATCGTGCCAGTTTTCCTCTTCCTGCTTGACACTGGTTATCATTAGATGTCCAATTGACTCACATGTTAAATAATCACCAAAAAAGTGATGTTAAAGTGTTCTGTCGTGCTACAGTCATAATAAGACTCTACACTCTAAGTACAGCACAATACAGATGCACTAAAAAACAATCAAAAATTGATTTACAGAATGAAATTGGACAGATTTCAGAATAATCAAATTTTTATTCACAGCATTATCATGATAGGCTGTATATTAACTTATTGGGAGAAAACCGGTAGTTGTCGGTGAAATCAAGACATTGCACCAAAAATATAACCAAAATGGTATCATCCTCGTTTTATAACACCTTTGCAAAGATTAAACTGTGAGATTGGTAGTCGAATCAGGCTCCTCCTATCGAAGAATTGAATCTTTGACTATTCGGGGTTACCACTAGCTAATTATGAGCGACTGTACTGTGAGTTTATTAACTAATAATTTTTTTGTATTTATTGCATGCATTATTGCCTATAAATGGATTCTTCTGAAATTTGTAAATTTCCAATTGGGATGAATAAAGTATCTATCTATTTATCTATCTATCTATCTATCTATCTATCTATCTATCTATCTATCTATCTATCTATCTATCTGTCTGTCTGTCTGTCTGTCTGTCTGTCTGTCTGTCTGTCTGTCTGTCTGTCTGTCTGTGTAAGCTCAGGTATGCGGAAGAGGGTAGATAGCACTTTTTTCTAAGTGTGTGTTATGGCATAGTCTGAGCACCAGATAGAAACGATGTGGTTGCCTGGCTTTGGATGTCGAAGAGGAACAAGTTTTCGAGTATAGATCTCATCCTGGTTTATAGCTGTTGTATAATAGGGAAGAGGCTACAGGCCATTGATTTAGGTGGATAAAACGTAGTGCTTGGTTTCAAATGCAACTCTACTCTCTGATTCTCTTCCAAAATGCAAGGTTTATTATTTATGCTCTGCATACCCACATACCCACAGGATTACATCATTTGGACACTAGCTAAGGGCATTAAACAGTGTGCTTGTAGCAGTGCTATATTGTGCATATATTCAACATGTCATATCTTTGCCTCATTTATTATCAGTATATATGTACTATGTAAATAGATGTAAAAGCATTTGTCATGTTTGTAGATACTCCTCATGAGGGAATGCTCTAGCTCGAGGTCACAAAAAAACAAAAAAATCAGACAATGTTTTGCTCCAAATGACCTGAACATAGTCTCTGTATTATAAATGTAACTTTGGAAATAGCAATTCAGCTTTATCAAAGTCCTGTTTATTATTGGCCTCTTGTACTTTACTTATTAGGCTGTTTTTTAAATTGGGCGAGTTTAATTCGAAGACCTCACTACCTCAAACAATGTGAAATTGGTTTGAGATCAGTGGAATGTTCAGAAATAAAAAAGCTCATTTGCTTAAAAAATGTTATCATCCATATTTAAATACTGAGCCTGCAGTGCAGAGGACTTGTTTTACAGTTCGAGGAGTTTGTGAACTCCTGCATTCCTGCATTAGAGGTCAAATATTTAATACTGGGTTGTAATATGTGTACTGTATATATATGTTTGTATAAGATGTTGTATATAAAAAGAATTAGTCATTTTCTCCATACCTATTAGATCTTATTTAAACTTTTCTTGGAAATAAGAGAAAATATTTTGACCTCAGCAGAAGTTAGGGGTTATAAGCAGGTGTCTCTTTGCTTTCTGTCGCTCGTTCCCCTGATGCAGGAGCGGTGTGTCAGCTCTCTCCACAGTCAGAGGTTTTAATCAATTAGTCATAGGGCCGCAGGGAGGCATCATGTCAAGCTTGAGCAAGGGAGCGACAGGTTAGAAAGCGCGAGAGCGCATTTCTTCCCCCCTGGTGCCGCTTGGCCCTCGGCCACCACAGGAAGAGCCACAGAAGCGCTCTTCACTTTCTCTGAGGATTAGTTGATGTCATCACCCAAGACGGCATGTCAAAACCGATCGTCTGCACGTAATTTTCCAGCTTCGTAGATCATACGTGAGTGCACCAGAGCATATGGCGCATGTTTACGATCGTATTTAGAGCCTAAAGGACGGCATGTTAGGAAAAACATTCCTTTCAGGGCATAATTTTATAGTCCCAGCACTAAACAAACAGCGCTGCTGCCAAATTAACATGTAATGCCCTGGAACACCTCATTCCTCAGACGGCCTCAGACGGTTTATTTCTGTGTTTTTCTCGTCTTTTGGGTGAGTTCACGTCATGCCGAATTAGGCAAATGGCTGAACGATTGGATGGTGTCAGTGTGTCTATAGCCAGGGGTCAGAGGCACGTGTCAGAGCTGCTCAGGCAAACAAGCACATAATCATTAGGCATTAAGAGGTTTGTTTCCTCATAATGCGAGACAGTTAGGTTGGTTGTTTATTCGGTAATTGCGGTATTCAGGTCTTGATGTTGATTGATCTAGCCGCAAGGCAAATAAGGTTTATATGAATGTGTTTGTTCTGATATATTATTGCTTCTGTTGTAACCTTCACAGAGGTTTATTTAGCAGACTTTCCACATGACAAGCTGTTTTTTGTTTTTTTTTTCAACAAGTGACTTTTTTGGGTTAGAGAAAGAGCAACTGTTTATAGCGGTTATAACAGTAGTGATAACAGGATCTAACCTGTAATGCAAATTTTCTACCACGTCAAGTCTTTGACAACGTCTACACTGATCTGGATACATAAACAGCGTTTTCGTCCAAAAACACTTTCGTTTTCAATCGTTTTGTCAAAAGTCTTCACTGAAATGTCCGAAAACGCTTAAGTCCCTGTACTGCACATGAGCAAAACAAAAGACACTTCAATACATTGGACATTGTCTCATTCAGCTTTACACAGATAAAGCAGTAATAAGGTTATGTACAAGAATGTGTACATATATTGCACATAAGGTAGTTCCTTATAATTTTTTATCCCTGATGAGCGAGACGGTGGCAACTGTGGCAAGGAAATACCTGAGATGGCATGAGATGAATCAGAACCAGATTTCAAAGGGAACCCGTCCTCATCTGGGTGGCACCGAATGTCCATTCATTGCAGCCCCAATGATGCAGAACTATACATGTAACCTGTGGTCCTGAGCCTTTCTAGTAGACTGCTGCTTCAACCTGCGTCTCTTCCTCCTCTTTGAAACGTCGTGGCAGTGTCTACATGTCTACATGTCTACTGAAAACTGTCTCGGTGTGGTCGGGAGGACTAGAAAAATATGCGTTGTCATCGAAAACGTATTACTGTGGGCATGGCCTTTATTATTTTTTATTTAATGTTTCTTGTATTGCACTTTCAACAATGGACTGGACTTGTACCAATGCAGCTTTACATTAGTAGATATAAACATGTGACCACAAAAAAATGTGGTTCCTGGTCTCACCTCAATGAAACACATTTAACTAGCTAAGTATCTCACTATACAGTAGTACAGTATGTTACTGAGCCATTCGTAGCTTTCAATCAGATTTTCAGGCAAAACCAAACTCCAGTTGACCCCAGTTTCAGATCAACCACTTTAGAAATAAATCCAGAACCCCCACTGGGCTACAAAATATACAGCAAATGCCCACACTTTATGGTTTATAAAACCATAAACAGGCGAAATTATGACTTGTTCTTGAACTGAGAAGAAGGATTAAAAATGTTCAGATGTGCTGTTACAAGAAAATGATCATCTTCAGGATGGTGACTTTTACTCTGCCTGACTCTGCGTGGCTACGTCACACCACCATTGATTAGCTTGCTGTATCTTTACTTATTTTTCAGATACACTCTAAAATTAATGCCATAAATTATATGAAATTTTCCAGTCAAATTTTTAGTCAAACTTTCTTCAAATTCTTCAAATGTCAATGGATTATTCATTTTCACCCAGGATATTTGAAACTTTTTTTTTTTTTTTTTTTCTGGCTCAACAGTTTTTTTCACTGATTTGTTCATCCTTTACTGTTCCTGTGATGCTGTTCATCATTCATTTTTCCTCACCATACACCAGAACTATCTGACAGCTGGAGCAAAGAGAGCACGCAGCGTCCATCTCGCTATCCTCGGATCTTCATAGCCGCTGGCAATCTCCATTTTGCCTGAGGGCTTTGGGAGGGGGTTTCTTACCACAACCTCACCTACCATGCATGACAACACACACACACACACACACACACACACCACACACACACACACACACACACATCGCTATTAAATCATGAGCACAGACAGCATATGAGACCTTTCATTTCTATTATGTGCTTTTCCAGAGACTATTAGGTTCCCTTAATTTAAAAACGGGTAAAATCTGTTTTCGCAGTAATGAAGTGAACGCTCATCGCGTGAAGGAGATGTGGAAATACGTTCAAATTTATTGATAACCGAGCTCGCTTTCATAGCATTCAAAAACCAGACTGTTCGAGCCAGCCTGCATTTCACGTGACAATAAGATTCGATTTGGAAAATTTGCGTTTTAAACGGAAAAAACTTTGTATGAACATCATTTCCTGACTCTTATCATACAGATCCTGTCATTACCAAGCACACCTTTGCTTTAATCTATTCTGAATGTCCGGCATCCTATGGTCTCAGAGAACTAGGTTTCATACAAACACTAGCTAGTCATGCGTTGTTTTTATGTGTTGCACCGTGTGTGGTTTGAGTATTATTTTGTAGTTTTCGACACCAATAATGAGGAACTTAAGACTTCATGCAACCAGGGACATTGTGGAACACTTTTATTGATCTCTGATTATGTTTGTTGCTGCCATGTGCTGCTAGCAATGAGCTCATTGTGCTTGTGTTTTATGTTGAAGGTGTACAGTGGCACCTAGTCTTATTGTTTTTTACACATGCACACAAGAATTGAGTGAGTGGAGGAAAGTTCTGTGGACAGATGAGTCCAAGTGTGACATTTTTGGCTTGAACTGAAGAACTTGTGTAAGACGATGTTAGCAGACTGCCGCACCCCCCCAGTCAAACATGGAGCTGGAATCTTTTGGAGCAGTGAAGGTTGGAGACTTATTCTGGGTGAAAGGAATCCTGAACCAACACGGCTCCCATTCCATACTTCAATACTATTTAGTTCCATCTGGACTGCAGCACATGTGTCTACCGAAAACAATAAACTACTACCTGTTTTTTTTTTAATTTTTTTTATGGTTTTAGCATGATCTATAATGGAGAGTGAGACAGGAGCACCCAGGGCAGTATCAGTTGAGCGTGATGACTAAAAGTGATCGCAAAGATGCCATGAATTGTACTTTGGCTCCCAAAAATAATAACGTAGCATGCATGTCTCAGTGCTCGCTGATCTGAAGTGCCTTGATGTGCAACAGTTGTTCCTTTATGTTCTCATTAATGCTTGAGAATACCTTTGTGTTTGAGCAATTGACTGTATTTGTTTCTGAACGTGCGTTATGGTACACCCTTTCACATATCAGTGAACCAAGACCAATAGTGGATTTTACTAATAGCTAGGTTGGCTCGTATAACCAAATTTATCAACCGATAGTTTTAATGGATACTAGATTAAAAAAACAAACATAACACTCCATGTGAAATAGCAATAAAACTATAATACAAAAGTACTGATTTATGGAAGTGTGCCAAATTAAATAAGAATATATTAAAGATATTAATAAATATAATTATAAAATAATAAATGATCAATAATAAATTTAGCCTTCTCTGTGCAGCATGCAGTCTCACGTGTTAAAACAAACAGCAGTCAGTGATTCACCTCTGGAGGCCGCTCTCATAATGACAACGGACCTTCTCTGTCGCTCCAGGAACGGACACTATTTTGTATGGACTATCAGCGCCGATTAATCAGCAAGACCGATTAATCAGTCAACCTCTATTTCTATTCTCTGCTTTTGGATCATGCGGAGATTTTTTGCTGCCAAATTCAAATTGGACAGAGCGGGATCGCTTCGTAAGAAGTTTATTAAACAAAAGGATTAAATCATTCAAAGCGCAGTTATTGACCAGTCAGTTAGTTATTTAATTGTGATTTATGAGCCGTGAGCAGAGGCCAGTGGAAATTAAACCAATTCCGGTCATGAAATATCAATATATTGGATAAAACACTGAGATGGTGATCAGTAACATGATTTCTAATGATTGCTATCATCTCATTATGCTTGCTCTCTTGGCATACTCTCTCTCTCTCTCTCTCTCTCTCTCTCTCTCTCTCTCTTTTACTCTCTCTCTGTCGCTCTCTCGCTCTTGCTCTTTCTTTATTCTCGTCTCTCTCTCTTTCTCATTTATGTGTAATCAGAATAGGCCTGGCATTTTTTGCCCTCATTGGCTCTAACCTCTAACCTCACTATGAGGCCAGGTGCTAATTAACTTCAGATTCTCCGACACAGTGCTTCACCAGAATAAATATTTCAGCAGATCATATTTCTTTTCTAAACAGGAGGACTCGGCACTTAGCCACAGGAGGCCCAGTGAATGATGCCAACATATAAAAGAGATTCAAAGCTGCAGGATGCATAATGATAGAGTTAGCCAGAAGTTTCAATCTTCATGAATGCATAAAGGCTTGTTGTGTCACAGTTATTTATTAGAGGCACCCTACGGTGCTGGTTGGGGAGCTGTAAGGGTCAGACCATATTGTAGTTTGGAAATGCTTAAGGCAAAAAAAAAAAGGGGGGAAAAAAGGCTTTTCAGCTGTTTCTGATTTTTATTTAATGAGAAAGCCAAGGAAAAGGGCAGCGGTCGGCTTCAGCCACACATAAATGTGGAATCTGGTAATTTCATTAACTACAGTATATTTATATACCTTGCTCTTTATAGTCACAGATAACCTTTTGCTTGCAAGCCCAAACAAACCCAGACTTATTACAGATTAGCCAGCCCAAAGGTCAGATTAGCATCAGTCAACATTCATTCTGCTAGCTGCTAACCATTGCATGGCTGACTTGCCCAAAACTCTCAGCACAAGTAGCTTCAAATGTTACTCATGTCACAGATGACAAAATTGCATATGATCTTAAAGGGGGTGAAATGTAGCTTTCTATAAAGCAGCTAAACGAACAGGCTTAATTCGTCGCATATAAGTTAAGTACACTGAACCTATTTTCTTTGCATATCCCAGTTTTTTAAGAAGTTAGCCAGGATATTGTGCCCCTGGGCAGAGAGGGTTAAGGGCCTTGCTCAAGGGCCCAACAGTGGCAGCGCTGTCGTTTACAGCTCCAAACTTTTGATCAGTAACCCGTAACATCCGTTGAGCCTCCGCTGCCCCCTTAACTAGCATGCCACAGGTTTTCTAAATGACATCACACACAGTTTAACAGTATATTATACAAATATAGCAATCTTGTAGGCTCCATGGAAGAATGTTATGCTCTCTTGTAATTAGCCTGGATTGCTGCATCTGTGGAATGTTAAGCAAGAAGCACCGGCATTCAGAAATCGACAGCTATAGTTGGGACACTCTAATTACCCACCGCTTGGCTTAGTAAGTATTATAGTTAAAAAATTCCATGCTATTCCTTATGGTGTGTCATTTGTTACAAACACACACTTCTCAGCAGCCATCATTAACTAAAGTATACGTAGCCATGTAATAAAAATAATAAAAATAATTTATTATATATATATATATATATATATATATATATATATATATATATATATATATATATATATATATATATATAAAATCTTAAATATATAAAACAATCTCAACTATGGACTCTTCAGACCAAAGGACAGTTGTCCACTGATCTAATGACCGTTCCTTGTTTTTTTGGCCCTGACAGATCTTTTCTGCTTGTTTTTATTTCAAAGTATTAGTTTCTTTGACTCCTCTAAACAGTGGTTGTTGTAATATGTCTGCCCCTTAAGCTTGTAAATTTCTGAGGCTAGTAATAAAAAAAAAGATTATCCTCTGCAGCAGAGGTAGCTCTTGTAAAGGTAAAGGTAAAGTTCTTCAGATTTCTTGGATTCTTTTTTTAAATTAATGACAATCTTTTATCATTAGTTAACTGCCTTAAAATGAGTTTATACAGTTGTCGTAGCACAATTGCTTCTATATTCATCCTCCAACTAAAAACTGTTCTAGCCATCATCAAAGATAAATGTAGCTACTTTGGACAAGCTAAACATATTCTGCGTTGTTTAAACTTATTTTGTTGTTGACCTGACTTGACAGTTTGTCTTTATGGACTTGTATTTCTTTTTTATTATGCAGTCATTATTTTGCAAGCATTACTTATAATTACTTATAGTAATTATAAAGTTAAACTATAAAATTATATATAGTATGTTTGAAATCATGATCATTGATGAAATATATGTTTAATATAAAGGCTGGCTAAAAAAATAAAAAGAAGTCATTAGAATTGTACCACAAACCAAATGATTGTCACATGATAGTATGATTATTTACCAGTAGTTTTCTATGCTAAAGTATGCTTTAAGTGCATTTGTGTATTATTGTGTTACTTGCTTCAGGTTTACTCTCCTTGCACTAACATAGTTTAAATATTACTTTAAGTATTAATAATATTAAATATTCATTCCCCTCCGCCATAATGTTCAGCATGCAATCCTATCGGGAAATTGTTAATGTCATAAAGCTCAGTAGTTGGTTTAAATTTATGAACAGGAATACGAGAGGCAGTAACACTATTATAAATCTAAATGATGAAGGTGTAAAAGTGCCTACTGTGGTGGAAAATACAGTACAGTTTTATTTCTAATTATACCACAGCGCTGGTTATGTTTGCTCTTTAATTATTCAGATGTTTAAAGGTGAAGAGGCACCTAGGGATATTTTCTCTTCGCGTCTCTGAAGAGAAATTCTGCCACTCGGTTGCTGTGGCGCTTTAGAATATTGGACATGGCTCAGTACACCATGTTAAAGAAAGCAGACATGATGGGAGACACTCGCGATGTCTTCGAGTCCGCAGAGCGGAAGATGAAAGACAAGCGGGAAAGTATGAGAACACTGTGTCTGATTGTGGATCCGTTCTATAGATCATGAGCAACTCGGTTCATCTGGACGAGAATGGAACCTGAGATTAAAATTGGTTTCATTCCCACAAAGAAGCATTTCACAATAACTTTCCTTGATGTATACATATTCATTTATTAGCTTTGTGAAACAAGTATGCTTTACTGTGCAGGAGTGGGACAATATTATTATTCTTTCCCCATGTTTCTCTGTTTCACAGTGTATATCAGGTGGTGGTGGAGGAAGAAAGGCCCAGGCGTGCGCGAGGCGGTGAGGCAGAGATCCTGCGCTGTTACCCCATCCCTGTCCACTACCAGAACGCAACATCACTCAACTCTAAGTACTACTTCACAGCAGAATTCGCCTCTGGGGGCATCCCGTCTCCTCTGCCTTTTACTGTGGGGGACAACAGAACCTACAGTGGCTTCTGGAATGCACCACTGCTTCCCCACAAGAGTTATAGTGTGTACTACCAGGCCGTCAGCACAGCTAACGGGGTGGGTATTAATGAAACACAAGGTGGCGCATCATGTGTCGAGTTTTTTTTTTTATTCCTGGCTGTGCAGAACACAAACCAAAACTAACCGCTTCGACTTGCACGCTGTTAACTATGAATCCTTTGCAATTGAGGAACAAGGGACAATAGAAGGCTAATCCAATCCCACACACATTCTTAATCAATCCTGCCAAATCATAAATCAGAGTTGTAATAATCAATCACACAAGGCCACTGTTTAATAATAAAAATCTGCTGCTTAATTGACTAGAACTGAATTTGAGTATGTTTGAGTACGAGTTAATGTTCACTACTCGGATTTTACCAATCAAGTTGTCAAAGCTTGAAATGACTCTTTACCCAGAATCCCTCACAAGGTTCATTTTTTACACTTTTAAACATTATATGATTTTCTGCAACTCCGAATCTGTGGGTAAACTCGGCTTTCGGTTTAATTATAAGGTTTCTAACACGTCTATGTAAGACACAAGGCCTGAATTTGCATATTGAACCTGATTGGCTCGTATATTTTTTGATGTAATAAATTGTACAGCGGTTGGTTTTTTTTAATATTTAGGTTTTGCATTCAAGTTGTAGGGGAGTTTAGTATCGCTGTTGAGCAGAATGTAATTTGCATTTTTGACACTTACTGCTTAACCACTTGTTTGTTTGTTTGTTTGTTTGTTTTCTCTTTCTCTGTCTGTCTTTACTTGCTACATTCTTGATCAATCTTTTCAACTCCTTCAGACGTTCTTAATCAGTCCTGCTTATTCCTATAGAAATGTTGATCAATTGCACCCACTCTAATTAACATTTATACCCACTCCTAGCTTTGTCCTGCGTCATATTAGCTACAAGATAAAACCGTTGCTATTCAAAAACATGGGACTGGTGTGGGTTTGTCCAATCCTACATACACAGCATGAATGTTAGTCTGCCACTTCCATTAGGTGAGGTTCAGTGTATTGGTGTTGGTGGATGTTTTTATTCCTAATGGATGTTATCTGAGGCAGTGATTTCAGAATTGGCCTGACTTGAAACAGACACACACACACACACACACACACAAACACACACACACACATAGAAACATTGATGGAAGACCTTTACAAAGCATCTTTCCACTTTGCCTCCTGTTAGAGTCGAACGCAGCGACGCAATGAATAAGTCCAGTCAGTTAAGGCTCTTCTCCCGGACTACAGAATGACGCCCAGGCCGTTTTTGAGGCTCCGCAGCACATTGTCAGGTGAAAGGTTTAAAAGGCTCACACCCAATCAGAGAAGGCGTCTCTCAATAGGAGGGAGAACTAGGGTTAAAAGCACTCCAGCCGTGACAGCTAAAGTTTCTCCTGTAGAGTGTGTGAGTGACACCGTCCACAGCGCACAGAATGCACCCACTTCCATCGGACACATTAACACAGTGCTGCTTAATGCATTTCAGAGTTTTTCTTTTCTCTCTCGGCTACATGTCTCAATCTCCACCTGTCTCGTTTCTGTTTTCCTTCTGCCTCTCCTCCTTCACTCGCTCTCACCTTCACTCTCCGTCTGTGCTCTTAAAGAAAATAGAAGAAAAAAAACCCTTTGCTGTTTAGATTGACAGCAGTGACACTGCTTGCTTTCATTTAAAAGGCTGCTCTATGTCGCTGTATAGCGGGAAAGCCGCAGCTCATTTCCTAATTGACTGAAGACCTGTGTTTTAGTGCTACTGATGAATGCTGATGGGCACTTAGCCAGACAGCCTCACGTCTGTTTATTCAAGACTGATAATTATTCAAATCCCACACTCCTAATGCCGTTCCTTTTAGCTAGCGCTGGGAATAAAAGAAATGAAATGAACTTTTTTTTTTTTTTAAACCAACGTGAAACATTTTGGCAAACTTTAATAACTAAATAAGTATATTTATTTTGTGAAGAGCTTTCAGGCCAGTATTTCTGCCAAGCCACTTTCCATCAGCTAGCACGATGATCATGATGCATATTGCTTTGCTTTGCACCGAAGCCAAATTACTGCCTCTAATCACGCATTTGTGTTCTTCTCTGCAGGAGACTAAAATAGACTGTGTGCGAGTTGCAACCAAAGGTAAGGGTCTTGTATTATGTTAGCATGCCGACATACAGGTGTGTTTTACCAACCTAATGGCCTCTTATCGCGTGCACTAATATCAAAAGCTTGATTAGCATCACACAACACTCAATATAAAGACCTTTTTTTTCTGCTTGGCATCGCAATTTTACAAAAACATGTGATTAGAAAATGGAAAAAAAAGGTGTGGAAACATTGATTGATCCTATGTGTAAACATTTGGGAAACACCCTCTCAAAACCTTCAAATTCTAAATAGGAACCAACTAGCAACATTTCGATCCACATTCAACATATTGGTCCAAATTCTTTTTATAGTCTTTACAGTCTTCTGTAGATCAGGATGTGAGTATTGTGAGATGAGAGTACAGTGTATGAGCAGAAATCTATCCTCCTGGCTCGCATTCGGAAACATTAGCATTTTAGGCTAATGATATTAGCGTGCTACGTGTAAAGTGTATCATACATTGGAGTTTTGATTGTCATTTGTGGAAGGCCACCGTTAAATAATATAAATGCTGCTATATGCTGCTATATATGCTGCCTAACTGACTACAACCGTATTTCAATAATTGTTGAATAAGAGTTAATGTTCACTACCAACCAAGTTGAATCTTCAAATGACTCTTCACCCGTAATCACTCTTCAGAATCATCCAGAATGTTCTTTTTTTTACACTTTAAAACATTACATGTTTTAATTTGAACTCTGGATCAGAGTAAACTTAATTTTAATTTTTCGAGCATGTCCAAGTTACAAGGCCTGCATTTGCATATACCCTAAATCCTATAGTGGTTGTTTTTTTAATGTTTATATTTTTTTAGGTTTTATATTGTTGTAGGCAAGTTTTGTGTTGTGGTTAAGCAGAATGTAATTTGCACTTTTGACACTTAACTGCTTAACCACTTGTTTGTTTGGTTTTTCTCTTTCTCTGTCTGTCTTGTGCTCTATACCTCTTCTATGTTTTTTACTCTCTCTCTCTCTCTCTCTCTCTCTCTCTCTCTCTCTCTCTCTCTCTCTCTCTCTCTCTCTCTCTTGCACTGCATGCGCTGTGGATCTCACTCTGTCAGCCGCTATTCTAGTGACGCAGCTCACTACTCCCTACATCCGTATTGCTCCAGCTGCAGGCGACAACCAACTAACAGGTCAGACACTCACACGCCAAGACTGTCTTCCCCCATCCGCCTCCATTACTCCCACCATCACACCCCATCAAAAAGACAGACAGCTTTGCATCTGTGTGTGTGTATGTGTGTATATGTGTATGGTTGCGTGCGTGTTTGTGTGTGTGTTTGTGTGCACGGTGAACTTTGGCCCTGATGCAATACCCCCGTCTGTTACTGCAGTCAGACTGGTGTGTATAAACAAGCATGCATATATCTAACATCCCACTACACAATGTTTTTACACCTACATCTCGATGCATAGTCAACAATATGATACATTAAAGATTCATATGAAGCAGCGACCGACGCGATTTACATCATTACGCTGCAGTGAGATCCGATTTTATTTTGATTCAACACAATGCAATACGATGTACTGGAACAAATCTGATGCTACTGTATGCAATTCAGTAATGTACAAGATATGTAACTTTGATTTCTCTGCTTCAGACAGACAGCAAATAATAAATGTACTTAAGTGCCTTTTGACTTTTAACGCATGGCCCTTTCACCTACAGGCGTTTGTTGTGCAAAAAGAGAAAAGATGAAACAAAACCAGACGTTCTTTTCCTGTTCTGTCTCCAGGAAGATGCAGCTCTACCTCTGCCATGTTAATCTGTATTCTATGTGACTCTCAGGACACGCCTCAGTCTCAGTAGCGATGTGATACGTCATTCACGTAGCAGCAGTGGTGCTGAGAGAACCTGCTCGAGAAACAGTTTAGCAAAAATAAATCAATGTACATATGAAATATTGGTCACAAATTATTCACTTTCTAAATAATAAAAATACCAAACAAATGCCAACTTGTATCTGATGCACAATATTTTGAATCGATGCATCATTCTGTTAACTTTTATGCTGATGCACTGATGCGAATCAGTAAATCTTACCATTTTGAAAATACACACACACACACACACACACACACACACACACACACACACACACACACACACACACATACACACACAAACACACACACACACACACACACACACACAGTGCCCATGTTGCCGTTAACACAACACTGATATCTGCCAAGCTCGTTCTAGTACAGCACATTCGTATCAAAACACAATCGCACCAGCTATACCCTAACAAGGTGCCAGGATGCAATATTAAATGTCTGCACGAGTGGTTCAGGGTGTGTAGAAAGACAATCTACACACACGCACCCACACACTCACATACACACACACAGCTGAGCAGAGCATCCCATTTCTCTAATTTGTCAACCCAAACTCAGTGTCACAGAAAAAAACCTTAACAGGTGGTAGAATTGACATGGCTTCACATTATAGTGTGTATACACACACACACACACACACACACACACACACACACACACACACACACACACACAGTAGCACACTCTTATCTATAGAAGAGAAGAGGCATTGCAGAACCACATATTGCTTCTCCGTGGTTATCACATAGCTTCAGCTTTATCAACCCAGCAGTCCTAATGGCTCCTAGAAATAAACAGTGCACAGGCCTCAGTGGACTTCCTGTGCAAACTTGTTAAAGGAATGCTCCAGCACCTAATCTCTGTCAGTAGTGCATGTGCAAATGCCACAATTTTTCACAGATTTCACACATATAGTTTAAATTAAATGACTTTCTTCTACGTACAAACGTAATGTAATGCAGCGATAAAACCGAATACAAATACATTCTTTACGCCGATCACCAAGGCAGCAGCGCGATGAATTTATAACTGCCTGGTCATGACTGTGCTGCGGGTCAGGATTTTAGACTACTCTTTTGTTGATTGTTTTTAATTACGGGACCTACATTATACGGACAAAAGTACTAACTTTTTCAGCCATATGTGGTTCTGCCCCTGTTCTAGTCACTTGAACTAGAAGACACAGACTTGCTCCACCATGACAATGCCCCTATAACATGAAGAATTTCCATATCTTGGAGTGGAAGATCTTAAATGGCCTGCTTTAGAGCTCTGGCCTCAACCTTATTGAATACCTTTGGGATGAATTGGAACGCTGACTGCACCCTCCTCACTTCACCTACATCAGAACCTGACTGGGAACCTGAATTTTCATGTTTTCGCCACAAATCTCCACAATCACACTCCATATTACAGAGGAACATCTTTCCAGAAGAGTGGAGGTTATTATAAGAGTAAACAGGGCCTGAATGTCGAATATGATGTTCAGAAAGTAAATACAAAATCTAATGATGGGGTGTCCACAAACTTTGGCTGTATAGTGTAAGATCAAACAAATTTGTATGCAAATGGTGCAGGCATAATGACTGCAAAATAACAAAATTACTGCCAGAAAATATGTTGACATGGTGCTTCTACCCCTGAGTTACATCCAGAATTCAAATTTAATTAAATGTTTAAATAAATAATAATAATTCTGTGTAGGTCACAAATATTTCAGGTTTCAAATTTGAATACAGATTTGGATATGGATACTGAAGAAAACAGACTCAAACACAAGTCTTGATGAACAAAGGGACATCCTTTTTTTTTTTAAGTACCAAAGCTATTCTTATGCACTTTTCATCACACCAACCCTTGTGAACTTATTAATAATCAAACGCACATTTCCATTTAAAAAAGTACTCCGGTTTGGGAAAGAATGACTTTTCGAGATTTAAAGTTTAATTTACAAATGCATTTGTATGAAAAATTCATGAAAGCACTTTGTATAAACAATTGACTGCTCCAATAACTGCCCTTCGACTCCTAATATAAGTGAGTTTCCATTAAACAGGTTTTTTCAGAGTATAAAAGCGTGTGGAAATCTTTGCCTGTGGATTTCCTGTATAGAGGAGTCACATAGGGACTCGAAAAATGAAAAAACCCAAAGCTGCAGTATTCTTTTAATTAGATTTTATGTTGGCAGTCCTTTAAAACATCCACGTTTATATACAGCATTAAAGTCCACCGTACCCAAATATTCATTCCAAACTGTTTCCCTTCCGCTAATTTGACAGTCGTACAGCGAACCTCCCTGTACCGCCGTCACTGCCAGAAATATCTCAGCGCTTAGAGATTTTATTGCCAATTAAAGTGCAGGCCATTACCACAAGTCTTTACTCTGTAGTAATTTTTTTTTCCAAAGTGCTAATCGTTGACCTGACCTTTCACGTTTCCTGATTTCAGGGTCGGCAACACACAAGCCAAACGCGGTGGAGCCGGAGAAACAGACCGACCACACTGTGAAGATCGCCGGCATCATCGCCGGCATCCTGCTTTTCGTCATCATATTTCTCGGCGTGGTGCTTCTCATGAAGAAACGGTAAGCACCGAGACATACACTTCTAGCCAATACCATCATATAATATAATAACCATCATTATAACCATGAGGTGAACTTGGGTTGGGCAATTTGACAATACAGCACCGATGTTGTGCAAAGATGCTATGTCTCAAATATTTGGTCTCAAATTTGTATTATTATTAAATATTAATTATATTGTTGTTACCAAAAGCAAAGCAAAGCTCTACAGAATTTCCTTCTTTTATAATAAGAAATAATTAATTATTTCTTGAATTAATTACTAGTAGCCTGATTTCTGTAAATAGTTTTTTATTGTAAAATGAATTAACCTTCCGCTCATGCAAATCCTAAACCCGCATCCTGTCGATAGCAGTTCCGATGCGCGCCTCTAAATCCGATGAAAAAAAAACGCACTTATACGCTTTATTTGCGTATTAGTTTAGGACACAAGATCCGGTTATTCCAATGATTCGATTTTTTTTTTTTCCCGGTATGGTATTGTTCAGTATTGTCAGCTGACTAATTAAATAAAATACAATGTGAATGAATTTTTGGCGTGTCACCCATTCCAACTAACATTCACAAAAACCTGATGAAAATGCATTCAGAAGTTAGTGATAAACTTTTTTTCCACTCATAAAAGTGGCATTTCTAACATCACAATCGCACTGAGATGCAGTATATGAAGTGTCTCGTATTTTCAATATGAGCGTAAAGGAGTTTGGATACAGCTGTTAATAATAGATGTCCACGCCAGTTTGGTTTTTTGACCCATGGGCCGGTGGACTGTCAGCGCGATGCTGAATAATTAATCGTACTTCTTTAAGTCCTTTTAAAATGAGTTTACTGCAGCTAGACGGAAAGGCGTAATCGTTAAAAGAAATGACAGATAAAGAGAAAGAACGAAAGAATTTGGGTAAAAACAGCACGAGAAAGAGAGAGAGAGAAAAACTGAGGGGAAATGAAGATGAGAGAGAAATGGTGATGAAAGCTATAGAGCGGTGGAGTGATGGGTTAGCTGCAGGCTAGTTTACATTAGCCTGGTCCCTTTAAGCCTTCTATCAGAGTCTAGGGGCCTTTAGAGTCAGCCTGAGCAAATATTCTGCTTCTACCACACAACACACACACACACACACACACACACACACACACACACACACTGCTATTTTCATTTGTTTTATATGAGCAGGTATCTCTGAAAGGAGCAGCAGAATTAATATCGGCTCCTCATTACAATAACCCCTGCTGCCCTCCTACACTCTGATCTCCTGTACACCACTAGCTTCATGTACCCACATTTGTTTTTGTCCTGTTTGTTTGTTGGACATGCAGGCGGGAAAAAAATAAATCTTAAAAAAAAACAAAAAAGTAAAATTCCCCTCCAGGAGCAAAATCTCTCCTGGCGATGTCGGAGTCACGGCGAAGGTTATGCTCACTATTCACAATCCCTTTAATTGAATCCTGCCTCAATATAGCTTAATCAAATGAACGGGCGCGTTCGAATCTGTCGGTTTAATTAACCGGATTAGATTAGAAATGGAAGCGAGGTAGGACATGCTAATCTTAATGTTAAAATCTCGACTCACGGTTCAATTGATATTAACGTTTAGAATCGAGCCCATGAGACTCAGTGCTGTTCCGAATGCCGAAACACGAGCTGGAGGAATAGATCATGTACACACGACACGTTTAACCACGTTTATATTTTCCGTGGACTGGATCGTTGAGATCTCTGTAGGATTTTTTTTTTTAGCTTATCTCATACAAAGTTTTAATATAACAAGCACAGAGTAATACTGGAACCTTTTCTCGATTCTCTTTTTAATTAGGGATAAAGTGAATAAATTGCATATTCAGGCAATTAGCTTAAATGATTTCTCAGACCAGTTATATGGCACATCTTTAGTTCCTGCCTGAAACCAGTTCCTGTTTATTGTTGGTTTTGTGCTTTCTTCTTATCCCATTATATACTGTACCGTATAACCTCTCATTAAATGTGCATAGATACATGAAGATGAAACACATGGCAGGAAGTAGCAGAGACTGCTGGTGATATACTGTAGCTAGTGAAGCAAGTATAAAGCCATACATCGATCAGGGATAGCATTATGACATTATAACATTATGAGCGGTGAAGTGAAGAACAATGATTATCTTTCCAGCATGGCACCTGTTAGTGGGTGGAATTAATTTAGGCAGCAAGTGAACATTTTGTCCCTAAAGTTGATGTGTAGGAAGCAGGAAAAATGGGCGAGAGCATGGATTTGAGCGAGGGCCAAATCGTGACGTCTGGACGACTGGGTCAGAGCATCTCCCAAACAGATCCAATCTATCTGATCCAACAGAACGAGCTCCTGTAGCTCAATTAGCGGCAGAAGTTAATTGCACCACCGGTCAGGACAGCAAAAGGGTACCAACACAATAATGGGCAGGTGGTCATAATGTTATGCCTCATGAGTAAAAAGTGCTTATGGTGTTTATTAGCCGTATAGTGGACTGTAGTGCTACGACTTCATACCGTAGTGCACACACACTCACACATTTACACATGAACTACAAGAGACGCAAGTGACCATGATAGTGGGAATGCAGGGTAATGCAAGGTTCTGACACAGATGTGACGTAATGTCTTACCAAAGCTTAGCAGTCAGACGGAATTTGCTAGAAAATCCCAGCACTAGAGCAGAACAATAAGAAGTCGTTCTGACCGCTGAAAGTTTCCTGATGGATCTGTAGATCACAATGATTCAAAATCAATCTGATCACTCTTTAAGACCTAGAGTCGACTTTATACATTAGTGAACAAAAATATGCAGCGAGCATTAATTATTATTGACTGCCCCGACAACTGGCTCTCGAATATTCTACCGCTGTGCTTCAGCAAGCATAAAGATTATATCGATAGAACACACACTCCTTTAAACACACACCGCACAGGGCAAACAGGGCTTATACTATATGGGCAAAAGTATTGGGACACCTAAGTTTTCCAGCCTTATGTGGTTCTTTCCCAGCTGATGGATACTCACAGTTAAACAGGATGTCTCTGGGATGTGGTAGCATGAAATTTTCTCTTCAGTTGAGTTAGGAGACTCAAATCTGTTCCAGCATGGCAATGCCCCTGTACACAAAGGCCAGCTCTATGAAGATCTGCTTTACATGGGGTTGGAGTGGAAGATCCTAAGTGGCCTGCTATAGAGCTCTGACCAAATTGAACAGCTTTAGGATGAATTGGAACACTGACTACACCCCAGACCTTCTCACCTCACCTACATTAGTACCTGACTTTACTAACACCCTTGTGCCTATTTATCTCCACAAGGGCACCTTAAAATCTAGTGGAACATCTTCCCAGAAGAGTGGAGGTTATTATAACAGCAATTGGGGACTGAATGTGGAATGGGATGTTCAGAAAGCACACAAATACTATGGTTAGGTGTCCACAAAATTTTGTTCCTAAAGTTTTGCTGGTAAAATCTTCTTTTCAAAGACATGTTATATTTTTAGTTAGCGATGCACAATGAGTAAAAGTAATAACCTTTTTTTCCTTTTTTTCTTTTTTTTCTTTTTCTTTTTTCTTTTTTCTTTTTCTTTTTTTTTAGAAAAGCCCTGTCTAAATTGCTCATTATTTTCCAAGTAAAGTTTGTTGATCACCTGAATTGGCATCATGGGCATCTTGGATGCGATGTAAGTTTAGCTCAGCAGTAGGATAGTTCAGTAATATTTTCAGATGCTGAGTCATGCTCTTAGCGCAAATCCGTAGTGTGTTTTATCCGTAGCGACGCAGCGAGCATGCCTGAGACGCCCTCCCGCAGTCACCGTACCGCCAAACCTATTCTCTCTATTTTTCTCTCTCTTTCATACATGTATGCCACCATGTCTGCTTTTGTTCATCTTTATATCTCTTTTTCGAGCATTAATATTTTTTACTTTTTCTTTCCTTTCATTCCATGCCCCCCTCCCCCCCTCCACTGCTTATACCCCACCACCACCTCACTCGGCAGAAGAACCTATCACTCCTACACTTATTACCTGTAAGTAAACACCTTTGTACAATGTTAGTGCATTTGCTCTTTTCCAACGAGACTTGTACGCTATTCCCTGCATGATTAGACTTAGTTCTTCCCCCGCTGTCCCTCTGCAGACAGGCATTTTATAGTTTTACATCATGCTCCGAATGTGAAAGCATCGAGTGTAACCTTCCCAATAAATGATTTTGCTTTAATTAGTTTTCATTTCCAGATTTATTATTAACTGCTGAACGAGATTGGGCTTGAGTAAATTGCACCCAAGTCAATTTATTATTAACGTAATGTTCCCTGATTATGGAGAATCTATTCCTTTTTTTATTATTATTATTATTATTCGCACAAGATTTGACACTGAAATGCCTGTTTTTACAAGCGATGCTTTTACTTGGGGGAAAATAAAGGACCTTGATAACCCACAAATTTTACATCTGTTCCATCTTTGTTCTGAGAAACGAACTAACACACGCTCCTAGTGGGGACGCTAACTCTTTTGCTCTGTCTGTGACCAACTGGCGACCGGAACCTCGCGTTCTGCATGATCTCGCGGTCAGTCGTCACACGCACGAGCAAAAGCAGAATTAGCCATCTCATTCTGAGTCATCTCATTCCCAGCCCTGGCATCCACATCATGACTTCTAATGATTTATTTTATTTAATATTTTTTTATTTTATTTTTATTATTCATCCTTTTTTTTTTTTTTCTCCTGCATGGTCCATGTTAGATGCATGCTGATTTGACCTCATTTGTCAGACTTGGTGATTGATGAATGACTGCACTACACTGTTTTGTTGTTTACCATCCTGCATGCGTTAGAGTAACCCGAGTGCTTCCAGAGGCAGGGAAAAGAAGAGGGAGAAGGCAACTCGCTGCCTGCTGCTTCAGGAGCCGGCTGAAACTCATCCCGCCTATTACGGCTGATAGCTAGGAGCTCGGCAGAGGTTTGACGTTGGCAGGGATGCGCCCACGCCGAGCGCGTGCCAATCACACCTTCTGTTTTCTCAGCTTCTTCCCAAAGCTGGGAGTGAGATTGACATGGCAGCCTCCTTCGCCCCAGCCAGTGGTGTAGCTGATTGACATGTGTACTCTGTTTTTTTTTTTTTTTTTCGCCCAGGCCCAGGGAATTTCGGGAAGAATGCGATTAGGAGACGTAAGCAGGGGGCGATAGGGCTATGGCGCTCACGCGGCCCATGGGGTTAACAGAGACCCTTGTGTCTCATGGCCTGGAGCCTAATAAGAACAGAGAACAGGATCCTTTCCTGCTATTGCGCCCTGTCTGATCCAATAAGAGCGGATGGCGTTGGGATGAGTGCGCTGGCACTGCGAATGTTTAGAGGACGCTGCCCACAGCTCGAATACCTTCATTAAGGCGAACACGCTTTAGAGCCGAGCCACAACACACACCACACTAATTGGAACAAGGCAAGCACATTTGTTTCACTGACAGCTCGAGCATACTGATGATGAGAAAGAGAAAGCGAGAGAGAAAGAGAGAGAGAGAGAGAGAGAGAGAGAGAGAGAGAGAGAGAGAGAGAGAGAGAGAGAAGAATGTCTTCTCACATCCATCTCTCTGTCCTCAACTGGCTGGATCCTTTCTCTGTCCCTCACCTCCTCTCCAGCAGATAACAAACCCTTGTTCAGGATAGAACATCCTGACCTTGCACATACACACCCTCTCACACCTAATATTATTACACACACACACACACACACACACACACACACACACACACACACACACAGCTTATCATTAGACAAGAGGCTAATGAAGTTGAGCTGAAGCGTACGCCGAGAGCCAGAGAGAGAGAGAGAGAGAGAGAGAGAGAGAGAGGGCAGGGGGGGTGGGTTTGAGTGAGAAAAAAGGAAAGGCAGCGCTAGGTTAAAGTGGGTAGGTGAGAGACAGCTCATGATGGAATTGAAGCAAGAGCAAAGAAAAGAAATATAGGAAAAGAACGAGACGTGTGAACTTAGTTCACCACAGAAAATGGAATTAGCCGACTGTGGAGTGCATGAGTCTGGTGGATGAGTATGAAAGACAGAGATAACAAACCCCCCCCCCCTCTCTCTCTCTCTTTCTCTCTCTCTTTCTCTCTCTCTCTCTCTCTCTCTCTCTCTTTCTTTCCCTTTTTCTTTTCTGCCCAGGTGAATTAAGATCTAGCTCAGCTCTTGTGGCTTATCTCCCTGTCAGTTTATACACAGCCTGTTGTTTTGTCTTACCGCTGGCGTTTTAACTCTTGCACAGCATGCTGAGAAGAACTTAGAAACTGCTTCTGTTTTTTCTCTCGATACACAGCGAGAAGCAACAATCTATATACAGTACAGGCATTTCCTGACTTACCATTAAGATGCGTTACAATGACCTCATCGTTACTTGAAAATATTGTGAATCGAGACATGGCCTAACCTACCCAGGAGTCTTAAAGAGTGGTGATCAGTAATGGGTAGTATACTGTAATTTGTTTATAATTCAACAAATTACAGTACATATTGTAGCAAAACAGAGCAAATTACACTACTGTAATGTATAAACTTAATGGTAGATGGTATATATAGGTGACAATGAGTGCTGTTCCAGTGTCGAGCGACGCCGCAGAAGAGCTAAAATTGGGCTTTGAAGCACCAAAAACTCAGAAATAAGAAATACGCACTCTAACCGTTCTACCGCTTGCAAGACTAAGTCATCTCACAAGGCGATGCATACATCCTGTATCCCAATGTATTGTACGAAAAGTCGTATGCTGCGCAAAATATCGTAGCGAAGTTTTTCCGTAAGTCAAACCATGATAACTCGGGGACTACCTGGATATTTGCGTGGCACTGTCTAGTTCTGGATAGCATTTCAAAGAAAGGGAAGTGATTACAAAAAGCGTTGTTTGTATGAATGAACAGATAAGGTTCTAAACCCTTCATTCGGTCCTATTTGACCACACAGAAAGAATAAAAATGTATTTGTATTATTTCCAGTTAATCAACTGACATTTTTTTAAAGATGATGGCATTTTCATAATATATAATAAGTAAATAAATTATATATGCATTCTAGTAATATAATATGCACTTTATTGTGGATAACCTAGAAACCCCTGCCCCCACCCCCCAAACTGTGGAAAAATAATCTTGCGTATAACTTGGCCGTGGTGGGTTGGGAAGCGCTGTTCTAAACTGATACAAATGGGAGACACACTATTGATTTATTTGTTGTTTTCTAGTTGCGAGTCAGACGATTATGAGTGTACAAGTAGGTTTTAGGATTTAAAGCAGAAGTAAATCAGGATATGTATTGCTTAAATGTCAGGAAATAGAACCAATGTTGATAGAAAGTCTTATGAATAGGTACACCTGATAAAAAAGCCAGAATTCACAAATTATACTGTCATTATACCACTGGTGTGGCTTTTACGCACCACAGATGTAGGCTAGCCTACGAAGCTAACAACAAGCAAGTCAGAAGGCAACAAGAAGGATGGGGTTAACGTGGATGAGACAGAGGAAGTCAGCGATGTAAACATGCCTGATCACCTGATCATCATCTTTTAGCCGCTTGTGTTCTTTGCATTCATTAGATAACAAAATTAGATTTTTTTAATCAATATATTAATATGATGTGAGGTCCAGTTACGAGCATGACATTAAACAGGTAGTAGTAATGGCAACTTCTTACTTAATTACAAGCCAGAGCCTGTACGTCTTTACTCTTTATCACTCAAATTAAAGTAGTCAGTACTTCAACTTTTACCAGAGTTTTTTAAACATGAGTATCTGTACTTCTACTTGAGTGAATGATGTGTGTACTTTTGCCATCTCTAACTATATGACCATTTCAAGTGGACAAGCTTGTATAGAGAAATACTGCGGAATGCATCTGGTTTTCTGGGACTTTGTAAGTCACATTTTTCTGATTTGATTATTATATCCTCTGCTAGGTTCTTAAGAAAAGATAACTGGTTCACTGGCCAATTAGAACGACTAATACATTAACTATAATGCCATTAACGTCTACAGAAGGCAGTAATTATGCTGCTTAATGCTTGACGTTTAAAAAGACTGCTTGGCCATTAGAATTCAGCTCACTCATGTTCGATGTAAAGCTCCCTCATGTAGCAGCCTTTGACTCATAACTCAAAGTGTCTGTTCTCTTTGAGTCGAGCTTTTACTCTCTGCTGGGTCTGACTCATCTCCCCCTCCTCTCGCCCAGCACGCTACCCACATCGCCCCGATGTTCCCCTGGACCATGTGGATATAATGGTCGGCCTTTTGTTTTGGCGAAGCGCACGGCATTCCACAGCCTACAACACCCGCGCTGGTGTTGGTTTCAGCTCAGAGCTGCAAATGAATTCGCTCGTGCTGGGCACGGCGTTTTTGAAGACGTTTTGAGGTATTTCGACAGAAATTTCACGACTGTTGGGAAGCAACACCTCGGTTTGAAAAAGGGCTGTTTCTGCTTTGTTGGTTAGGAAAGAAAGGGAAGTGAATGGGGAGAAGTGCACATCAGGTGGCTTCTGTTGTTTGCAAACACACCATTATCAAATTGGCAAGACGACGCTGAATGATTCACAATTTAAATGAGCAATTTGACATTTTTTCGAGCTCTGTGCTGTATTCGAAACAAATCTGTAGTCTTAGGGAACACAATGACATGGCGTTCTCTTCCCCCAAATGACCCGACTTTCTGTGCTGAAACATTATAAAGACAAGTATTGAGATACCCGAATTTTCCAGCCAGTTTATCCCCAAACTGTTTGTGTAGGATGTCTTTGGATGCAAAAGCCTAAAATTGTGGAGCTGTGCACAAAGCCAGCTCCATGAAGATCTGCTTTACATGGGTTGGAGGAAAAGATCTTGAGCGACTTGCTATAGAGCTCTGACCCGACCGAACACCTTTGGGATGAATGTGAACAGCTGAGTGCACCCGAGGCCTCCACCCTACATCAGGCTTTACATGCACCCTTGTGGCTGAATGGAATCAAATCTCCAGAAACACACTCAACAAATGTAGTGGAACGAGTACTAAATGTGGAATCAGATGTTCAGAGAACATATGCAAATCTTATGGTCAGGTGTCCACAAACCTTTGACATTTGTTCCAAATGTTTTCTGGAAAAGCAGCAGAGCTTATTTGACACTACATGTATTGTATTGTAATACTGCAGATGATGCTTTTTTAATGTATTTTTGATACGATATGATTATTTATGTCTAGGGACACTTTAAAAAATGTTCCCCTCTTTTAACTTTCATTTTGCTTAAAGTCTTGGGAATTTAGTCAAAAAAAAAAAAGATGTCTAGCAGTTATTAAAAATTCTTATTGCAAAAGAGTTTTTTATGAGTTTTATTTCAATTGCACTAAAGTGAACCCTCGGAATGTTAAAGATGTGTTTGCGGATGTCCGCGTTGCCGGCGGTTTGCGTTGGGTTGCAGTATTAACACACGTACGCCATGTTTTCTGCGTCTCTCTCTGTCGCTCCTCTGCTCCCTTTTAAATGAGCTATGAATGGGGGAGTGATTAATTTTGAGAGTTGCGCTCAGCGTGCGCCGGTGCACAGAGCATTCCCTCCATCCCACAGCTCTCTGTGTTGCCACCCGCTGCCAAGCAAACAGCAGCGGATCTGTGTGTCCCATGCTGCTAACCTCGCACATCTCTCTCATTTACCACACACACACACACACACACACACACACACAGACAAGAGGGAAACAAAGAAAGGAAGAACGCTGATAAAATCGGTGTTTTTTCAAAGGAAGAACGAGTCTGATTGAGTCCTCAGTTAGAGCATGTTACAGATATTTCTTCTCCACCATCACTTTTACTTGTTCTTTTTTTTCCCTTCTGGCTTGGATTTCTTGTTTTTGGGCGAAAATCACAGCGAACTCGTTCCGCGTTCGCCTGTCACACTTGCTTTTGTGGTAACTGTTCATTTATTAGGCTCGTGTGGCGGCGTCAGATCTAGGCTGCGGGGGAAGTGTCACCATATGGCTATGGCGCGTGCACTAAACGAAATAAACAGGATGGAAGAGGGAAAACGGCACGCCGAGCGCTCTTCATTAGCCTCTCCCTGCCTTCCTGTCAAACACTGCCACAGGTCACACAGCGAGGGGCGGATCCTCAGAGACAGCGATTCAACTGTCAGTGCTTACCATCCATATTACCATATTGTACTTTGTCTCCATGTTTACAGTACATTTACAGACGTAACCAAACAGCACGTTCCAGACTGGTATTAAAATGCCAACAGAAAGGTTTCTATACTGTTGTTAATAGATTTCGGATCTTTCAAGGTCATGAAGTCTAGAGAGTCGAATTGGCATTTGTTTATTTTGAACAAGTCTTTAGTGTGACTCAGAGGAACGAGTCGTTTCTAAGAGTGATTCGTTTGTTTTCTACTGGACTCTACTGCATGAGCCGAACATCGCAAAATCTCTGTAGGATATGTACAGAATTGAGTGCTTTATCTCGAGTCCTCTGGTCCGAGTCGTTCGTTCTTTTGTCACGTGAATCCCATAGACACTACACAATGCAATAGATCAGGGTTTTTTGCTCTGAATCTCGACATTATTGTTGTCACATGACAAAACAACTAACGATACGGACCAGAAGATGTGAAGCTACTCATTCTGTTTATCATAATTTGTCCTTAGCTGCATTTTCATATTTTTGTTATTGGAACTACAGTCAAAGTTCGTGTTTGTAGACGTGTTGGGGGATCTGATTATTGAAAATGTTATATTTTATATTATTTCTGATCAATTGAATTAAATTACTCAAAAAAAAAAGATTCCTTCGTTCGAGATTCAAGAACCGTCACTAACAAGATTCGATCTTCTCATCACTACTGTGCATCCATGAGATGGATGATAACCTTGAGATCATGTATTAGGAAAAGGGTGGTGCTTTCCTGTGGGTGATAACGAACACATTTCAGAATGAGCCGAAGTTCAGAATGAGGCTGCACATATATCATTGGATGGATGCACATGGTCTGGTTGGTAGAAGATGGTGGCGTTTATTTTCTATTTTCTCCTTCAGTGTTTAATGGGTATCTTTTTTTTCTTCTGGTTTAAGGCCCTACACACTTTGGGGTGAAATCTTAGTACAGCTACTCGAGTCACTGCACCAATACAGGTACTCAGACTGTCAGTCTTACATCCTTCAAGTCCGTAGCAGATTGTTTTTTAAATGGATAAAAATTCTGCTGTATGTAGTTGTCAGTAGTTCTGAACGCAGGAAAAAGCAGACTGCAGGTCTTTCTCATCAATCATGCTCGATATTCGATCCAGCATTGCCTGTCGCTTTGGCTTGGCAGCCGCTCACATGCTCTGCGGCTGGATTCAAACTTCCAGCACGACCACACTTTGCGGTTTTGGCGTGACTCTCTGCACTCCTCTAAATCATGTTAGCGTCTATCCCTTGAGGACAACGTGCTCCACATCTCCTAGCCTCGGGCCTGGAGCCCCTCCCAGCTTGTAATTCCGCTCCCACAGATTGGACGGATAATTTTACCTCATTTGCATTTCCCCGCGTATCAGAGCCTCTGGAAAACAAAGGCTGCTCAACTGAATTAGCGTCTGATAGGTATGGATCCACCAGAGCCCAATTCGATTAGATCTCCCTCGTCTTCCCCTCCCCAGCGACAGCCATTTGGCTTAGCGCTGCTACCTGATACACTCGCTGTGGTATTCCGTTCGCCTCATTTCGAAGTCAGCAACGTGCGTGTTCGAGACGATCCACAAACCGTGCGGCGAGAAATAGTGCTTTTGAAGCTGTATTATTGTAATTACAAAGAGTCTGGTTCCCACAAGGGCCTTGGTGGGGTATTGATTGTAATTATATTAGAATTTAATTGTGACTGTTGCCTCTCCCTCTCAATCAAGCGCAGATCATTATGTCTTCCATTTTGATTACACTAATGCTGATTTGCCCTGTTGATTAGTTCAGGGTTCGAATAATGCTCATTTTTTTTCCCCTCCTGTTTAAGTTGTGTGCTGACATGCTTCATGTTGTAACTCTTCTTTTTTTTTTTTTTTTTTTTCGGGACACATTACTAGGATTTCTATTGAGTTCAAAGAAAACATGGGATTTATTTGTGCTTACATTCTTTTGGGGATTCAAACTAATACAACTAAAATGTCCTTAGAGATTTAGTACATGGTTTGAAATAATGGGTTAAATTTCTGTTTGTTCTCCAAAAGGAAACTGGCTAAGAAGCGGAAGGAGACGCTGAGCAGCACACGGCAGGAGATGACCGTGATGGTGAACTCGATGGACAAGAGCTACACGGAGCAGGGCACTAACTGCGATGAAGCTCTTTCCTTCATGGACACTCACAACTTGAACAGTCGCTGTGAGTCCACCAGTGTTAAGCTCACACACGAGCACACCGTAACGTCTGGTGTCTCAATCCTGTCCCTCAGACGCATATATATATATATATATCTCTGATGCTGAGATCTTACAAAGCAAAAACTTTATAGAGCAGAGGGATCCCTAAACTTTTCCCTGTGAGGTCACATAATTTTTTCTTTTCTTTAATAGAGGGAATTGTGGAGAATTTATTCAGATTTTAAATGTATTTATTATGAATTCTAATACTAGATTAGTTTATTATATTGTTATGCACCATACACAAATGAGCATAAGCTTTTAAGAGATTTAATGAGCTAAAACGATTAGTTTTTTAGTCTATAAAAAAAGCATTATTACTGTCATAATACGTTTTTTATATATATTTATTACTATTGAAATCAAACCATTTGCTTACTTACGCATATAGTTGGAGAGTGAAGCTAAAAAATAATTTTGCTATGTAAATAACTAAAGGATAGTGGATTTTACCGATACCAATAGCTAGGATAGATCGTACTTGCCGATGACCAATTAAAACTGGATTACTGGATAAAAAAAACAAACATGACACTCCATGTAAAATATTTCTGAGCTTTATTACAGAAATAAAACAAATTGAAGAAATAAGGGTAATTCCAAATGTGAGGGCGGGCCGTAGTTTGGGGAGCCCCGCACTAGAGACTCCTTCCAAAAAACATAAACATCTCATAGAAAACATCACCATCTCAACAATTATACACAAGTATACAGATTTTTAAGCACGTATCATAGAAGCCCCAGTACAATTTGTTACTATAGAAAGTAGCAAGTATTTTTCATTCGAAACATTTAAGTATTGCTTTTTTTTTTGTTTGTTTTGTTTTTTTTTATGAAATGGTAATGCATTCTATTCTAATCATAATCCACTCAAATAAAAATGTTAAAGGCCCCCTGAATGGCAAATAGTTTTGTCCTGATTATTGTGATTAAGATGCTTGTGCATTCACAAACCATTTGCCCAGAATCAATTAAAACTGCCAGGTATTCATATTCTTTTTTTTTTTTTGACATCATAATCATTTAGAGATTATTATTTTTATTCTATTATATATAGATGATTATTTTTAACAAGTACGATTACACAGGTCACTGTGGGCACATTATGGTGTTAAATGAACCATATAATAGGTACAAATGTATAATGTAAGGAACCAGACTCAGGAGAGGTTGGATTCCATGTACAGATGGTTATTAAATGCCATCTAAAATCAGATAGGGGTAATCCGGAGGGTAGTTGAGGCATGAGAGAGCAAATGGTCAGCAAAGTTGGGTTAAGAAGTACTGTATCAGAGCTAATGTTGTAAAACAGTGTTAAGACTTCGCACATATGTTCTCTGTATGTTCCTGTGTTCGTCAAGAACTCTGAAGGTATTCATTCCTGCTAACAGTAAATGGTTTTGTCTTGAGTTCAGCTTACTTCTGTATATGCTAACTATGAAAATGTGATGGTAATTTTCAGTGGTGGACAGTAACGAAGTAAATGTAAGCCTACTTACATCAACATACACTTCAGCATCAGTTCAACAGCAAGCAGAACATTTTGAGAGAGATAAACCATGGAAAAAAAAACGAATTACTATAAATTGCCGCAACACCCGTGGCCTTATTCGCATGATTTTTCTGTAGATGAAAAGTTTTAGAGCTTTAGGTTTTTACTGGGAGTGACGAGGATAGACAGGATTAGAAATGAGTTTATTAGAGGGACAGAGCATGTTGGACGTTTTGGAGACAAGGTGAGGGAGGTGAGATTGAGATGGTATGGACATGCAGACGAGGGACATGGGGTATATCGGTAGGAGAATGCTGAGGATGGAGCCACCAGGAAGGAGAAAAAGAGGAAGGGACAGATTAAGAGGACAGGGGGGTATGGAGACGGATGATCCGCTGTGGCGACCCCTAATTGGAGAAGCCGAAAAAAGAAGAGTCTTTTCACATAAACCGTGTTAATTCAAAGTCTTGCAACAAAAATGATAATAGGAGCATTAAAGTCATATGGAATCATAGTACTTTGGATAATTAAGTACATTTGAAGGCAAATGCTTTTGTACTTTTACTCGATTGAAAGTTTATCGGGAGCACTTCTCCTTTTCCTGGAGTATTATTTAACCTACTGTGTTGTGTGTGTGTGATTCCCGTCCTGTAGCTGGATCTTCTCCCTGCTCTCTAACGGTGAAGACAAACACACTGAGCACAACTCTCCCCAACTCCTATTACCCAGGTAACAGCACACACCGCCTCTCTATAGTCTATAACAGCAGTAAGCAGACTAAAAGTTTGTGACTTGTTTGTGATTAGTGGTATGATGGTGGTACGATGTCATACTGCAAGTCAGAGGGGTAATATCAGCTCACTCTGCTGTTCTCCTTATGTCTTTTCTCTCTGTACAGTTTGATGCTTTTTATTGAAAGAGTATTGTCACTGTAACCTTTTTAATCTCTTCATTTCTCTTCTTTCTGTCGTCTCTGATCGGCCATCGTACCTTCTTAATTTACGGGCCACGCCTGCCAGACCCGTTTGTGCCCACTGCCATCTTAGGTGAGAGAAAACTTTTTGTTTCCAACCTCCCATAACCACTGCTAATAAGTTCATAGAGTCAGAGGTCAGATAATCGAGGAAGACACTGTTTTATAGTCATTGTAATCTGCTGTTGCAAATAAAGATGGCTGCCTCATCTTCATACCTGCCTGTTGCTTCTCTTCCTCCCTCCTTTTCACTTCATCCCATCCGCGTTGCATGTCATGAGTGTGATGTCACATCCTGTCTGACTCATATGCATAGACAGACATGTGGACTGGATGTTGGGGGAGTGGACATTAGGGCAGTAGTCTGGACGGGGGGGGCCTTGTTGTCATGGTTGCAGCAGAAACCTGCAACCAGGTCTAGAGAAGATATGTCTAACTTTTTTTGATGTGTAGTTTGAGAAGGAGAGAAAGAAAAAAACATAACACAAGCTTATCATTGGCCCCTCTTCCTCCACCATCTTCTCCCTCCCAAAGCAGCCTCTTCTTTAATTCTTTTTTAAGTCACGCCTGCCTCTAGCTAGTTCCCACTGCCCCGCTTGTTTTTGTGTTTCTCTTTTGCTAGTGTTTATTCATTTATCCCATGATGAAATAGAATAATAAAGCAACCTTTTTTTTTTTTTTTTTTTTTTTTACTCTATTACAGACTTTTACTTGAAAATGTGCCTCTAGGTTTTCGCCGTAACGTTACGCCAACGTAATGGGAACAGAACATAAAGAGATGTTAAAGTGCACCGTATTAAATATTGAAGGATTTTGGCAGGAGTTGTGTAACTAGTAGTTTAGAGATTTGATGCTGTACTGTAGACACAAATCAGACATTCCCAATAATGAGAGTAAGGAACGATTGGGGAAGATGCATTTACATTACCAGGTTTTTTGTAATAATAAGTATTCATGTTCTGTATATGGAAATATAGTGAAGCTACTACAAAACTACATTCTCAAATTATATACTCTCTCTAGTCTGTCATATGTTATCTATTTTTTGAAATTCATTTCCAATCCTTTTTTTTTTTTTTTTCGCTGTGTGTCCAAACTCATTCATCGCCCTTTTTGGACGACCTTAGAGTCCTTTAATCTGCACCCCGCTATCACAGGCTTTCAGGCTAGTGAACAGAGCTGTAGTGTGCCAGTGCTCTTTGGTGTATTGTTGCTTATACCCTGTCTCCTCTCTCTTCTCCTCCCTCTCTCTCTCTCTCTCTCTCTCTCTCTCTCTCTCTCTCTCTCTCTCTCTCTCTTTCTCACTCTCTCTATCTCTCTTTCTCGTTCTCTCTCTCTATCGCTCTTTCTTCACATTTAACCTCTAATGTATCTGCTTAAAAAGTCCCCATTAATGGTAAGTTTCCTCAGTCTGCCTGTTGTTTGGGGGAAGAAGGTTGTGTGTTCCATTCCAAAAAAAAAAAAAAAGACTGGTGTCACCATTTGGCCCCCCCCTCTCCCGTCCCCTTCTTCCTGTCTCACACACATCCATATCAACCCCAGCGCCACCGTGTGCTTCGATCTCGCATGGCTTTTCAGAACATCACATTTGAATGTGCCAAGTCATCTCTTATTTTTTTATTACTATTATATACAGTATATATATATAAATTCAACGCTTGTGTCGTGCACAGGAAGCGACTTCTGTCATTGTGATGTCACACATTCACTTCATGCTTTGCTTTTTTTTTTTTTTTGGTAGTGCCTGTGCATCATCATTGTGTCATAAAAATGAATTTCAGATCCAGAGAAGCATATGGCTAATAGATGTGAGAGGTATTATTATGAGAGTATTTATAAGGTATAGAGAGTATAAAGGAGGGAATAATAATAATAATAATAATAATAATAATAATATAATAATATAATAATAATTATTAGAAGTAATTACTATAAATAAATCGTAAATGGACCGTGCTCCTCCCTCTGCATCCACTCATCAACCCCCCTCCCCTTCCCCTTCCCTCACAATGTCGTTTTGTCCGATCAACCTCAATCACAAACGGACACTTTCTTTTACAGTGCAACTTTTTTTTTTCAAACTTTGGATCTAGAACACCATTCTACACGTAGCAATGACACTGTAAAAGACCGTGCAACTTCTTCATAAGTGTTCTCTGAGTTTCACTGCCTTCGCGGTGCCTTATCTGTCTCTCTGTTGCAGACGAGACGCAGACGGTGGCCAGCGACACGAGCAGCCTGGTCCAGTCTCACACCCACGCTCACTCCACACACTCGATGCACTCGACGCACTCGACGCACACGCACTCTCTGCGAAAGCGCGAGGCGGCGGACGTGCCCTATCAGACGGGTCAGCTCCACCCGGCCATCCGCGTGGCCGACCTGCTCGAGCACGTCACCCAGATGAAGTGCGCCGAGGGATACGGATTCAAAGAGGAGTACGAGGTAGCAGCGTCTCCAGACGTCCCTGCCAGAGTGTGTGTGTTTTTGTGATGCAAGTGCTTTGTCATGTTTTGACACATCGCTTATAGATAGTTAATGCATGATAAATGTGTTAGTTTTATTTGTGTTTTCTTGCCATCTCTCCCCTCCTTCTTTCATGCTATGCATGGTGTAGCTCGTCTGCTTTTGTAGTTTGTGCTCGGAGTATGCCAACGCCACCTTCATACATACACACACACACACACACACACTAATCCCAAGAGGGCCTTGTTCCACAGCTCTGGCAGGCAGAACACTGTGAGAAAGAAACACACAGACTCTAATGTGTGCACTGTTTCTCTCAGCCGCACAATCAGGACTCTGTTATCACAAGTCACGTAATACACCGAGAGAATCCACTCGATACACTTCACACACTCGATACACTTCACACACTTTACACACACTGTAATGTGACTGGGTCTGACACCAACACTAAACACTCATCACTTACAGTGAATATTGATTTAGTTAAACACACATTTACATCTATTCAGAAACACACTCACACAAACACACACTTCTAGTTCTCGTTTTGCTTTTTTTATGTCTATTATTTCTCTCTTCTCAGTTTCTCTCATGTTATGTCTTTTCTTTGTTTCATATCTTTTCTAATTTTGTCTCAGCCTTCCCTCATCATCTTCTCTTCTCTTCTCTTCTTGATTGATTGATTGATTGATTGATTGATTTCTTCTCATTTTTCACTCTTCTCTACTTTTCTTATTGGTTCTCTTTTTATTTAGTCTTTGTATTTTTGTAACCTGGCCTTTTCTTGCTTCATCCCTTCTGTTTTTGTTTCTTATCTTTATACTTTATTTCTTCTCACCTCATCTTATTTTGTCTCTTGTTTTCTCTTCCTGTCGCTTTTTTTTTCTCAATTTGTCTTTTCTTTTCTCTCTTCCCCCCCAAACAAACATACTTATTTTGTTTATCCTTTGTTTTTTGGTTTTTTTGTTTTTTTACCTTTCTTTTCTCATTCATTTATTTTTATTTCTATGTTGATTTCATGTAATATTTCAGTCATTTTGTTCCTTATTTCTTGTTCAGTCTGTTTTCTCAGTTTAGTTTCTTTTCCGTCTCTGGCATAGTCTCATTATTCAGTCATTTAAAGCACTCGGGAATCAGTGGGGTCAGGACAGTAAATAATGTATGGCATGTGAGTGTCACCTGTCTGGCTTAGCGTCAGTGTGAGATGCCTCGGGCTGTAGACGCCTCCAGGTCTGATCCGTGATGGCTTAAGGCGCTGGAGAATTCCTGACAGTGCCTTCCTCACCCACAAAACAGCATACACACACACATAAACACACTGTCTCTGCTTTCCAAAAACATAAACAACCTCTGCTTTGCTCCAGCCAGAAGGCCAGCTGATATTACTGTGTGTACTGGTCATCTGTGTACACTTTTAGTATACTTTACTCATCCTGTACATGTAGCCTACTCTCCTTCAGTGTGTGATCTTGTTGTGCTAGTGGCATTATGTTTGCTGAATTGTGGAAAAAGCTTTGTTTTTCCTCTAGAGCTATTCACTCACACACTGTCTCTCTCTGACCTTCTCCTCTCGTGGGTCTGTACGTTAACTATGGATCAGATCAATGAGGTAAGCACACGATTCATTTGGTTTCTATTTAAAAATGTCTAAACGCTGCAGTCATGCTGAATCCAATGTTAATGTGTTAACCAGTAGTAGCAATATTGCATGTCGTTTAAATAATGTGACCCAAAATATTCGTAATTCCAGAATTGAAAAACTGAAAATGACCTCTGAAAGCAAGAAATGGGATTTTTGTTTCTTATCTGTAACGATCGCCAAATTGCTGTTGACTGCGTCTCTCACACAATCCTCTTAAGCGGATGAGTTTTATAAGGCGGTGAGGTTCGGAATCAGAGCACAATTACATGAAAGTACAGTTGACATGTAGTTCGACATGTAGTGAAATGCTTATGACTATCCAACATGTAAATAGAAATAGAATATAAAAAATGTTATAAATAAAAATATAAATTATAAATATATATATATATATATATAAAGTTAATGCAATACATTTGACGTATTAATTAATTTTTTATTCTATTGATTAATTTGAGTATTCGATTAAATTGGCACAAATTAAATAGATCAAAGAAAAATAAATAATAAATAAATAATAAAATAAATAAATAATTGAAAAAATTACATTGAATAGTTTAAATTTGTTAGACCCCATTTGGGTAATAAATGTTTGGTGATTGGGGCAGACTTCAGTGGCTGTATTGGTGAAGGGAACAGAGGTGATGAGGAGGTGATGGGTAGGTATGGTTTTAAGGAGAGGAATGTGGAAGGGCAGATGGTGGTAGATTTTGCTAAAAGGATGGAAATAGCAGTGGTGAACATTTATTTTAAGAAGAAGGAGGAGCATAGGGTGACGTATAAGAGTGGAGGAAGGTACACACAGGTGGACTATGTTCTATGTAGAAGATGCAACCTGAATGAGATTGGAGACTGTAAGGTGTTGGCAGGGGACAGTGTAGCTAGACAGCATCGGATGGTGGTCTGTAGGATGGTTTTGAAGGTGAAGAAGAAGAGGAGGAGAGTAAGGACTGAAAGAAGACTAAGAGGGTGGAAACTGAAGTAGGAAGACTGAGGTTCAGGGAAGAGGTCAGACAGGGGCTCGGCGGTGGTGAAGAGGAGCTGGATGATTAGGCAACTACTGCAGAAGTGATAGACCAGGCAGAGAAAGGATGTGCTACATGTTAGAGAAATAAAGGATGGAGATGGAAAGGTGTTGACTAGTGAGGAGAGTGTGTTAAAAGAAGAAGGAGGGAGTATTTTGAGCAGCTAATGAACGAGGAAAATAAGAGAGAGAGAGGGTTGGACGATGTGGAGGTTGTGAAGCAGGAGGTGTGTTGGATTAGTAAGGAGGAAGTGAGAGCAGCAATTAAGAGGATGAAGAGTGGAAAGTCGATTGGACCAGATGACATACCGGTAGAAGCATGAACATGATTGGAAGAGATGACAGTGGAGTTTGAAGATTTTGGAAGGTGAGTGGATGCCTGAGAAATGGAAAAAGAGTATGCTGGTACCGATCTTTAAGAATAAGGGAGATGTGCAGACCTGCAGTAACTACAGGGGAATTAAGTTGATCAGTCACACAATGAAGTTATGGGAAAGTTATGAGAGAAGAGGTGACCATCTGTGAGCAACAGTATGGTTTCATGCCGAGGAAGAGCACCACAGATGCAATATTTGCTTTAAAAATGTTGATGGAGAAGTATAGAGAAGGTCAGAAGGAGTTGCATTGTGTGTTTGTGAATCTAGATTTCTGAATATTCCAGTAAACTTTAACAAATGTCTTAATTTCTTCCACTTTTCATTCATTCACTCCCTCGATGTGCGCAATTGTCAGGATTTTCTACTTATAAGTGAAACTCTTAAAGCTGGACATAAAACGCTAAAAAGTCCATATCGGTAGCCTGAGGGAACATAAAATGAAAATTTTTTGTATGCATACTAAAAATTTAAGTATGAATACTAGAGTTTTAAGTATGAATACTAAAAATTTAAAGTATACTAACTTTAACTAACTTTTACTGTAAAGTAACTAACTATAACTAACTTTAACACACAATTTAAGCTGTCACAATTTAAGTGGGTTAGGGTTTAGGGGTAGGTTTAGGGGTAGGTTTAGGGTTATCATTTTGGAGACTTGTTTTGGGTGAAAGGAACCAACATTCCATACCATTCCATGCTTTAACACTATGTAATTCTGTCTGGACTGTGGCTAATTGGACCCAACTTCATCACAACCAGAGGTGTAAAGAGTAGCTGAAAATCATGCTTGAGTAAAAATTTAGATACCTTACTGCTAAACTTTCTCCATTACAAGTTAAATTCACTAATTCAAGTAACCAATTCCAATATGACTTGAGTAAAAGTCTTTTTAGAGTATCTGATTTATACTTTGAAGAGTACTTGAGTATTTGACTCATATTGAACATATTCTCAAAGATCCACTAGTCCTCAACACCAAGACACACGTTGGTGAAAAGCCCTAAACAGTTGAGTTGTGAGGTTTTCTTTCCCAAAATACAAATCAAAATCTACAACTCAAAACTGAATTAACAATCAACACAACAGCCTCTTCAACGTGCCAGAATGAAACAAAGATCAAACAAGTCGTTAAAAAAAGACAAAGTTTTAAAGCAATCCTTCAAAAACGGATCTTCAATTAATTAAGTTCACAAAATTTTAAATTCTAGTATGTAGAAATTTAAGTATGCATACTAGAATTATAAGTATGCATACTAGAAATGTAAGTATGCATACTAGAAATGTAAGTATGCATACTAGAATTATAAGTATGCATACTAGAAGTGTAAGTATGCATACTAGAAGTGTAAGTATGCATACTAGAAATGTAAGTATGCATACTAGAATTTTAAGTATGCTTACCAAAATTTCAAATGTTCTGTGCGTAAAAAGGATTACATTAAACCCTGTACTGAAAAAGTTCACATATGTATACCGTTACACCTCTAATGTGTGACATATATATAGACAGTACAGTAGTCCAAATTTAAAATGTCCCAGTGTGATTGTCACTAAAGTGTGTACTGTATTAAAGTGTGAACAATGTGCTGTATTAAAGTGGCACAGTGTTAATGACAGTTGTGCAAATGTGCAAAAATGTAAAGGTAAAAAGTGTAAAAAATATAAAAATGTAAAAAATGCAACACTTTTACATAAAATGTAAAAGTGTTGCCTTATGACTATAAAATAACTGTGCTGTAATTTCATGCCATTTCTATCATTTTATTCTGAATTCATACACTAGTTTGTTAGCTCACGGGGAGACACGGGATTAACCGACTAGGATCGTGTATTTTTCCCCGTTTCTGGTTAGACTCGAGCTCGACATGCTCCAAGCTCAACGAGACGAAGGGCAAAAAAAAGAGGAGAAAATCAGTATTGACTTGCTATGATGTAAAAGCGTATACTACTTGACTATATGGAAGAATACATAGAGATAGTGGTGCTTCACACCACCCTTCATTCTGGTCTTACTGGAGTCTCTAAAATGCTCTTCCTAGCCATTAGACAAACAAAATTCTCCAATAAAACCAAATTGGAGAAACAAAGACTCACTTAAACTCTTACATCTTGATTTTGAGGTCATTTTTTTCATTTCCAGAAAAAAAAGTACTTCTGAGCTTTGAAACTATTTTCCATGAAATGGCATTGGTGATGTCAAATGACGTGCGTAGGCTGTTCTGAAAGGATTAGTGCACAGACACACACACACACACGCACACACACAAACGCGTAAACCCTGACGGAGCCCTTTCACCTCCCGTCGTCATCCGTTTTTTTTTCGTTCAGCTCCAGCGTGGAACGTGTCTGTGAAATGTTTTCCATCCTCCTGTCATCTCGCCGTGTGACTGATGCTAATGACTAGTGCTATGACACCGATGAGAATGCTTTAAGAACGCGATCATGCCGTCGTCTCGCACGCTTTCGCTGCGGCGTGAGATGCAGGAACAGATGCCACATCTGTCGCTCCACGTGTCCGCTGTCGTTCCACGCATCTGCATGTCACATTTCGTATTTGAGATTTGAGATTGTTACGCAGACGTGCGTTTGCTTTATATCGGTTTCACTTACGATGTAATGAGGGAGCGAATGTTGGCTCTAGAGGTAAAAGGGCCCTGGTGAGTCATTGTGTTTATTTCTGTCAGTTTATTATGAGATTTTGGGAGAATGAATTGGGTGGAAAAAATGTGACAGCTCCATTATTATCTGTTCACCCTGAATCACTTGCGTTTTTTCATTCAAAAGCCTGGAAGAATTCTTCTTTCGCTTAAAAACAGGATTTCCGCGGAGTTACAATAGTCTGAAAATATAAAAATCAAAATTTTTGGCCTTAAAAAGTCTCAAATTCACTGTTCTAGGTCTTAAATAATTTTTACAAACTCAGAATTTCCAGATGTTCATGTAAAGCTACCTTTAATGCTCATTGAAATTCTCCCGCAACACAGATTTTTTTTGTTTTGTAGTTTGTTGCTAGTCCAAATATTATTAATACAAATGAGACCAACATGCAACAGCCAATCAGCTTTCTGTTTGAACTTCTCTTGGATTGTACTACAGATGTAAATTTTTTCAGCTATGGAGAAATGCATGTTTAGCGATACTTGGTTTGACGAAAAATGTATTTAGGGCAACATTAACAATGTATTTGTGTGTGTTTTTGATGTGATATAGCATCTTAAATTTCATTCCTAATGGTCTTAAAAAGGTCTTAAAAAGTCTCAAACCTGCAGAATTCTTAAAAAAAAAAAGCTTTTATATCTAGGACATGTTGGTCTGATTAATCTTTTCCTACATTACCCACAATTCCCCTGCTTCATCTCTGCCTAAAAATAATGATGCAGCAGCCCTTTGTTCCAGTTCTTCATGTCTACACAAATCGCCTTCCAAAGCGTCATTCTAATACCATCGTGCTGATGTTCGTACCGACGTCTCCACTACTGCACGTTGTCCGTTACAATGCTGAGCTCATAAAACTCGGAGCTACTAACCATATAGACTGTATAAGACTGCAGAAAGAACATCACTTATAATCTTATACTCCAGTGCTCATGTTAGTTCTCACTCTCCAGTGTTCTGTATTGTTGAAAGATTTATGATCAAACTCTTGATGTCACCCAAAATGAGGATGGGTTTCCCTTTTGAGTCTGGTTCCTCTCAAGGTTTCTTCCTCATAACATCTAAGGGAGTTTTTCCTTGCCACAGTCGCCACAGCTTGCTCATCAGGGACAAATTCACACCATTCACCTTCACTGTTGATTTGTGTAAAGCTGCTTTGAGACAATGTCTGTTGTGAAAAGCGCTATACAAATAAACTTGACTTGACTTGACTTGACATTACAAACAGTTGACATTTGCGCTCGAAACACCAAACAAACCATTACAGTGTGTTTCAGGGTGGAGTCTTCCTTACGGTTCTGCATATCATAAATATAAAGCAGCTAATATTTATTTCTCAAAGCGCACCGACGATATTACATCGTCCTGATTGACACTCGCAGCCGAAATCTAGGACAGATGTGAGCACCTTGAGCTAATTTGTCTGGAAGTATGTTTGAGGTTATGTAGCGAAAATGTTGAAATACCTCAAAAAAAAAAAAAAAAAATTAATAATTAAATAAATAAAGGATCTTTCTCCACAGCCGTGCTAATGATAACCACCCATATGCTTATCATCTTCTCCCCAGTGAGTACCACTTTAAACCAAGGCATCATTAGTGAAGTTTTTTCGCTATGAATTAATTATAGGAAATCATATCAATTATTCTGTTTTGCCTGGTGTTCTCGGCGCGGCTGCATGTTGAATTTAAACGGTTGTCACTCTCTCCTTCTGTTCAAGGGCCATCTTTGAATTTGTGTCAAAATGGTTCTTTCTCTCCCTCAGTGTTCGGCTTTCAAAGAGGAGGAGTGTTTCAACCAAAGCGCCCAGCATAGTGAAAACTGCAATTAGGACCTAGATTTATTTCCATCGCAGGGTTGTAGAAGAAGAAAAAGACATCAAAGAAATCGCAGGACCAGTCGTAAAGTTATAATAGACTTTATTCAATGTTTCTCTTCTACCTTTTTCGGTAGTGGTGTGCAGGATTACAGACAGTTTCACACTGCTTTGAGAAAATATTTCAAAATGTGAATCGCATCAAATCCTGACAGCGCCTCAGACATCTGTGACCAGGAGGGGGTACTCTATCTCTCCCGTTAGACACAGCAACACTTGGAGCACACGTATGTAGAAGAGGGTAGATAGCATTTTAGGAGTTCTACGCTGCCCACCCTGGGGGTAGTAGTTATATGACAGGTGACAGTTGGGCAGTGGGCAGGATCTGGCAGGTGAACACCTTTTTTTTTTTTATTATTATTATTATTATGTTAATAAAATAAAAAAAGATTTTGAATGATATTTTTGTAAAAGATGTATAATTGGCATGATTGTATTCCTACATATTGACAAACCAGTAGTATTTATAATATATAGTCGTTTTTTTTATAATATAAACACGATTGAAAGAATCAGGACATTTTTAAAGGTTATATATTTAAACGATTGTTTTGTTTTATTGTATTTCAACTATACATTCAAATTCCATGTAACATAGAGAACAAGAACAAACTAATAAACAATAAACATAGACAACCCTCGAAGTTCCCTGGTGGTCTAGTGGTTAGGATGTGGTGCTCTCACGCTGCGGCCCGGGTTCGATCCCCGGTCAGGGAACCAACCCCAGCCACTCTCAGTGCCAATCCCAACCCCGGAGGGTTGCGTTAGGAAGGGCATCCAGCGTAAAAACATGTGCCAAATCAAACATGCGGATGATCCGCTGTGGCGACCCCTAATGGGAGAAGCCGAAAGAAAGTTTTTATTATTATTATTGCACACATTATAAGTGTTTTTTTTTTGACAAAAAAACAGATTCGGCGGGTCCTTTAATCCGTATCACGATCGCACTGACATCTAGAGAGCGTAGAAAAGAGATGCAGAGTATTAATGCAGATGTAAATCCGACAACAATAATGAAATGAATTCCGAATCTCTCTCTCTCTCTCTCTCTCTCTCTCTCTCTCTCTCTCTCTTTCTCTCTCTCTTCGTCTATCGCTCTCTTTTCCGCTTCCCTAACGTATGTCACATTCCGAAGCGCTGATCAACTTTTGCATTCCGTTTAATCTTCTGTAATCCTAATGAAGCAGGACTTTCAATATGCATAAGCGCGCTGGTGGCTGCTGTCCCGCTCCTGAGGGGCTGAAGCAGGATAAATATTAATTTGCACCAGCCTTGGCCTTGTTTTCTGTGTTTACGTCGACGGGTGGAAATCGTGTTTTGCGCCGCGTGCCACCGTTCGTGGTCCCTGCACGTCCCTTCCGCCGAAATACATTTTCATAATTCCGATTAATTGCGACAAGATCAGAAAGGTTTTTTTTTTTTTTTTTTTCGTGTTTGGTATCTGTTTGAGTGTCTGGTGAGTTTGCTTGGAGAGTCACTTGGGGAAGGATTTGTATGTGACACAGAGTAGCGAGTGTTGTAATGGGTTCTCGTTTTTTAATTTCTTTCTTTAGACACACCGCACAGCGCTTCCTGCTTTCCCCGCCACATGGTTTCATCAGATGTCCTAATGATCCTAATGCTTTCTCTCGCTCACTTCACTTTTTCCCACGAGCTTCCTTTATTAGTGACACCGAGCCGGTTCTCTGCAAAGAGCTGACACAAGACTTCTTACACATCCTCTCCTCTCCCTGTCCCTCTCCTTCTGTGTCTGTCTCCCTGCCTTTCCTCAGAGCTTCTTTGAAGGACAGTCTGCACCATGGGACTCTGCCAAGAAAGATGAAAACCGGATGAAGAATCGCTATGGAAACATCATCGCATGTGCGTATTAAAGAGCACCGCGTCCGTCTGGGCACGGCAGAGCCTAATGCCACTCCTCAGGCGCATTCATTTCCCGCATATCAGACAGGTCTCGCTTAGCACTGCACACACAGGCCCATCTATTAGCATCAAATTCAGAGAAGCGCTCTCATCGCATGCCTGCTTAAACCGTTTGCCTTACAATCTTACCAGGATGCACCTGATCAGGAAATATAGTGAATATAAATATATACGGAGTGTACGATGTGTGCATTTCATCATATACATTATATTGCCAAAAGATTGCGGACACCTTGTCATAAGTATGGTGCGTGCTTTCTGAGCGTCGCATTCCACATTTACTCCCAATTTGCTCTTATAATTCCCTCCACTCTTCGGGGAAGATGTTCCAATAGATTTTGGGGGGTGTTTATGGACATTTGTGTTCATCAGCCACAAGGGTGTTAGTAAAGTCAGGTACTGATGTAGGTGATGTGAGGAGGTCTGGGGTGCAGTCAGTGTTTACATTTATCCCAAAGGTGTTTAGTAGGTATGAGATCAGCACTCTATAGCAGGCCACTCAAGATCTTTCACTTCAAACCATGCAAAGGATATCTTCATGTAGCTGGCTTTTTGTAACAGGGGCATTGCCATGCTGGAACAGGTTCAGGTCTCCAAGTTCAAGCGAACACAACATGTTATTATAGCGCATCCAAAGACGTCCTGTACACTTGTGTGCCTCCAGCTTTGTGGTAACAGTTGGGAGAAGAACCACATATAGCAGGAAAGGTCAGGTGTCCAAATACTTTAGTCCATATAGTGTATATTAAACGCATGCTGCTGATATAATTTTTATTTAAGAGTATATACAGCATGCTGATTAACAATATTTCATGTTGTCAGAACACTTGGTGTAAATAAGTGCAACAGATTTGAGGAAGGTAATTACAAATGTACATCTGCTTCATTCCTCCTTAATTATACATCATGGGGAACTGCTCATTATTTCCTCGCACCTACTCGAAGGAGCCGTTTCCCGCGTTCGATAAATAAAAGCCTTCTCAAGGACATTTAAAAAAAAGGATGGCGGTTTATTTTAAGCCATATTTTTTTTTTATGTTTGTGAAGTTAATATGAAAGCCGTGCGAGAAAGTTACTGTTTTGTGATAATTATCTCTCTCTCTCTCTCTCTCTCTCTCTCTCTCTCTCTCTCTCTCTCTCTCTCTCTCTCTCTCTCTCTCTATCTATCTATTTATCTATCTATCTCTCTGTTTGTGTGGTTTTGTCTTCGTTGTAATACGAGATGTATCTGGGTTTGTGTTTGTCTCTAGATGATCACTCCCGCGTGCGTCTGCAGAGCCTGGAGGGCGAGCAGAGCTCCGATTACATTAATGCTAATTACGTTGATGTGAGTACAGAAAGCAGCCAGCACCTCTATGCAAAGGTCACAGCACACACACAAACACACACACACACACACACACACACACACACACACACACATATACACACACACACACATATACACAGCACCTACAAAATAACCCACTACATGGGAAGGAGAAATAGGACATCGGAAGATAAACACAAACACACACACACACACACACACACACAGTCCTGCATGACGAGGGGAAATAGGACATAGGATGATGCGCATGCAGATGCACACATGGACATGTATATATACACACACACACACACACACACTGCACTCTCAGCATGCACAGGGAAACAAGGCAGAGTACACGGTCACACACACATGCACGTTTAGCAAGGGGCCACACAGTACAAGACAGGGTCAGGGAGGAAAATGGTCACATTCTTACACATGCCCACACAACAGTGTCCAAACCCACACACACACACACACACACTACATAACATCATAGCGAAAGCAGGATTTAAAGACACACCAACAGAGGACTAACAGACACACATGCTGGTGAAGTTCAGTTCAGTTCACCTTGAACGTTACTCCTCTGTCTGACACCTGCCTCACAAACACGGATGCATTTTCATTTCAGTATTAAATACACACCGACTCCATGAGGCATGACTCATGAAGATACCAAATAACGAGCACTAATTTGCATGTGCAATTGCATAAATTGTGCACACAGTTAATGAGATTTTCATGTGATATTTTCAACAGCTGCCACGAGTTCCCATCTCAAAGAAACATCTGAGCTCAGAACTTAAGTCTAACACCAAGGCAACAAGACTTATAAAAAATATATATAATATAAAGTTAAAATAGAATGTAGACATTCTTGAAGTGGATATTCTAAGGAATGTGGTGGAAATGCTGTGTTTCCATTCTCTTATATATTATTAATATTATTATATTAAAATCAATGGTGGACAGTAAGGAATTAAATGTAATTCTTTACTGTACTTAAGGAGCTTTTTCACGTATCTGTACTTTAGTATTTTCATTTTGGGAGACTTTTACTTTTACTTCAGTACATTTCAAAGTCAAATATTTTACTTTTCACTCAACAACATTTTACAAAATCAGTCGTTCATTTATATTTATGAGCAGATAAAAACTTAACTGGTCCAACATGCAGCAAGCAACCAATCAGGGTCGAGCGAGTGCTCTGTTAAAAACTTGTTTTGATTGGTGCTTGGTGGAATCTACTTATCACCAGCATAGAGTTCAGCTTCAGTTCAACAGCAAGCAGAAGATTTAGAGAGGAATAAATGATGGAAGAAACTCCAGACTCGAACTCGACACAACACCCGTGTCCTTATTTTTTTTAAGTAGTTGAAAAGAAGGTTTTGGGCTCAGGATAATTTAAATATATATCAATCAGTGTTTGTCTTATTATTATCATTCTATTACTAGATTGTTGTGCTGAAAGTAACATCAGAGTCTTTTCATATGAGCTGAGTTGATTGAGCAAAAGTCTTGTGAAAAATTGATAATAGGAAAATTATAGCCATAATAAATGATAGTAATTTGAATACATTTGAAGTCAAATATTCAAGTAAAAGTTAATGGGAGCGTTTTTACTTTTACTGGAGTCATATTTTACCTTGTGAATCTCTACTTTAGCTATTGCACATGGTTTGTGTACTTCGTCACCCACTGATTAAAATACAGTCGAGGTCCTACTGAAGTAAGCGGCAGGAAATGACTGGGCAGCGACTTAGACAAATCCATGATCTTGAAGTCCGCTAGCCGCATAAATACAATGTGGGGGATTAAACTATGATTAAAAAACTTTTAAAACCGAGCAACCTAAAAGTCTAATGTAAACTCACTTACTTTCAACTTCACTGTGGTAATTTTATGTCAATAAAAATGGTGGCATTGTTTTATTTGAGTCAAACTTTTTTACAATTAAAAATGGGAAGCAGATTTCCGCAAATGTAAAATCCGCTTGTAATGTCAGTTTGTTTCTGTTGTATCTCTCATCAGTGTATAGCATTTAGTGCGAATTCAAGTTAACTCTGACAAATACCTACTAATAGCATAATGTACACACTGAGACAGACACCCAGTCACACACACTAACACTTTATTCTGTGCCAAGGAAAAGACACATTCGAGAAAGAAGAGCGCCAGCAAGATGAGGCAGAGAAATTATATAGTGCAGGATGAAGCAGCGAAAACAAACAAGAGAAAACACAGTGACTGCGCAAAAAGGACAAAGATCTAGTGAGAGGAGGAATGATGATGATGATAATGATTAATGTATGAAGCATGACTCTCCTGTGTTTAACATCATGCCTGGTTATTCCTGCTGCTTGTACCCAGGCAGGCTCGGAGCTGAGGCAGAACGGAGGAGACTGGTTTAGTCACTATTGTGCTTAAGAAACTTTACTCGGGCAGGAAGTTCCTCAGTGACTCAAGCTCAGTATATCACGACCGGAACAGTCTGATTCATCACAGACACTGCACACACACATTCGCAGACACACACACCAAATCCTACCTCGATATAGTAGTTTGAAATAGATGTACTTAAATTCACTTGTGATGTCAAAGATGTCAAAAATCATAGTTAATTCTCTAAACTTTTTGTCCACCTACATTTTTTTTCTAAACAATGTCAGAAAAGCATATATAAATGAAAGAATGAATTGGGGTTTTTGGACATATGTAGGTTTTTCTGCCTATAATGTACTTTTATTTTGTAAAGAAACAAAAATTTTTTACTTTTTAATCTTAATGTAAATGCCACATTTTGGTAAAAGAGCCAGTTTAGCAAACATGCTGCTCAGTCTAAACAGTCCAAAGGTGTCTAAGTGGTGTCCATGATGAACTTGCACCACATTTAACATTAATATCTCTCAATGCATTTTTATCCATTTTTTTTATCCATTTAAATTGCTATATCCTATGTTTGAGATACACTACATGGACCAAAGTTTGTGGACATCTGACCATCCCATTCCACATTCACTCCCTATTTGCTGTTATAATACCCTTCACTTTTTAGGGAAGACCAAGCGCCAATCAAAGCAAGGTGAAAAACAGAGCGCACGCTTGACCCTGATTGGATGCTTACTGCGTGTAAAAGTCAAATATTTGACTTTGAAATGTAGTGAAGTTAAAGTCTCCCCAAATGGACATACTTCAGCAAAAAGTAAACAGATACGTGAAAAAGCTACTTAAGTACAGTAACAAATTACATTACCTCCTTAATGTCCACCACTGCTGGCACATACCTGTAGATCACATTTAGATACTCACCTATACGCACAAACGTGCTCCTGTGCTCAAGCCTTTTATTAGATAAGAATAAATACATATTGAAGAGAGTTGTTATTGAAAAAGGCTTTGCTGAGGTACTTAGACATGGCTCAGTCGAGCAGTGAATGGATTGAGGTTTTTTTTCCTCCTCGCCCCAGTGAAGACGAAATAAAGGCTTTAAAACATGCCTCCTGCAGCCCCTTCTGCTTAATAAAGTTTATTGATGGCACACTGGCTCAACATTTAGACAACTTCCAGACCATTTGTATGCATTCGCCTTGTTTGTTTGCGTGCATTTTCGTTCTTCCTGGAAGTGTGCTAAAAGGAGATCCAGTGTGTGTGTGTGTGTGTGTGTGTCTAACACAGAGTTTTTGAAAGTTAAATGCTTTTACTTTAATGGTCACCAATGTAGTTTGTCATCCACATTCACAGTACTTAGAAAGAGCTCTGCATAATAACTGCTCAGGAATTTGAAAGCACCTTCGACTGTAAGGGAAAGAAGAAGGGAAAATGAGGAAGAGGAGGGAGAAATAGAGAGAAAAAAGTTTGAAAGAGAGAGAGAGGGAAGAGCACTTGTTTGGCTTTTGCTATTGCTGTAGCTTTAATCCGATCTTTCAGGCAACAGTAAACATGTAAAAGAACAAACAACCCGGTGCTTAGTGATAAGTGAAAGAACAGCCATTAAGACGCAGTGCAAATGTGAAGAGAGAAAGAGTGAGAGAGAGAGAGAGAGAGAGAGAGAGAGAGAGAGATTTCCCTATGCTGAGATGTGTATTAAAGTGTATATGTTATAAATAATACAATGGTAGCATCTATACCTCCATCCTTTTCTCTCTTTCTCTTTCTCTCTCTCTCTCTCTCTCTCTCTCTCTCTCTCTCTCTCTCTCTCTCTCTCTCTCTCTCTCTCTTTCTCTCTCTCTCATCCACTGCAGCATGAGCATAGTCACCAAACAATATAACTGCTGATAATCCTTCAGATATGACTCTTTTCTCAAGGATTAACAACTAATCCTCTCAAGTTTTATTTGTCCAGTGTGATGTTCTTCGTGTGTGTGTGTGTGTGTGTGTGTGTGTGTGTGTGTGTGTGTGTGTGTGTGTGTGTGTGTGTGCTTGTGTGCTTGTGTGTGTACAAAGTCCTTAATAAACAGTATGAGTTAATGACTTGTTGACAAATTGCTGACTTTACAGAGCTTTGTTTACTGTGCCTGTTTATTTTCTTGCTTATCTCTGTACTGCATGTTAACACACACGACTCCGACCAACGTTGCTGTATAGATGCTATTTAATAAAGGATGATCTGATGGGTGCAACAGATTCGTTAAAGACACGGACACTCTGTCACGATGTAAAAAAAAGTGTCCAGCGGTGCAGATTTAAAGCTGATCTTTGTTTTCTGTTTAATTCCAGGGCTACCACAGGCCAAACCACTACATCGCTACACAAGGTGAGATTTCCTCATTGTTTCAGTGTGTGCCTGCACCTGCATCAATATGGATGATAAGATTCATCGGCATAAAATTTAACGACATGATGCATGGATTCCAAAAAGTGTGCATCTGATACAAGTTTGCATTTGTATAGCGATGCATTGTTTTGAACATATTTGCATCGATACAAACAGATTTATTTAAGTATAATTATTGGGAGGTGTGCTATACTTTTATTATTTAGAAAGTGACCAATCATTTGTGACCAATATTTGATATGTAGATTTTTTTCTCCTTGCTAAACCGTTTCTCGAGCGCGTTCTCTCAGCACCACTGCTGCTACGTGAATGACGTATCACAGCTCTACTGAAACCGAGGCGTGTACTTAGAGTCACATAGAATACAGATTAACATGGCAGAGGCAGAGCTGCATCTTCCTGGAGACAAAACAGGAAAAGAAACGTATCGCATCAGTAGATGCTTCATATGTGTCTTTAATGTATCATATCATTGGCTATGCATCGAGATGTGAATCGCATCGGCCTCAGTTATGGAGATGCACATCTTTTGGACACCTAAGCATGATTTCGTATGCACTTCACACATTTAGTCCCCATTTGCTGTTATAAAAACCTCCACTCTTCTGGGAAGATGTTCCACTAGATTTTAGAGTGAGATTGTGGAGATTTGAGAGATTTCATTCATTAATAAAGTCAGGTATTGATGTGGTGTGAGGAGGCCTGGGGTGCAGTGAGCATCCCAATGCTTGATTCCACTCCAACCCATGTGAAGCATATCTTCATGGAGCTGGGGTTCATAGTTCAAGTAAAGGAAAAATGTCATGCTACTGCATCCTATACAAGATATGGCTGAAAAAGTCTGGTGTCCCGATACTTTTGTGCATATAGTGTATCTCCCTGCCTTGTAATTTCAGCCATGAATTTTGTATTTTTTTTTTTTATTCACGATGTCGGAAAAATCTGAGCTAATCCCTGTCATTTTGGTCTTTCTGAGCTGAAAAAGACTAGCGCCGCTAAAGTGCTTGTAGTGTGGTAGCACGGACCCCTGAAACACTTACAGATGCAGTTTGCATCTGGACAAGCGGTGCCAAGAATCCTCATCAGTGTTACAGAAATAGCTATGGACCAGTTCAGTGCATGCGCTTTCTTTGAGCCAACCTTCAGCTCTTTTTCCAAACGACTGCTTTATGCCGTGTCACAGGGTAGCGTAACCCACACAGATGAAGGAGCCATCTGCCCTTTTCCACATACACGCTCTAAGAATTGTCTCTTGCTCCTGTGAATGGCAGGGTATGCCAGAGAGAGCATTCCATACATCCCACCCCAAGTTACACCCCGGTAGCTCTTTTTTCAGATTGGTGTTTATCAGTCTGCATGCTGCAGGTGGCTGAAAGAGCCTTCCATTTGTAAATTCCCTGTGCATATCATTAGCAGGAAAAAAATTTACATTGATTTTAATTACGGAACACTTACAGGCTCTTGACATTAACAGCAGATTAGAACAACGAAGAGATTAAAAATATACTCTAAAAGTAAAGTGGTGGTAAAGAAAAAAAATTGTCCATGTTAGTTTTATAAGCAGTATGATTTCTTTGTTGGCTATATATATATATACATGGTACCCATTAAAGTTCTGCTGCTGAGTGTGTGTGTGTGTGTGTGAGAGAGTGTGTGTAAGGGCAATTAATCAGTCCTGGCTGTGAGTCAAGGCGAGCCGAGCAGCATAAAGAATCAAAGAATTAAGGCCTGTATGTTTGTCACTCTACGTATATGGCGTGCGGAGAGACACCGCTCTGGCGAAACCCGATGACCTCAGAGGTTAAGTCGGGTAGATGCTAAATCATATCATTTCGAGCTGCAGCAGGACCGCTGCATGTGAAAATTGTGTGTGTGTGTGTGTGTGTGTGTGTGTGTGTGTGTGTGTGTGTGTGTGTGTAATATGCTGCTTTCTCTAATGGCTTCCCAATCTGTCATGGAGGAGAGGGGAGTTGCATAAGTACTTGTTTATTAGAGCATCGCATGCCTCATTCCTCCGTGTCTCAATTAAAACACACACCCAGCCCGGCGTAGCGGAGGTGCGCGCATAGGAAAGACATGTTCAGTAGAGCATCTCAGACTTGCCTGGTAACTAGCGTACTCAACACTATACCCATACTGAGTTTCAACCTTTGGAAAAGATATATAAAATCCTTACCAGAACATGTGAAAATGTTTTGCGTTCAGTGCTGTGAAAATGCAGAAATGTTATTGCCAGGGGTCTGGTGGATGATCACTAATGCCAATCAGTGAGTGGTTTCTGCTACATCAGGTGTTTTGTGTTTCTTTTTAATTTCATGGAACAAATATCACAGCAGCACAGACGTAGCTACCAAATATACAAATATATATATATAAAAGCTAAAATCATGGGTCCCAAAGTGGTAAGAAAAAGTGATCAAGAAGCCTGGAAAGGATATATATATATATATAAATAAGGATAGCAATACGTTTTTTACAGAGAGACAAAAGAAGAAGAGAAAAACGTGTGAACCTTTAAAACGTTTCCTGTTTCACAAATATTCACTCGTTGCCTAATATATAAACGGTGCCATGATGAAGAGATAATCAGTGTTATTCAGTATATTCAGTATAAAGATATATGACGTGTCATTAGGTAATACAGTAAATCAGTGTGTTTTTATTGTTTGTTTTTTGTAAGATCACAATCAAATCAGTCAGCCTGTTGCTACAACTCCATTTCCTCAGTGACTAATCGAAGAGTTTGGAAGCTGTTTGGAAGTGTTTAGTGTTCTCAGCACACTTGCCTACAGGAAAGCCCCTCAGTCTAGTAGAAGTGTTCATATTTGGGGGGGAAAAAAGTGTTCCAGACACCCGTCTCCACAGGATACTCAGCTGTTCTTTACAGATTTGTCTCTTATTTTGGAACTCGGTTGTGTATCTGGAAGTGATTTGTACATCTTTCTTCGTGGCGTGTAAAGCCACCTGCCTCATGCATATATTCATAACGTCTGATCTACTCCGTCTCTGCATATGTTTATCTTCACTACAATGTTTCATTCCTCGTATTCCCTTATAATTTCTTTGCCATTTCCTCAGCTCGCTCTGTCCCTGTTCCATCTTCTCTGCTATTCTTATCATCTTTTCTCCTCTTGCTCCTACCATACATCACTTATTCTCGCTTCAGGACCGTCGTGACTATAGCCGAGTGTCTCTTGTTCCTCCTCGGGGTTTGATCAGACAGTGAGAGCCGGAGGGCTTTCCTGTGCTCACCTCAGGCCTCTGGCACCTTCTCTTTCTCTCTTCATCTCAGTCTGTCCTCACTACCAAATTTCTGTCTGTCTCTCTTCGACTCGTTTTTACATTCTTCTTGTGCTTTGTGTGCTCTTTCTGTCGCTTATCTGCATTCGGGCTTCGCTTCTCGATTCATCCACTCTTCTGGGAATGTGTGAACTTCACCTTCTTCCTCAACAATACCAGAATAAACAGGCAACAGGAAGCGGATATATTGAGAACGCAGCCCTTTATAACAGTGGCCAAAAGCATGAGCACTGGAGGGAAAAAAAATTGTTATTCTCCTCGACCTCAAGTCTCTACATTATTGATCATCATCATCATCATCCTCACCTGGCAGCTCCAGCACTGACATGAGGGAGAGGAAAATAGAGAAAAGGGGAAGAAAAAAAAAACGGAAGGAGTTGGTGGTGGTGGAGGAGAAGGAAGATATGTGTCTCTTTGAGTTAGAAGAAAGTGGAAATCCAGGCACAGACTGAGCCACAGGACAGGTGTGTGTGTGTGTGTGTGTGTGTGTGTGTGTGTGTGTGTGTGTGTGTGTGTGTGTGTTGTGTGTGTGTTGTAGTGATACACTGAGTTTTAGAGCACGTCTCCATTGTAAGGATATTATGTATGACTGCTGTCTCTGTTCAAAGACCTCTAAGATAAAAGACCATCACCTTGATATATAAAACCTTGACAGTTTTGCTAAATAGACAGGCGAGCACAGACGTGAGGTCCTCATCCTTGTCCTCGTCCTCCTCAGGCATGCATTCCATGTAGCTTTGTCTGCACACCCAGACCATCTAAGTACAGATTCACTGACCAGCAGAAGGACATCCAGCTGCAGCAGCACAGAGCAAACTTCATACTGAGCATTAAACCAGCATCCTTATTCATGTACATTAGTACAAGCGGTTAGTGGAGGCAGGACGTAAGTGCTCTGAAAATACTAGTCCAAGTCTGTAGCAGGGGCGAATACACATGAAACAAACAGGGAAAATCCACAATCATAAGATTGAGATAACAGACAAAGGGACAAACCAGGATATATTGTACACTGAGCTTAAAAGTAGCAGTAGCAAACAAACAAAGAAACACAGAAACAAAAAGAAAGCAAAATATGCAGTTCATGAACTTGATTTTGGTGAACAATGTTAATTGTTTAGCTAATGAAATGTTTGAGCAACATTTGTTTATCAGTAACTAATCCCATATAACGATTGTTTACAAAAATCTAATTCCAGATCAGACCTGTTTACTAATAACTAATTCCAGATTGCCTTTGTTCATCAATGAATAATCCCATATCACAATATTTTATCAGTGATTAATCCCATAGCATGATTGTTTATTCAATGACTAATCCCAGATCACTATTGTTTACCAATGATTAATCTCATATTGCAACCATTTAATCAGTGAATAATCACAGATTATTATTGTTTGCCAATGACTAATCCCAGATTGGCCGTGTTCATTGATAAATAATTCCAGATCACACCTGTTTACCCCACATTGGCCGTGTTTACCAATGACTTATACCAAATTATACATTTTTATTAATGAAAAATCCCAGCTCACACCAGTTTACCAATAAATAATCCCATCTTTCCATGGTTTATTAATGACTTATCCCAGATCGCAATTGTTACCAACAGCCAATCTACACAGTTCCTGCTATTTTCTTCTGTACATAAATTAGATCTATTATTTTCTATTATGACAAATCTCTATTCTAGTGCTTTCTGAAAATTCTTCTAAACATGCGAATGATTGTGGCAGTTCAGTAATGATGCCATCAGGTCTATGGCATCATCTGGTGACTGCTAGTACATTTCTAATTCATTAGATACTCAGCTTGAAAAAGGTTAATGTTGTTAGCCAGTTAATTAACTAATTTACCACTAACCTGCATTGACTGACTAATATTAATCACAGCACAACCCAGTTATGATAAGTTATCTAGAACGTTTTCGATGCTGAAGTATACACCGTCAGGCATGACACTATGACATTATACCATTATGACCAGTGAAGTAAATATCACTGATTACCTCTTTATCATGGCACCTGCTAGCGGGTGGGATAAATTAGGCAGCAAGTGAACATTTTGCCCTCAAAGTTGATGTGTTAGAAGCAGGAAAAATGGGCAAACGTAAGGATTTTGACAAGGGCTAAATTATGATGGCTAGACGACTGGGTCAGTGTAGGTTGAATACCTAATACTGATATTCGGTAAAAGTTTGCTAGTGTGCCATTTGCCATCTGTCTGAATTGTTATAAAGTCTGACGTTTTTTATTTAGCTAGCTGCTGGTAGCTTGGTTTTATATAATCGCGTGGTTTATATTGAAAGCACTTTCACATTGTCAGTGTGCGGCTCAGCATTAAAACACTCCTCCAGCAGCTTGCGGTGTCTCTGGCTGACTTTATTGTACGCTTTCATTTCCTAACCTCGTATTTCAGCTGTTTAAAGTTAAAGCGAAACAACAGTGACCAGAACGACTGTTTAATGATGCTCTTTAATGATCCTTGGGAGTTTGGTGTGGGAGTGTGTACGCATGTGTGTGTGTGTTTCTGATGGATAAGTGAGTGTGTTAATGAGGTTTGGAGAGGATGTGTGTGTGTGTCCAGGAGATTCTGATAAACTGGCATCTGCTCTTGTAATCCCCTCCGGAGCCCAGGTCTCATCAATAACACAGGGTCACACACGCATGCACACATATTCAACTGCTCTTCAGACTGTGAGGATGCGCTATAATGATGCCGGCTTTGGCACCGGCCTGTGGTTTGGGGGTCTCCTAAGCAGCTTGCGCAGACTGATATTAGACGGATGGATGGCGGAAAGAAGGAAAGGAGGAAAATCCCCCCCCCCCCAACACACACACACACGCACCTTTATCTCACTTCACTTTCAAAATCCTTCCCTCATGGCTGATTGTGGTTTGCTACTAGAGTTTTATCATTTACAGGTGAGGTGTGATAGTCCACAGGGGAGAGAGAAGCAGAGAGGAGGAGGAGGGGAGGTGATAGGAGGATGAGTGTGGCTAGCATGTAATATTAATGATAGCAAAAAGATGAGACGTTGTGTCTATCAAGCATTTTTACACTCGACTGGTTAGAGAAGGGTATCAGCACATTTTACATGGTGCTATACACACACACAAACACACACACACACATGGACACATATGCACACACCAATTCTCACTCACTATCTCTCTTTGAAACCTACACTTCAGAAAAAATGACATTCTGCTTGCAGGAATGAATGTCAGCAGCTCTTGACAGCTGGGGTTTCTGATACAGGAAGTGTTTGCATTTTTCTCCTTCTTTTTTTTTTGCCACAAACTTAACACTTCAGCAGAAAGTAGTTTTTTTCTTCCCCCTTGCCAAAACCGCTCGCCTAAGGTTTATTGGGATGCATTTGTTGTTTTTTCTGAAATGTGTGTGAGGTTTCACCTTGCTTTCTAAATACAGCCCAAACTTGCTGACCTTAATTCAGTTTCTATTCTGAATAATGAATCGCTTGACATAGCAGTTTAAAAAAAAACTCAGGCGACAACAAAAAATAGATTTAAAGACAAATGGACAGAGAGTGAGGTTTATTCTCGCACTTCAGGTTCAGGGTAGAGGTGTGCAGAAAGTCGCAGAAGGTTTTGAACCTATAGTTGCTGGGAATAAAAATTATGCAGACCCCTGATTATAAGATTAATATGTTCTTTTTCTACATCCTATTCCACATTTAGTTCTCAAATTCTACTATATTAACCTTCATTCTTCTAGGAAGATGTTTCAGTGTGCTTGTGGTGACTTGTACCCATTGAGCCACAAGGGCGTAAACTCAAGTAGGAGAGGTGAAGAGGCCTGGGGTGCAGTCAGCGTTCCAATAGGGTTGGGGTCAGAGCTTACTCAAGATCTTCCACTTCAACCAATGGGGCTGGAACAGGTTTGGGTCTCCTAGTTTACGTGAAGGTTGAAATTGAATGTTATTGCATCCAAAGACGTCCTGTACAATTGTTTGCCTCCAATTTTGTGGTAACAGCTTGGAGAACCACATATGGATGGAAAAGTCAAGTCCAATACTTTTGTGCATGTAGTTTAATTCAGCATGCAGGACAGCATGTTTTTTTTTTTAAATAGTGCCAGCAAAAAAAAAACGTGTGGGTGGGTCTAACAAAAATAACTTGTATTATGTGAAGATGTACAGTATGACCTATAGAGGAATTATACAGAACATCAATTTCAAGATGAAGAAACACCGATTATAGTCATGTCACAACATGTCACAACATTTAAAATTATATAAAATAAATATATCTAAGCTGCCTGGTTTACAGCATACACTAACTGATATTATGTAAGATTGCCACCCACATTTGCAGCAATGTCTCTGAAAACAAGTTTTCTTCGATCAAATGTAGTAAACTGATGAAAAACCCTTCATGAGCTCCAGTTACCAAAAAAAATGTACAATAATTTTTTAATTACTAAAATTCAGTGTATAATTTACACTGATCAGACACAACATTATGACCACCTGCCTAATATTGTGTTGGTCCCCCATTTGCTGTTAAAACAGTCCAGACCTGTCAAACATTAACAGCATTAACTTCTTCAGCAATTTGAGCTAGAGGAGCTTGTCTGTTGAATCGAAGCACACGCCAGTCTCAACCTTGTCGCCGGTTCACCACTGTTCCTCCCTTAGACCCCTTTTGATAGATGCTGACCACTGCAGACCAGGAACACGCCACACAAGCTGCAGTTTTGGAAATGCTCTGACCCAGACGTCTAGCCATCACAATTTGTCAAACTCGCTCAAATCCTTATGCTCACCCATTTTTCCTGCTTCTAACACATCAACTTTAAGGAAAAAAGGTTCACTTGCTGCTTAACTTATCCCACCCACTAACACGTGCCATGATGAAGAGGTAATCAGTGATATTCAATTCACCATTAATAATGTTATAATGTCATAATGCTATGCCTGATCGCTTTATAAGGCGACATTATAACCTCTGCATTGGACATGGCTTGGAAGTATTTTCTTGAATATGTGTAATGCATCGTTGTTTGTTGTGCTGCTTTGAGCGAGCTCCAGCTTTGGCCTGTGCACTACTTTTTTGTTTACTATGTGTGTGTCCTTGGCCTTGGTTCACATTCTGCCCTCATATATTTAAAGTTTTACACACTTTCAAAGTGTCTTAGTCACTAGAGCCAGTCTCTCTCTCTCTCTCTCTCTCTCTCTCTCTCTCTCTCTCTCTCTCTCTCTCTCTCTTTCTCTCTCTCTCTCTCCCTCCCTCCCTCTGTCTGGCTCACACACAACACCGGACTCTACAAATCAATGGTTCGAGCCGCATTGTGCCGATCTTTCACTTATTTTCTCAAATGAATTGTTCTCTCCTCTCCCTTCTCTCTGATCTTCCCCTCTTTGTCAAGAATCAATCAATGGCACATTCAGCCTCACTGAGTAGTGTTAATTTGATTATTTAGTCGGTTTGGATAAGTCAGGGCTCTGTAAAACAATTAAGAACTTTTTTTGCGTGCACGCACACACACACACACACACACCCACACACACACACACGCACACACACACACACACACACACACACACATATATATACCTACGGTCAATCTTTACATTGTAATCAAAAAGCCGATAGGGACATTCATCCACACATCAGAGCAAAGCTTTATGGGTACTTTTAACACACTTTAAACCAGATTATATCTACTCTTGCATTCGATTTGATCCCCAGAGTCTGAGCTCATCTAATCTCATGTTTTAAATTTGATCTCGGACCATTTGGAAGCTTTTTAGGCAGTTCCCCCGTTTTCCGGGAAAGCCTGGAAGCCCGGGTTTATAGACCAATTTTCCAGTAAAATAAGAAAACAGATCAAATGTCCAGGAAATATCAGTGAAGTCTGGGAACCTATTAAGCCTATAATCTAGAGTAAATATTTGTGCCCTTGACGCCGTTCCAGCATCCAGGTGAGCGGAATTTTCTTTTGAAAGCTGTAATGGACAGGTGAACTCAGAGTGCCTGCTAGAGCACGATTTTTTTTATTGAGTTATTTAGCGACTTCCGCAGCCGTTTACGCTGGGTCTGATGAGAATCAGTGCGAGAATTCATATTTCAAATGGTGTGCATCCATGACATGTTCTATAAAATATGGGACTCTCATGGGACCGATGTTACAGCAACAGTATGCTCCAAATAGAATCTATTTTGGTCAGAAATGTTTTACATAGCCTTTTGAGCTTTGTGTGTGTGTGTGTGTGTGTGTGTGTGTGTGTGTGTGTGTGTGTGTGTGTGTGTGTGTGTGTGTGTGTGTGTGTGTGTTTACTTAAATGATGGTTATGAAGACGGGTGCTTGAAGTTCAGTCAGTGTGTTATGACAGGCTAGAGCGGACCATTCGAATCCTACACAGCAGATGTCCTGTTTGTCACTCAACAAGCCAGGAATCAATCCCACAATTCCCTGCGGACCGGCAGGCAGAGGCGGAAGGGGGACCGGGGTTGGCAGAAGACGCCATGAGCAAACTCGCATTCTGTTTTAATCCAGAATGCTAATTAGAGAGAGCAAGATGAAACGAGAAGGAGTTTGGTCTCTGTGTGCATGTGTGTGTGTGTGTGTGTGTGTGTGTGTGTGTGTGTGTGTGTGTGTGTGTGTGTGTGTGTGTGTGTGTGTGTGTATGTTAATTCAGATATGTTTCTGCATGTACATGCTTATGCTTAGATGTCTCCATGGATGTCAGTGTGTACATGCGCGGCTGAGTTCATAAGTCTGTGTGTGTGTGTGTGTGTGTGTGTGTGTGTGTGTGTGTGTGTGTGTGTGTGTGTGCGCGTGCATGGAGTGGCAGCACTCGGCCCAGCTGTTTTGTAATGACATTTTTATGAGCTGGAGGAAGATCAGGAGGTTGTAGCAAGTCTCTGCTGAATGTAATTTGCCTCTGGCTGCAGGTAATGCGAAATTAGCTCCAGCCCTTACGCTGGGATTTGCAGACTAATTAATTTGTCGCAAGACAGTATTATTTATTTATTTATTTTTTTCCCTGCCGTTGGTACTTGATTAAAAACAATATTAATTCAAACGAATTAGATTCCTAATTCAAAAGCGGAAGAAGCTTAATGGACACGAGCAGCCGAGTCGGACGTCAGTCTCCACCGCCTGGTTCCCTCAAGTCAATTTGTGTTTTTAATTTCATGCACAATTTGTTGTTAGGATTGTTATTAGAATATAGCAGTCGAAGGCCATTTTGATTATGGAAGGATTGCATTTGCGAATTAGTTTAGATCATACTAACCCTAAAGTTCTCTATAATGAAGCTGGAATGAAATCACTGAGCCTGAATATAGATATTCTGTATTCTGACACCTGACTGTAACATTATAGATGTGGTGCTGTAATAAGGCTTTCCCAGGCTTTTTTCATGGCTATGTGGATTTGTGTCAGGTGAGAAGGTGTGGTCGGAGATTCATTACAAAAGTGTTCAATGTGGCTGAGGTCAGGTCAGGTCACAACTTTATTGGATGTCTTTGAATGTGGTAGCGTAAGATTTTACCTTCACTTCAACAAGGAGACCCAAACCTGTTCCAGCTTGACAATGCCCCTGTGCACAAAGCCAGCTTCATCAAAAATATTTACATGGGTTGGAACAGAAGATCTCCTGCTATAGAGCTCTGACCTCAACCCTGTTGAACACCTTTTGGATAAATTGTGAACACTGACTGTACCCCAGGTCTCCTCACATCATCTACAGCAGTAGCTGACTTTATTTACACCCTTGTGGCTGAATGAATCTCCACAAATCTCCACAAGCACACTCTAAAGTCTAGTGGAACATCTTCCCAGAAGAGTGGAGGTTTTTATAACAACAAATAGAGACTACATGTGATAAATGTAGAATGGGATGTTTAAAAAGCATGTTATGGTCAGGTATCCACGAATTTATGTCTATATGGTATATATCAAATTTAGTTTTATTTATATACATACGTTTTGTTTTTTTATCAAGTAAAATAGTACAATTGAGTTAATATTAGTTTAATATGTGGTATTACAGTGTGACACAAGAGTCTAGGTTTGATTTAGTAATGATGTGTGTGCTGATTCTCCTTGCAGGACCCATGCAGGAGACGGTGATTGACTTCTGGAGGATGGTGTGGCAGGAGAACACGGCCACCATTGTCATGGTTACTAACCTAGTGGAAGTCGGAAGGGTGAGTAAAGTTAGATGTGACACGTTCTAACCTAATTATAGGTCTCCTAATAGAATTGTTCTGAACTTAAAGAACATTTTCTCAAGCTCTAATATTGTGTCTTATGGACTGAACATCAGTTTGCTGAAAGAGTTCGCTCGAGTGGGTAAGAACGCTCCTTTTGGAGTGAGCTAATCAATGCTTATTACCACACAAGCATGAAATGGCTTTTCATTTGGTCTTTTGCATGATGACCAGCTCTCAAAAACCGCTGTAATCCAAATCTCTGTGTTTCTAATTAGCCATGAGGATGAAGGGAAGCTCACATTGCCTGAAACCATGCAGTCCACACAAAAGCAGTCAGAACTGTTATATAAAAGAATTAAAGTCAAAACAATTTGAAATTTTTATATACATTTTCCTATCAGTACTATGTATTGTGTGTAATTACACAAAATGGTACAATGCCAGGTTTAAATTCCTGGGGTCAACTGTGCACAGTAATGGAGAAGTAACGTTAGTAAAGTGAAGAAACGAGTGCAGTCAGGGTGGAGAAGAGTGATAGCAGGAGTGATTTGTGATAGAAGGGCATCTGCAATAGAGAAAGGGAAAGACTGCTATGTTGTATGGGTTAGAGACATTGGCATTGACGAAAAGACAGTTGAAGATGCTGAGATTTTCATTGAAAATAACAAGGACGGGTTTATTAAATGGAACATGCAGGTAGGACGTTTTGGAGACAAGGTAAGAGAGGGGCGATTAAGATGGTTTGGTCATGTGCTGACGAGAGGTATATCGGTAGAATATATGCTAACGAGTAAGGATGCTAAAGATGGAGCCGCCAGGCAGGAGAAAAAAAGAAAGGCCAATTAGGAGGTTTATGGATGTGGTGAGGGAAGACATGCAGGTGGTCGGATTGAAAGAGGCAGGTGTAGAGCACAGGGTAATATGGAGACCGATGATCTGCTGTGGAGACCCCTAACAAGAGCCACATAAAGAGGAAGACAAATACTACTAGCCCAGAGTGTAGATTCATGCACTGTATCAGTGGCAGTTGTGCCAGGTGATTACACAGAGTGAAACATTCACTAGATCTTCATTTGGGCTTCACTGATCCATCTGTAACATGTTATTCAACAAGGCTTGAGAAGACCAATTTTAATACAGTTACTGAACTGGTGTTCTGAACATGAATGAGGTGGATTATTTACTGTATCAAAAATGTATCCCACAATGCTTTTGGAGGAAAAACTGTAAGTAGATACAGTGTTTAGGTAAAGGTATGCGGACACCTGACTATTGAACCTACACTGACCTCAACCCCATTGAACACATTTTGGATGAATTGGAACCCAACTGGACAACAGGCCTCCTCACATTATCTACATCAGTACCTGACTTTACTAACAGGTAAACTTTCGTGCATTAAAATTTTTCTTTAATGGAAATAAATAGTTCAGAGCTGTTCCAGTGTAATAATACCCCTGTACACAAAGTGATGTGTTGATGTAATGACATTTGGTGTGTAAAAAGGCAAGTGGTCTCCACAGAGCCCTGACCTGACCTCAGCCACAACGAACACTTTTGGAATGAATCTCCGACCACACCTTCTCACCTGACGCAAATCTACACAGCCATGGAAAAAGCCTTGGAAAGCCTTATTACAGCCCCACATCCTTTTCCATATTTAGTCTCTATTTGCTCTTATAATAACCTCCAATCTTGTGCGAAGATGTTCCACTGGATTTTGGTGTGTGCTTGTGGAGATATGTGGAGATTCATTCAGACACAATTTTTGTAAAGTCAGGTACTGATGTAGATGATGTGAGGAGGCCTGGGGTGCGGTCAGTGTTCCAATTCATCCCAAAGGGTTGAAGTCAGCGCTCTATAGCAGGAGATCTTCCACTGCAACCCATGCAAAGCATATCCTTATGGAGCTGGCTCTGTGCACAGGAGCATTTTCATGCTGGAACCGATTTGGGTTTCCTCGTTGAAGTGAAGGGAACATTAATTGCTACCGCATCTAAAAACATCTGATAAAGTTGTTTGAACTCAACATTGTGGTAACAGTTTGAGGAAGAACCACACATGTCTGGAAAAGTCAGATGTCCCAAAACTTTTGTCTGTAAAGTGTAGGTTTGGTTAGATGAGAAAACCTTTAAAAAAGTTTACAGTTTAAATGGTTATATCCATAATTCTCAGCATAGTATCAGCCTCAGAGCTGGCACTCCATGCACTAGTGGGTGGCATGCACTGGTCAGGCAGATGTTTCCTGCTGCAGGCAGGGAGTGTGAGATACTAATCTAATGTCTCCCGCTGCTGGTGACGGGAATATTGAGAAAGGGTGTGTGTGGGGGTGCAGAGGTTGGAGCTGGCGGTTCTCCACAAGAGAGCTCTAAACCCACCGCTGTGCTCAACCACCACCCATCTGCCTCCATCATGCACCAAACACTCATAAAGGACCTGACCAGAAAAGCCCCACAGAGAGGGGAGAGAGAGATAGAGAGAGAGAGATAGAGGGATATGGCAGGAGAGAAGAAAGATGTCATATCATTTGTTATTCTCTGCACGTAGTCTATGATATACACATCACGGCATTAGACAGTCATAAAATTTAAACATTTATGATCATGCATGAATGTCTACATGGTCCAAAACACGCCCACCTCTCTCTCTCTCTCTCTCTCTCTCTCTCTCTCTCTCTCTCTCTCTCTCTCTCTCTCTCTCTCTCTTTATCTCCCTATCTCTTTCTTTCTTCCTCCTTCCACACACACAGACCACACAGCTCTTAATTGATGGAATAATATAATGGCTCTGGCCTAATGTGATCTTGGCAGAGATTGAGATAGAGCAGTTTGGGTTGTGGATTTCTCATCTCAAGTGTCACCAAGAGACCTCAACTTTTGCTCTCCTCCTCCTCAACTGTCCCCCCATCCTCCAGTCTCATTTCCAGCTTTAATGATGCCGGAGAGCCACCAGAGACAGATTGAATCTTGCCATGGCTCTGTGTGTTTCGTACAATAATAAAAAAAATAAAATAAAACCCTTTCAGAAACATGAAGCAGTTTTCAGCCACTGCTGTATCAAATGAGATATTAAGATGTTTTGTTCTGCTAATGTAATATTGTCAGCGTTCTAATTTGCACATTTAACCATGTCATGTATTAGAGTGTGATGTTTATCAGTGTAATATTGGAACATTAAGAAGCAGTGTGTCTCAGCTCGGGGTGTTGGATGTCGTATTATGTTTAGTGGAGCTTAACGCTAGAACGAGACAGCATTAGAGTGTGAATTATGTTTTCGTCAATACCTGGGAAATATATATGGAGCTTTAGCTGGCGTTGTTTGCAGAACCGGAGTTACCTACGCCAGCATCCCCCTGTGCATCCCCCACATGTTAGTCAGATTTTTTGACCATTTTAATTCAAATACATTAAATCGCTGTATGTTTTCTGTCTGACATTCAGATCTATTCTGCATATTAGTGATATAATGCTCTTTCTGTGTCTGTTACCTGCTTTAAATATGTATATACATGAGTATACCTGAGTGGGTGTGGACTAAACCATAAGGCTTTTGTTCGTTTTTTTTTTCTGTCTGTGTTTTGTAAATGTCAGTTTTGTTTTTTTTTCCGTACAAGTTGGTATTAAAAAGTTTTGAGACTTGCTCTGTTCACAATCTGTTTGAACTCACGTGGTCAGAATAGCACAAGTTGCACAGCTCCCGATGTACACAGAGCGATTTTCTGGCACACTGACTTATGAAGGTCGGTGCTCCCTGTGACTGTGTGCATGCGGCCTTGTGCTGCCATCTGTTGGCATGTTACAAAACTAGTGTCAAAACTTTTTGATACCACCCGTACATGAGTGGGTGTGGACTAAACCATAAGGTTTTTTGTTTGTGTTTTTGTCGGCCTGTTTTTGGTATATCCTGTTCTCTCTATATCCTTTTTTCGTTTGTCGTATTTTCTATCAAACGTAAATAGGTTTGTAGTCTAATCTAAAGCATTGTCACCCTGGACATGCAGTATCTAAAGAGGTTACACTTCTATATCGGAGAGTGTACCACCCATTGTGCCAACGTGCCAACTCACACAGATCGAGCCGTGTGCAGCGCTAGCAGACTTCTGTATTATTATTTTTAAAATTCATATTTTTACCGCTGTCTTAATATTAGGCCTTGTGTTGAGGTCTATTTTCAGCTGTCACTACAATCTCATTTGGTTAACATGTATATGAATACGCTTTTGTAGCCAGGGCCTGGTCGCAAAGCAACTCGTCCAATTTTTCGATCACGTTTCAATTTCTTGTGTCTCACTAGTTTTGTCTTCGAAGTGTTGTTTTGACGGATTTCATCTCACAACCTTCCAATCATTAGTACATCATAACATCTTAACCACTGACCTACCATTTAGTGGTGCACAGTAAAGAAGTAAATGTAATTCTTTACTGTACTTAAGTGGCTTTTTCGCTTATCTGTACTTTACTGAAGTATTTTTATTTGCAGAGACGTTCACTTTAACTTCACTACATTTCGAATATCGTACATTTTACTCAACGATATTTTTTGCGAATTCAGTCGTTCCTTTATATTTATGAGCGGATAAAAACTTAACAGGTCAAGCGTGCGGCAAGTCACCTATCAGAGTAGAGCGAGCGCTCTGTTTTAAACTTGTTCTGATTGGCGCTTGGTGGAATCTACTTACACTAACATACAGTTCAGCTTCAGTTCAACAGCAAGCAGAACATTTAGAGAGGAATAAATGATGGAAGAATCTCCAGACTCGAACTCGCCACAACAAGGTTTTATTTTTTATGATTTCTTTGAAGCAGTTGAAAAAGAAGGTTTTGGACTCATGATTATTTGAGTAAATATCAGTCAGTGTTTGACTCATTAATAACATTCTATTGATAGATTGGTGTGCTAAGAGTAACATCAGAGTCTTTTTACATAAATGGAGTTGATTTAGTAAAGAGTCTTGTGATAAAAAGGATAATAGGCACATAATATTGTGGATGTTTTTATTGTGGATGTCTTTGGATATTGTGTACATTTGAAGGCAAATACGTTTGTACTTTTCCACAAGTAAAAGGTTAAAGGGAGCACTTTTACTGGAGTCATATTTTATCTAGTGTATCACTGCTTTAAATCAAGTACATGGTTTGTGTTTTTCATTCAAGACGGAAACCATTTGATTACTTTTCAGAGCACTACTGTACTGTAATGCTGTAACTGTTATAACAGGTTTAAGTCTAGTCTGAAGGTTAGACTGCAGAACATGTTAAACGGTGCTAACTACAGTAAGTAGAGAGCAACATGGTAATGATTGGCAATGGTAATTACCGTTACCATTCAATTTCGGTGACGATTTTCATTGTGTTTTATCTTATTAGGTGAAATGCTGTAAGTACTGGCCAGACGACACCGAGATATACCGAGATATGAAGGTGACGCTGATAGAGACCCAGCTCTTGTCCGAGTACGTCATCAGAACATTCGCCGTAGAGAAGGTGAGAGGGGAAAAAGACCGACACAAAAACCTCACTTAGAGGCTGCTGAAAACGAATAGACCTAAGCCACAGTGTACTGGTTTTATGAATTTGTAGCCAATCTGAAGAGACATGCTCATCTTTCATCAAATCACATATGTTCCATCTCGCATGCCTTTAGACAAGGCTGACTGCACACCACAAAGTATTTTCTCCGTTCATTAATTTCTAATCTTCCTCCTAGTTCCAGAACAGATTGATACCATGTTTCCTGAGCTTTTCTTTTTCTTTTTTTTTTTTTTTGCATAATGCTTTTTTCTTCACAAGAATAAAAATAATGGAAAAATGTATAGAGTTAGCATTGTCAAGGAAATTTTTTAGTATAACACCTGCCATGCATATAAGATCAGCAACGAAATTATTTTGGTAAGCAAGGTCTTGTTTTTTGGGGGGGTTTTTTGTAGAGAGGTGCACACGAGATCCGCGAGATCCAGCAGTTTCATTTCACGGGCTGGCCGGATCACGGTGTGCCGTACCACGCTACAGGCCTGCTGGGCTTCATTCGCAGAGTCAAGGCCAAGTCAGCCGCCAACGCCGGCCCTATTGTGGTTCACTGCAGGTAGCACATCACTCCTCTAATTGTTTACAGAGGATTTCTTTTCAATCAGTCTATTATCTAATTTGCTAATAGCTGTAATTGAATTTGGTTTATCATTTTAAACTTCAGCAGGTCTTCTTCACTCCTTAGAGCAATAATCATCACAATTACTGATTACAATGATTATAATTTTGGTAAAAGTTATTTTAGTATCTCAGTGACTTTCTATATTTTCCAAATGAGTGAAAATCTTTACAGACATGCTGCATTAGTGACACCTTACTGAGTTTATATTTTATAATATTTAGTTGGATGGGTTCAATACCATGTCCACCAGTGTCTCCTCATACAACTCTTCTGTTTCTTAACCTGTTCTGTTTGCTCAGAATCATGATTAATGGCTACATGGTTGAAAATGGAGGCGCTGTCTAATATTACAAAAATGGTTTGAGACCGATTTGCATGTTTAAAGTGTAAGCAGTGTACTGTATTGTTTTAATATAATTAGGTTGATAATTACTGTATTATGTGTGTTTTTTCATTAAACTATCACTAATTACAGTTTAGTATTATCATTATCTTTATCATTAACTATTCAAAATAGGAAAAATAAACACTAGATGGGGAAAAAAAAAAACAAAGAAAAAAGAAAAACAAAAAGTAAGTATTCATGAATTGTAATGTGTTTCTGAACCTTCACCCAGGTGTCTGGCTTAAACAGTTTTACATGGCACAAGAGACAGTGTAACTGATGAAGCCGAACCGAACAGACTGATTGAAGAGTGTGTCTGTAAAAAAATAAAAAAGAAAGGAAAGAAAGAATGAATAGTAAGACCTTGAATTGTTTGAGAATTGGATAAATCAAGTCAGTTCATGAGACAAAATAAAACCTTTTTTCCTTTCAAACAATTCATAATTTCTCTATAGACAAAATGTTAGTCGAATTAAATTCTGGGATCTAAAACTAAATGTAAAAAGACACTTGGTGTAAAAGAAACCTTCAGATAAAAGCTAAAAAAATTCAAAGGTTGAAATTAATCATTTCATTTCAAAATGTTGAAAATGCAATCAGTACCTATGCATCGTTACCCAAAAGTAAATACCAAGTATTAATTACCATAAAATTATTTCAATATAATGTCATTTTATATTTATATAGTGTTCTTCAAACCTATATTTCACAAGCTAGCAACAAGGTATGCTCTCTAAAGCAGAACTTGCAGAACATTACATTTCATGGTGGAAGTACACAAACCTTTTACTTGAGTTAAAGAAGAGTTAAAATATTACTTCAGTAAAAGTAAAAGTGCTCCCTTTAAACTTTCACTTGAGTAAAAATATAATACAGTTATAATGTCTTATAATTTTTGTCACAAGACTTAAACTTAAGAAAAACTTTAGACTTTAGTGTTACTTGTAGCACACCAATCTATTAATAGAAATTATGTTCATAAGTCACACACTGATTGACATCTATTAAAATAATCATGAGCCCAAAACCCTTTTTTTTTCAACTGCTTGTAAATAATAAGGCCACAGGTGTTATAGCGAGTTCGAGTCAGGATTTTCTTCCATCATTTTTTTCTCTCAAAATGTTCTGCTGTTGAACTGATGCTGAACTGTAAAACTGTTAGTGTAAGTGCAGTAGATTCCACCAAGTGCCAATCAAATCAAAGACTTTGAAATGTAGTGAAGTTCAAGTAAAAATCTCCTCAAATGGACAGAAGTTCAAAAGTACAGTAACGAATTACATTCACATTCTCTGTCCACCACTGCTCTACTGTAAGATCTGCACAGTAGAAAGTGATCATTCAAACAGCTCTTTCTATCTAATGCCTGGCACCTGATACAGCTTTTTTACAACTCTTCCTACATGGGGCATTGAATGAAAGATCTCTGTAATTATTCTCTCTGCAGCGCGGGTGCGGGCCGGACAGGCTGTTTCATCGTGATCGACATCATGTTGGACATGGCGGAGAGGGAGGGCGTGGTCGACATCTACAACTGTGTCCGAGAGCTACGATCTCGCCGGGTCAACATGGTTCAGACGGAGGTACTCGCTTATACCCTGACCTTTAAATGACCTGTTAAAGAATGGGGTCTTGATTTGTATGACGGTGAATAGAGATCAAAGTGAAGTATAAGACAGAAATGTGGGGTGACAGCAGGAACAGGAGGAGATGCGGAGAGACCCAAGGACGGAAAGAGAGAGTGTGAAGGAAATGTAGGAAATGTCAGGGAACAAAGCGCTTATGTGAAAGCTCCAATGGTCTGTAAACGGCGTGTATACATCCATTCATTGCCTGTTTCTGTTTAAAGCCGCTTTGACGCTTCGACGTTTTTTTGTCAACAATCATCAAAACACTATCAGTACTTCCTGCCTGTTTAAGAGCCAATCAAGTCTAAGAGTGTGACAGAAATCAGGTGGTTATAAGTGCCATAAAGACGCAGGAATAGCTACGGGCGAATATTACTGCAATGCTGCTGCTCTCGATGATTTTATACTGAAGAACCCTTTGCTTTTCTGAACACAGACCATCTGGACTGCGCTGTAGACTCGCTGAATGCACCATTTCCCTGTAATTCCGTTTAGATCACAAGCATCATTGGATTTAATGGCCAAATGTTTCATAGATGACATCTGGATTGGGGTTTGAGTAACTATGCGGGCAAAGCTTCTCTGATTCATCCTCCACAAGTTCACTGACCTTCAAACTGTGTGTGTGTGTGTGTGTGTGTGTGTGTGTGTGTGTGTGTGTGTGTGTGTGTGTGTGTGTGTGTGTGTGTGTGTGCGCACAAGCATTTTTGCTCACAGGTGTTTGTGCGTGTTGACATTGCCCCTCACCCCGAGGGCACATTTTACCTTTTTATATGCATGTTCAAACTGTCTGTGGTAATTTGCGACAACAGAAAGTGATTTGCGTTGCAAATCTGATGCTTCTCATTAATATGAAAATGCTCATTCAAAAGCATTTTTTTTAATTTGGTTGTTTTGAGGTTGATTGCGATCCCAGCTGTGCTCTGATTGGTCATGGCAACAGAAAGGTCAGAGATCATTAGCTACTATAGCAGGCGTGTTTAATTATGGAAGCGCCTACCCTGTGTCATGATTTAGTCAAAAGTGACAAGGCCAGATTGTCCCCAAAATGTCACTTCAACAGTGATTTCCATCAAAGCACTGAATCGTCTGTTCGGTGAATGAGGAAATGGGTTGTGACCTCACGTCTCCTCTGACATAAAGAGAATACATCAGAACTGTTTTAGAACAGCGAAATGAACATCGCCACATCTCTCTTTTATTTCCTTGCTAAAACCTTTACTCCACTGCCACAAGCACTTCTTATATTACAGCAATGTTTTTAGAAGCTCATGTGATTAGTGATTTAAATATAAGTGCTTAGTTTAAAGTGCTGCTTTATAACACTGCTGTAAAGCACGATGAACAACTTTTTTATACTTTTCCAAATCTTACAAAAATATCCAAAATAATCATTTTGGATTTGACATGAGTCAAATAAATGTTTTGTAGGTAGGGGAGACCCGGGATAGTTGTAATAAGGGTCAGTTGTAAAACTTCCAACCTCTCTATCTACTTTCTTCTCCTTATGTGAGAAAGTAGAGCCCTGTGGCAGATACAAGAGTTTAGATTTTATTCAGCTTTTTCATTTTTTTTTTACTGAATTTAATGTAATAAAGTAAGTTCCTTTAATTCAAATATTTTTGTGATGGCAATGCCTGATTTGTAGTTAAATTAATCAAAGTACAATTACGTTAACTGTGTATCTGTGTAGATATTAAGTTGTTGGTGCTAATGCTTTAGCTGTTAGCTGTAAGGTGAGCTAATTCATGGCTGAAAAATGCATTCAGACACACACACACACACACACACACACACACACACACACACAGTTAGCTATTCAGTTTTATGATAATGATGTTAATGTAACATTAGATATATTGAAAAATCAGTGTTGTATACAAAAGCTTTCAAGTCCATTTTTTTGACTTGTGTTTAAAAAAGACGATATTAAAGATGTATTAGATGAAAAACCTACCTATTCTTCCAGGTAAATAACTGAATTTCTTTACAAAGCTTAATTAATCATGTTCATTATCAGAATCAGAATCAGCTTTATTGGCTACGTGTGTAGACACACACAAGGAATCTGGTTCCAGCTGCTTGTGACTCTCAAAAGTACAGACATAAATAACACTGTACATTTAGCTTGGGCTGATACGAAACAAAACAGACAATACTAGACAAAACAAACAATACGAGGCATAACAGACAAACAGAGACAAAACAAAACAGACAATACGAGACAAAACAGACAATATGAGACAATGCAAACAATACGAGACAAAACAGACAATACGACACAAAACAGACAATACGAGACAAAACAAACAATACGAGGCATAACAGACAAACAGAGGCAAAACAAACAAAACAGACAATACGAGACAAAGCAGTAGGACAATATACAGAGTAAACGTCAGATCAGTCATGTAGGTAAAGTGTGAGAGTGCATAGCTTCAACAACAGTACCTGTGTTCTTCTGTATAATACACATACACATCCTTTAACTTAATTAAAAGGCTGGTTACAAAAACTGTTGATCTGTTCTTTTAGGAGCAATATGTCTTCATCCATGATGCCATTCTGGAGGCGTGTCTTTGTGGTGACACTACCATCCCTGCCAATCAGCTCCGTTCTGTTTACTACGACATGAACCGATTGGATCCCCAAACCAACACCAGTCCGATCAAAGAGGAGTTTAGGGTAAGATGGGAGGAGATTCTTTGGAGATTTGGAGTGAGCATCCAAAAAAATGATTACAGTTTTACTCAGTCGCTTTGGAGCATTTATTGAATTATCCTTAATATTCGCAAACTAGTAAATACATTTCTCAAAACAATTTGTACAAACAGCACAGCACATTGGATTTCTTGCAAAAACCTGGATTTACATTTTTACTGTACTGTACTAGAGTTTATCCATTTTCAGAAATTGTAATTCAGTGTTTTTGCTCTGTCTGTCATTTATTGAAGGTTCACGAGATTCACCTTTGAACTATTTTAGGGAACTAGTTGATCATTGGTGGATCTGATGCCATACACTCCCCTTCATTAGTGACATTTAAGATTCATCTGCACAGTTCATCAATTCAAGACACATTTAATTATTACGTTGAATAGAAATAAATATTATAAATTTTTTGACAGATAAGAAAAACTGGTTTAACAATTTTGCTTTCAATGACTAATGCAATGAACTGATGCCTAAAGGTTTGGGGGTTAAGACTATTTAGGTGACATGTAGTAAAATATATATTTTGATCAACATGACAAACAATTGATAATGTAGAAAACAGCAGACAATTGTACACAATCAGTTAAATGAATGTACCAACGCATGCACAATTTGTTCAAAGTGATGACAAATTGCTTTAATGCTGAGCACAAGAATTTAAAACTACTTGTTCAACCTCCACATCATGTAGTCCATAATGTGGAGGTTGAACAAGTAGTTTTAAATTCTGATCTGAGAAACGAACATGGACAATCATTAACAGTTGCTGACGTGTATAAATAATTGGTGGTTAGACGCTTGTTATACCATTAGTGATATGATATTGAACAAAATCCAGCTAAATTCTTTTTGCATGTTGCAATTCATGTGAAGCTTTAGTACAAACAACACCATTAGTGAACAGTAGCTATTGTTTATATTTGGCTTTGTGCAAAATGTCTGTACAGACATCTTCAAGCACTACTACTAATATACTACTAAGTATATGACAAAGTTAGTGATTTTACCACAATTTGTGTGAATGCATCATACAGACGCTCAACATGGTGACCCCCACACTACGCGTGGAGGACTGCAGCATCGCCCTTCTGCCACGGAACCATGAGAAGAACCGCTGCATGGATGTGCTGCCTCCTGACCGCTGCCTGCCCTTCCTCATCACCATCGATGGAGAAAGCAGCAACTACATCAACGCTGCACTCATGGATGTAATAAACCCAAAATGTGCCACGTCTATGATTCTCACATGCACTTTCTTTTCTTTGAAACAACAGCATGATAAGTGAATTTATTTGCATAGCTGCCTCGCTGGTTATTTTTTAATAAGGTGTGGTCACAAATTAATAGATCGAGGCCATGAGTTATGCTTCATGTGGTTTTTTGGGGTCTATTTGTTGGCCACCAAGCGCTTAACATGGATTTGAAAATGTGAGCGAGACCGAGAGAAATCAATTGAATTAGACGATGTGGCCTGAGCAACCTCATCATGGAGATGATTGATAATGTTACCCTTTAGTTCAATCTTGGAATGACACATAAAGGACAGTCTGGAGTCAGTGACATGGATATACCATTAACCCGCATCACCTTCTCAAAGTGAATAGACTTTTTCCTCCATTAAATAATCAACTGGAGACGACGTATTTAGTATGATGTTCCCACAAGATGTTGAGTCATGGTCTCAAGGTACACGTGACTTTGGGATCTCCTGGGCACAGCATCACAAGTCCAATGTTCAGTCTCATCCAGTGTATTGATAGTAGGATGGACAAAATGGGATGATATTATCAATTCCATTCTTGAAAGTCTATATTCTTGCCCATGTATTTCATATTTTTCACACTTTTCTTTCCCTCCTTCTCTCTCTCATTTCAACAGAGTTATAAGCAGCCGTCTGCGTTTATCGTTACCCAGCATCCTTTGCCAAACACAGTGAAAGATTTCTGGAGACTGGTCCTGGACTATCACTGCACATCCATTGTTATGCTCAATGATGTAGATCCTGCACAGGTGAGGACAACTGATGACAATAAATGGACAGACAGACAGACAGACAGACAGACAGACAGACAGACAGATAGATAGATAGACACAGACAGACGGATGGATGGATGGATGGATGGATGGATGGATGGAATGTTGATTTGCTTTTCACATGGCTACTTGTTCAATATGAAAAAATAATGTATTAGGGGTGTAACAGTACACAGAATTCAAGGTTCAGCACGTACCTCGTTTTTTAAGTCATGGTTTGTTTCAATTTCGACACTGTAGGGGGTAGGAAATGCAAAATATAAAATTGCTTTTTGGTTTTTATAAATGTAGTTTATTATTATTCACATTTGTGAATATCAACAGTTTTCTAACAGTTTCTAGTTTTCAAAACTATTTAAAATAAAATGCCTGCTTTATTAAATAATAAAATGTTCAATAATATATTATTCAACAATAACTTTTTTATTATTTTGATTAAACTAAGTGATCAATTAAATTTGCACAAATTAAATTTATTCAATTAAATAAATGAAATAAAGATTAATTAAATAGTTAAGCCCCAATTAGCACTATGGATTCTTTAGCGTTTTCATGCATGCGCAAAACAAATCTTATTTCCGGTACGGAGTGAGTAACCACAGTGACACTGCGCTAACTCTAGTTTCTTTCTTTATACCCTGCCATTGTTGTGTAATTTTTTTAAGTTAAATAATAATTATTTTAAAAATGCATTAAAAGTGCGAGACAGCGACTAAACAAACTTGCAGTCCGCCACTTAATACTTTTCTGAGTGAACTCAGTAACTATGCTCTTAAAAATAATTGCATTCAGTACATCTATATAGAGAACCGAAAGCCCTGTACCGGGAAATTTTTGTACAAGTACATGTATTGTTACACCCCTAGAATGTGTTATTATAGAAGTGTAAACAACATCAGAATGGTGTGATGAGGCCTGATGCGAAGAAAAGTTAGAGTTAACACTGCAGTGTTTATTTTCCGCAAGCAGCATACCCCAGTGTTTTATTGCTTTTGTACCGCAGTTTTTTTTTTATTAAAATAAAACATTTCTTAGTGTCAGGGTGCCAGGGCACGGAGAAACCTTAAAGCCTGCTAACCTAACATCAACTCCTTTATGACTGTTATGAAGCATTGTAGGCTCCCTCCCAAAAGTTGTTGTTGTAGAAACTACAACACAATGAATGCACTAGTATTCAATTTACTATCAAGTAACCAAAGCTACAAATCCATCCAAACCTTAAAATACTGTGCCTAAAGGATTCATTTTAATTCCTTATCTGTAGAAATAAAATATTCTGTTGAAGGTTGTTATTTTGATTAATTACATTTGCCTGCATTATTTAAATGAATCTATGACTTGATAGAGATTATATCTGCTGAAAAGTACGCAATGTGATAAAGGGATTGTAATTATTCATGTTAGACATCAAACGAGTAATCAGATAGAATAATTAAAAATGAATGACTAGTTGAGATACCTCTGTATGTGCTGTGTAGACATAGACTCCAGTATATATTTGAGCAAGAGTGTGAGAGTTCTGTGTGCCTGTGTTCGTGACTGTGCATGAATGTGCAATCCTGTGTCTGTGTGCGTGTGTGCGTGTGTGTGTGAGAGTGTGAGGGGAGCAGCCTGAGGCTCTGTCATAAATCCCCAGAATCAAAGCTATAAGGAAGGCACAGAATCCCACCTTTTCTCCCTCCATCCCACCAAAACTCACCTCCTGCGCTACTCTCACTTTCTTTCCTCCTTTTCCTGCACTAAGGATTCTTTCATTAAAATTTCTAACTGTAGCCACTGAGACTATGAGGTCTCGGTACCAGGGGCATACACATATACACCACACACTAAATTAGACAGTGAATATCCCCCTCTCTCAATTTCCCTCATTGTTCTCCTTCACACACATGCCAGCTTCGACTCTAACTAGTCTTCTAAGCTTGCATTGGGTCATGTGATATCACTTGCTGCATGAAATATAAACCAAGCTTTCTCTGACACTTTAACACTGCTCAACTGGTCCCACTATCTCTCAGGGTACAAGGAAGACACTCCTCTCTGTCAACTTACTCTAAAGTAAAAAAAAAAAATGTTTCAGAAGTACTCAAATTAGCACTTAAATTAGCAAAGTTTTAAATGTGCTTCTCCTGAACAGGATTAGGACTGATTGTATGATTAATCCATGAACTAGTGAACCATTATCAGGATGGATTTATTGATTGTGTAAGTCGCTCTGGATAAGGACTTTTTCCAAATGCCATAAATGGAATTGTGACCTTTGTATAGATTTGCTATATGTTGATCAGCCAGCTTTTTATCCCACACCCAAATTACGGTTTCATGACCGGAATCTCATGTCTACATTAAGTTGTAATATATCAGATGAAACATAAGAGGATTTGATGAATCTATTTTATTATCTGCAGAATGATTCAGGTGAAAGCTAGATTAAGAGCAATGTATAAAATTCTATTTGCATCTTCATCCTATAATTTTATTCGTTGATGTTCTTTTGGGAAGGTTCAAGGCAAGTGTTTTGGTTCAAATTTACCGGTCATAATAGAATCTCGCAGCTTTGGAGGTTGGAATCGAGGCATAACCCGACTCTGAACATGCATAACTTTCCCCATGCAATATTGTCCTTTTGAACTTGAGGTGTCGGGAATTCTTTTTGAGGTACCATCCCAGTTTTGTTGAGTGTCTTTTTTCCTGGATTTGACCATGAGGACTCATGTTATCTGGTCTTGGCAGTTTAAAAATCATATAATAATATTGTTAGGGCTTTAAAGCAGCCAGAATTGCATAACTTCTAGAACTTCTGCCTAGCACTTAAGTTATGAGGCTTCAAAAGTTTGAATACCAATGTGCACATTTCTGTATTAAACTCTCACTGTGCCATTGTGACTCCTCTCTGGATATTGCCCTTTAAAAAAGAGTGAACATTGGCTGTATTAGAGCTTTGACATGAAAAGAGATGGGCATAATGCTGGAGCAGGAGGATCTCAGTGCCTGGTGAGATCCCACTCACACATCTATTATGGAAAACAGGTGACGTGCAGATTTCGTGCTTTTAGCTTGGCATACACATGCAGGTGGGTGCTGAATCAGTGCTTCACTTGGCTACAGTGCACAAGCCTGGGTAAATTCACACTGTCTGATACCCTAAGCAAAGCAAACAGTGCTCTCTCTCTCTCTCTCTCTCTCTCTCTCTCTCTCTCTCTCTCTCTCTCTCTCTCTCTCTAGCCCACCTCCTTCCCTAACCTACACATCAAACACTAAAGTGGCAGCCTCACTCTGCCAAGAGACACTCACACAGTCTCCATATCCTCTTCTCATCACTTATTCCTTTACAAAAAGCAATGCAATCACGTGCCTGTTGTCAGAGAATGAAATATGTAGCCAGTGTGGATCATTTCTAATGGAAATGATCAAATGGGAAATGATTTGAATATATGAATAAATAATGCAAAGGCAAAGATCTGATTCTTTGTGCGACTGCATGCCTTTATTCATGCTATCTCTGTGACATTCAAAGCTCTGGCAGATAAATTTTTTAAACCATGTTGGAATTGTTTTTTTTTTGTGCACATTTGCTGATTCTGTTTTACTGTTTGCATTTGTACAGTGCTCTTCCTTTTTAATGTGAGGGGAAGAGAAAATAAATGAATGCTTCAAAAGCTATATTTGACATTTAATGCATGGAATTTCTTCTAGTATAATGTTAATCTAAGTGTGAGTGTGTGTGTGTGTGTGTGTGTGTGTGTGTGTGTGTGTGTGTGTGTGTGTGTGTGTGTGTGTGTGTGTGTGTGTAGCTGTGTCCTCAGTACTGGCCAGAGAATGGGGTACATAGGCATGGTCCTCTGCAGGTGGAATTTGTGTCAGCTGATCTTGAAGAGGACATCATCAGCAGAATATTCCGTATTTACAACGCTGCTCGGGTGAGTGTTTGAACACACACGCATACAGAGGCTTAGCTCCCCACGTCACCTTACTTGCTGTAGGTTAAGCTTCTTACTTTCTTCATGGCCACACCTCATCCTTCTAATATACTTCACTCGTACCACCAATTCCTGCACGGCCTGCAGATATACTCCACTCATCCCTGTAACTAATCTACTTTACTGATATTTTTTTTACCACCCCTACTTCACAACTCAGACCATAGTCAAGTCTACTCATCTCAGCAATCGCAGCACACCTGCTGATTCACTTGACTCATTCCACCAAATACAGCACTGCCGGTGGACGTATTTTATTTAACAAACTGCTGACTTACTTTACTCATCGTAATAATCACCTCACAAGCGCAGCCTGCTCACTTATTTTCCCACCATTCACAGCACAACCCTCTGATTTACTCACCCCTCTATTTCTCACACAACCAGATCACTTTTTACTGATCCTTCTGATTTACTTATCCCATTAATCCCAGCACAACCCACGGCCTGCCACATTTTACTAATCCATCTGATTTACGCATCCCTGTAATCAGCAGAATTTACTAACCTATTTATCCTACTCATCACATCACAGTCAGCTGACACATCCCACTAATCACAGGACCGTCAGCAAACATACTCGTTCCTTAAATCACATCACAGCCCACTGATTTGCTCATCCCACTTCTTCTAGCACAACCAGCTGACTTTCACATCTCATTACTACCAGCAAAACCATCTAGTTTACTCATTTTATTTATCCCAGCACCACCAGCTGACTTCCACATATCAGCTGATTTACTCAGACCACTAATCTCATCTCACTAATTCATCTGATTCACTGTGCTCATCCCACTAATCTCAACACAACCAGCTGACTTTCACATCTTGCTAAACCATCTGATCCCACTAATCCCAGCATAACTCACTGTCTTTCTCATCACACTAATCCCAGAATAACCTACTGTCTTCCTTATCACACTAATCCCAGTTTAACCTACTGTCTTCCTTATCACACTGATCCATCATAACCTACTGTCTTTCTCATCACACTAATCCATCATAACCTACTGTCTTCCTCATCACACTAATCCATCATAACCTACTGTCTTCCTCATCACACTAATCCATCATAACCTACTGTCTTCCTCATCACACTAATCCATCATAACCTACTGTCTTCCTCATCACACTAATCCATCATAACCTACTGTCTTCCTCATCACACTAATCCATCATAACCTACTGTCTTCCTCATCACACTAATCCATCATAACCTACTGTCTTCCTCATCACACTAATCCCAGTTTAACCTACTGTCTTCCTTATCACACTAATCCCATCATAACTCACTGTCTTCATCACACTAATCCCAGAATAACCTACTGTCTTCATCACACTAATCCATCATAAACTACTGTCTTCCTCATCACACTAATCCCAGTTTAACCTTCTGTCTTTCCCATCACACTGATCCAAGCATAACCTACTGCCTTCCTCATCACACTAATCCCAGCATGACCTACTGTCTTCCTCATCACACTAATCCCATCATAACTCACTGTCTTCCTCATCACACTAATCCCATCATAACTCACTGTCTTCCTCATCACACTAATCCCATCATAACTCACTGTCTTCCTCATCACACTAATCCCAGCATAATTTACTGACTTAATCACCACACTAATCACGGCCTTCAGATTACAGTTCTCTTATGATTTAATGTTAGAATGCATGTAGAATTCCTACCGACTTACAGTATTTATTTGTGTGTGTGTGTGTGTGTGTGTGTGTGTGTGTGTGTGTGTGTGTGTGTGTGTGTGTGTGTGTGTGTCTGTGTGTGTGTGTGTGTGTGTGTCTGTGTGTCTGTGTGTTGCAGCCCCAAGATGGCTATCGTATGGTGCAACAGTTCCAGTTCTTAGGCTGGCCCATGTACCGAGACACACCAATGTCCAAACGCTCCTTCCTGAAACTCATCCACCAAGTGGACAAATGGCAAGAAGAATATGATGGAGGAGAGGGACGCACTGTGGTGCACTGCCTGTGAGTCACACATGCACACACACACACACATACAATACTACCAACATTTTCCCATGGACACACAGTCACTTCCAAAATACTATACGTCTTTCGTTCTCTCTATACACATCAACCTCATCACACAGAGTCTCTTCTAAACATTAATCAGTCTTTCTGTTCTCACGTCTCCAACTGCATGAAAACAGATCAATAATCATTACAGCATTAATTAACAATTAATTCATCCGTCAGAGGTTCGGAAGCTAGAAATGAGTTTTCAAGTCGTGCGTCTTTGTTTAGTGCAAAGATAAACACCACCCTCTAGTGTCTTAATACACTCCCTACAAGGAAGTGCCAGGACTTTTGGTTTTCTTTATAGTAGAAAATTAAACAAAAAAACCTTGATAATTAGCTAATTAGTTAAAGTGTGTTAATTACATTGCTGAGTCCCAGGGCCTGGATAATTATAATTACAATTATAAATGTAGAATTTGCAGCGTGTGTGAGCATGTTATCAGCACAACAGCTTTGATATCATGTGGACATGTTGTTTGACTTCATATATGAAAGGTGATTTATTATTTTAAAAAATAATAATAATAATTTAAAAACTTTTTGTACTGAGGTTAAGGTGCATTATTTTGCTACAGTATTTTACACTATAGTACACCATATGGACAAAAGTAATTGGGACACCTGACATTTCCAATCATATATAGTTCTTCCCCAAACTGTTACCACAGTGTTAAAGTTAACATAATTGTATAGGATGCTCTTGAATGCAGTAGCATTTAATTTTCTCTTCATTCGAACTAGGAGAGCCAAACCTGTTGCAGCATTAAATAGATTGGAGTGGAAGATCTTGAGTGGGCTAGAGCTCTGACTTCAATCCTAATGAGCACCTTTGGAATGAACTAACCCCAGGCCTCCTCACCTAACCTACATTAGTATCTGACTTTACTACCGCCCTTGTGGCTCAATGGGCACAAATCTCCACAATCCCACTCTAAAATCTAGTGGAACATCTTCCCAGAAGAGTGGAGGCTATTATAACAGCAAATGTGGATTAAATGTGGAAATGGATGTTCAAAAAGCATGCACTCAGGTCTAATGCTCAGGTGTCCACAAATTTTTGTCAATATAGTGTGTAATGCTAACTGTCAGTATGTTCTATTTATTTATATTTGATTACTGACTTATGCCTTGTGTGTGTGTTCATTGATGGGTGTGTGTGTGTGTGTCAGAAATGGAGGCGGACGCAGCGGAACGTTCTGTGCTATCAGTATTGTGAGTGAAATGTTGCGACACCAGCGCTCAGTTGATGTGTTTCATGCTGTCAAAACTCTGCGGAACAACAAACCAAACATGGTGGACTTACTGGTACAGCATTTACACACACACACACACACACACACACACACACACACACACACACAAGAACAGGAGCTATTTTGTATAAGATCAGACAGAACTGAAACCCTGTTTATGGTGGTACAACTGCAGGTGTGGCATTTGAGATCTGCTGATGCGCTGGTGTTTTTAACCCAGTTTAATTCAAAATGGTTCTAATGGCTGAGCGTGTTTTTTTTCCTTCACTTTTTTTAACGCTCTCAGCAAAGCCTTTGTATTTCTGTCCTGATTCTTTCAGCTTGGTTTTGTGAACATTCACTGTAAATGTCACTCTCCAATGAGTTTTCAAATAGAGTACTTACACATTACTATCTAAATACAACTGACTGATTGTCTTGCTTTACTCAGCTTTCTAGTCACGGCTCAGTCTGCTAAACCATTAATTCCATTCATCACTGCCATGTCTGCTGACCCACTAATCTACCTAATTACAGCAATGCCGTCTGATCCACTCATTTTACAAGTCACAGCAAACATACTGACATGTTAATCTTAATACGCACAGCACATCCTGTTGACCCAATAATCCTAATAATCCAAGTATAACCTGCTGACCCAGTAATCCTAATAATCCAAGTATAACCTGCTGACCCAATAATCCTAATAATCCCAGGTTAACCTGCTGCCATAATAATACCAATAATCCAGACCAACCGGCTCATCCAATATTCCTAATAATCCCAGGATAACCTGCTGCTTCAAAAATCCTAATAATTCAGTACATCCTGCTGATACAATTTTCTTAATAATCCCAGGTTAACCTGCTGCTATAATAATACCAATAATCCAGACCAATCGGCTCATCCAATATTCCTAATAACCCCAGGTTGACCTGCTGCCATAATAATCACAATAATCCAAGTATATCCTTCTGATCCAATAATCTTAATCCCAGCACAACCTGCTGACCCCTCTTCAAATGTTACAAAACAAAGAAAGGTGTTACAAAAAAATAAACCCAAAAACAAACAAAATAAACCACTGGACCAAACATCTGAGTGGCTTTTGGACATAGAGCATTTTTATACTGGTAACATTGTAATTGTAAAAGACCAGCAAAATTCCACACCCCTTTATGTATTCCTTCTGAACCCACCCTTTTTATAGCTAATATAAAACAATAATATAAGGCTTCATTAATGTACTTAAAAAGTACAAATATAGATAAGATATAAATGTTTATATATATATATATAATATATAATATATATATATATAATATATATATATATATAAAATTTAATTTAAAAGTCATCAGAATTTGAATAACTGTGTGTGTATGTGTGTGTGTGTGATTGTTGTTTTTTCGCAGGATCAGTACAAGTTCTGCTATGAAGTTGCTTTGGAGTATCTAAACTCAGGCTAGCTGTGCTAGCCATCAGACAACATGGACATGCTTTTGGATTATTATTTTTTAAACAATGGATGCTCAGTGTGTGTACAGCACTAGCAGTGCAGTGCATGTGTGTGTGCGTGCGTGCGTGAGCGTGTGGGTTTGTGTGTGTGTGTGTTTGTGAGTACGTATGTGGTCATCTTGAAATTCAACAAATGTTCATTTATCTGACCAGGCTTTTTCAACTACAGGAAGAGTACAGTATAATGTTCAACCGTCTTCTAACTGAAGTGTGTGTTGTAAATGAAGCCAGCTTATGTTTTTCTCTCTTCCTTTGGCCTCTGTCCCCTTCGGTATAATTTTTCCGGCTTTTTGCGCAGGACCTTCCGTGTATGTTGTTGTGATGCTTTCCATTTCTGACTGACGTGTGCCGAATCGCTCGAGTGGACACCATCGGGGCAAGAATCAACAATGTCTAACGTTATTTTATCGTGTAAATCAGTCGTAATAGGCTAAAGAACAGAGTTTCACATGCCGACCATAGCGTCATCGCATATTATGTGCCATGTTCAAAGGATCCAAAGCTTTTTTTTGGCACTTTGTTTTTGATATTGTTTGTTTATATTGTAAATATGATCAGTGTAGTGTATTATTTATTCACGCTGTGTATTTCAGTGACAATCGTGTACTGGGTTCATGGTTGAATCACCCAGAATGTATTGTCAGCTTTGGTTCATCTTGTTTGAAGAAATATTGTACATGTTTAAATATATACTGTATGTATCATAGCAAAAGAAAAAAAAAGACTCAATGTTATTATTTATCTCACAATCTCTCTACAAATCTGATCTTTCTCTTGAATCTTGTCTCAGCTTGTGTATTTGTTGAGCAGAACAGGAATCAGTGTGCTGGTGTGGTCTGGGAGCCAGTAATAACACTTTCATCAGAGAGACTATATAATGTCTCATATGGAGCTGGTAAGGGAGAAAAGTTCATGTATGTTCAGTTCATTCCTTTTTGGGTTTTTTTTTTTTTTTATTAAAATGAGAAAATGTTATATTTGATGCCACTTGTTTACCCACACAAAAGTATAATCATTCATCTGAAAGAAAAATGCCCCTGCAATAGATCTCAGCATGATCCAGGTTCACCCAGAAGTAGGTTAGAAGAACACCATTCTAACTTTTCATAAAAGATTTGAGACAAATGGGATCATGTGCAGAAATACATTTTGGGTCATTCAAATGTTCTTAAATTCCAGCACCTGGAAAAAATCCTGCTTTACTGTCAGCCTCTTGCTATTTTTAAGAAGTGATTTATATTAGCAGTAGATCAGGCACTAATGCTAATCTGTAATCTTCTTGCTAGAAGCTAACCAGTTATTTCTGATAGATCCAGGTCATTCAACAATGCTCATTTATTTTATCCCTGATAATTAATTCATTATGAAGTGATGATAAAAAAAAACAGAGAAAAACTAAAGCTCATATTCCGAAAATGTCCTTTGCATATACAGTGGGGTTCAGATGTCTGATTAATTATATACAACGACTTGTGAAATGTAAAATATTCACACATTCTTTATATTTTGTATGTCCCATTTTTGCTTTACTGAAATTCGATTTGGCACAGACTCCGCATGTTTGTGTTAAACCTGATGATTCATGTGAAATCAAATCCATCAGAGTCAGGATAAGACTCATTGAAAATCTGACCTTTTGTACAGACCAGGTAACGTGGTCTCGACTATTTAGCATTCAAGTTTTTTTTATTTCCAAAATAAAATGTTAAAAAATAACATTTTCAATGCAAGTTTTCAGTCTTTTGGTATGTAAAATGTAAAACGAAGGAACGTAACGTACACAAACCCAGTAAAAGCCCACAGAGAATTAAATGGTAAATATTGAAACAGAGACAAATCATGGCTTGTGTTCTGCCAGAGCTGTAGGTGGTGTAGGTGCACAGGGGTACTGCAGGACACGCTTGTGCGACTCTTTGGTAAGGACTTTCCTCCCACACCGTTAGAACGTTCTGTCTGTATCATAAGTACGAGTTTCACACACACACACACACACACACACACACCACCTCTTCCAGAGTCATCCATCAAATAAAATAATGCAGGTTTTTTTTTTATTGTTGCTTACATTTAAGTACAAATATATTTAATATATGGTTGCAGTGGAACAGAATCTATTGCAGTAAAAGAAAATACAATTGTTTAACATCTCATACTGTTATATTGGCATCACACATCTGTGTTTTCTCATTTACCCTGTATGGACAAAAGTATTGAGACACCTGACCTTCACAGCCATATGTGGTTCTTTCCTCTGCTGTTACCACAAAGTCAGAGGCACACACTTGTATAAGATGTTTTTGGCTGCTGTAGCATTAAACTTTCCCTTCACTTGAACTAAGAGGCCCAACCCTTTTCCAACATGACAATGTGCCCAGAACCAGCTTCATGAAGATATGATTTACATGGGCTGGAGTGGAAGAACCATATTGAACCCTCTTCAGGATGAATTGGGACGCTGACTGCACCCCAGGCCTACTCACATCATCTAAATCCGTACCTGACTTTACTAATGCTCATGTTACTGAATGTGCAAAATTTACACATCTAGTGGAACATCTTCCCAGAAGAGTGGAGGCTATTATAACAGCAAATGGGGATTGGATGTGGAATGAGATGTTTAAAAAAATCATATGCAAATCTTATAGTCGGGTCTCCACAAACCCTAATCTAAATAGTTTATATGATTAAGTCAACAATATTAATGATAAGACAAGTCAAAATTCCCAACAGCATTGACTATATATTTGACCTCTTTAGCAAATCTGCCAGATTAAAATAAGAATGATCTGCTTCAATCTGAATCCAATTATTCAAAAAGCACATACTTTATTAATTTGAGGGGAAATTAGTCACAGTTATTGACTAATCATTCAGGCACAAACCCAGAAAAAACATTGGCCTCAGGTGTTAGCATGCAATGTGTTTACCTACAGTGCCATCTTGTGGAGGTTTACAAAATATCGTTTAGTTTTAAACTGCACACTGACCAAAGACAATTTCTTATTTCGAAAACTTGAGGTATTTCACTGCCTTTTTCAGTCGCAGAAATTATGTAATCCTTGTCTACATTATATAAACAAAAGTGTAGATAAAACCCTACTAAACATCTTCGGGGTGAATGTTAACTCTGACTACATCAACATCAGTGGTGCAAATACACTGAAATCAAGCGAATATATAAACAAATATTCTAATTATTTTAAAGCTAGAAAGCACAATTAGTCATGGTGTATGTGTGGGGGTTGTTAATCATAATGACAATAGCCAATCATTAGCAGCTATGGTATAGTATAGCAGATATTGCTTTCATGGACGTGTGTTACGGTGCCCCGTGATACAGAAAGACCAGCACATCTGTGGTTAGCTTCAAGTGTCCCAGAAGAAGCGTAGTAGCCTAGTAGTAATTGTAAAATCTTTTTTTTTTTTTTGATACAGGTACTTGGATTTTTTGTCTTTCATTTTCAATTTAAGCTACAGGAGCTTGTCTGTTGGATCGGACCACATGGGTCAGCCTTCGCTCCCCATGTGCATCAATGAGCCTCGACCACCCATGACCCTGTCACCAGTGTTCTTTTCTTGGACCACTTTTTTATAAATACTGTCCACTGCAGACCAGGAACATCCCACAAGAGCTGCAGTTTTGGAGATGCTCTGACACAGACGTCTAGACATCACAATTTGGCCCTCGTTAATCTCACTGAATTTAGTAAATGTTGCCTTAGTGTATAAAAACCATGAACAACAATCTTTGTTATACAGATATACAGCATGATTTGTTTTGTATTGTGGATGATTTTGATTAGTGTTTGTCATTATTTTCAAGGAATTTGGTAGAAAATGATCACCAGCAAATCCTGGCAAATCCAACAACAAATAATAATTTCCAGAAAAGTTCTGCATGCCATTTTCTCTACTTAAGTCCCAGAATAGAAAACGATACAGTATATGTATTTCATGCAAATGTTTATTTGAGCTTTTAATGTCAGAATAGTAACAGTTATTCACTAAAACATTCCAGACACGAATGCATATTGACGGCTTGAAAGGTCAAAGGCCGGTCGGATCACAGGGTGTTACAGAGGTCATCCTGGCAGCAGTTGACCTTCATGTAGGCGTTCAGCTTCAGCAGCTGACAGTCAGCCATAGTCGTGCACTTCTGGTAGTGTCCATCTGCAGTGAAGTACACCAGCAAAGCATAAACACGTAAACAGTACTCTCAATTCTCTTTATTACTGATGGAGATATTTCTCAGAAGATTATCATCTTCTAAGGAAACTTTAACTTAATACTAAGGCTGCAATCTGTAATTAGTAATGCTACAATTAGTGTAATTAGTCATTAGTGATGCTACAAATCTACATGTGAATCTACATTTTTTGTTTAATATCATGCCACTTCTTTATCTACAGGGATAAAATAACCAAAAAACATAAAAGAGTTGCTCACATGGGGCTCTGGTGAACTTGGCTGCCACGCAGGCGTCTTTTTTAGCAGGACAGGTCATGGACAAGATCTCACATGCCCCACCGGCCTTCTTGGGCAGGCACTGGTAGCACTCCAGAGCCATCCCTGAAACACCCATGGACATGTAGCGCATATTACACACATGACTAATAGATTAGCTGCTTGGAATAGATTACATCAGTGATAAGAGACAAGAGATCAATTAGATACCCTCATAACCAATTTGTAAAAAAATTCATATAGTTTCTATGCCGCACAAAGCTTTTATTATACACTTAGTGACATAAAGGTACCACAGTTGATGCGGTGAGGAAGACTGAGAGGCCTCAGTGTTTGTTAGATCGAGTGACAAAGACATCAGGCTGTTGACTTAGTGACTGTTAATGCCCTTTGATAGGAAATTGACACACTCACCACTGGATACCAGCAGAACCAGAACGAGGGCAAGAACCAGGCTTCTCATTTTTATGCGTTTCTAAGTGTGTACGGGACACAGAGGCTGAAAAAGTTTTAACACAAAACATACAGATCCAAAGTGCGTTAAACGAAAATGGCATAATCAATACAAAACCAATTTTTTTTAAAGAAAATAATAAAAAATAACAGCAGAATATATATGTCAGATTTTCATCCAAATCTACATTTTGCCATTTAAAATCTGCTGACATTTAAGTTTTAAAAAAGAAAAAGCAAAGCTCATAGATTAAACTTATACAAGAACTTCACATCTTACCTTTCTATATGAATCTGTGTAATGTATCTGCTTGAGATTTAAAAGTCTTCCCCTTTTATACCTGACCTTATCTCTTCTTTCTTCCTGCCTGTTTTTTACTCCTCTGCTGTGTAAACACTCACTCCTCACACACTCAGCGCCCCGCCCAGTCATTTCTCTTATCACACCAGTGAGCCATCATCCTTCATATCCAGACATTAGTCATGTTTCACAACTTTATGGCTCCATGTTTGTGCTAGACTCCGTGTCTGCAAAAACGATCAAACATCGGTTTTTAATCAGTATTCCATCTGCATGGTGGTTATTGGTTATGCAAAATCCATAGCAGTGCGTTGGTGTTCGTTAGGAAAAAATAGCAGCTGATTTAATGCAAACCCTGCAAGAATTATCACAAAGTTGTAACATATAACTGAGACTGTTTCACACAAAGGCAAATTATGACTTCTTCTTCTACTTCTTCAGTAGATTTGCAACAAAAAAGTGTTAGAGACTGTAAGTCTAAGTGATATAGAAGCCTAGTGGCCAAATTTCAATACCAAGCACATACACAAAAGCTGCTTTCCCTTTTATAAACCACTGTATCTAGTAAAACATTTCACATGCTCTATCTGTCAATTTGGATTTTCTGGTCTGTCTTTAGAATCAAGACAGGATCTATTATACAGCATGTGCTCAGAAAAGGTGTATACAAACATCTCACCCCTGAGTCACAAGCAATAAAAAGCAGAACATTCAGGTATTATTGTTATAGATGTTATTTGAGGTACCTAGCTTCTTTTAAAAGATAACTCAGGGAATGGAGCTTTGTTGCATTCAAGCATCCATCAATGAACAGTTAATAATCACATCAATAATGAAACTACTGTATAATGGACTTTCTGTGTCACTCACAGAGTTGGCAAAACTACACACATCCTTTACTCGAGTAGAAATCCAGATACTCATGTTTTAAAAGAGTCTGTAAAGAACAGAGAAAAGATGATGATGATGTCTCTGTTCTCGGTCATGTTTACATCACTGACTCCATCTGTCTCATCAACATTAACCCCATACTTCTTGTCGCCTTCTGCCTTGTTTATTGTTAGCATCATTGGCTAGCCAACATCTGTGGTGCATGATAGACAGGAAATGATACACCAGTGGTAGATTAAAAAAGCCACGCAATGAAAAGAAATGGTTTGATGGGCTGAAGCATAATGAAAAGGAAAAATATTGACATTTCACCAATTAGATTAAAACTAAATGAAAGAGTCTGGTTTAAAAATGTAAGAAATACAAAGTTCAATATTTGTGTACAAAAATAAATAGTGAAGTAAATACTGATACCAAAAAAAGTCTACTTTAGTACAGTAACAAAGTATTACTTCTTATCTCTGGTCACCCAGAGGAGAACGGGTTCCCTTTTGAGTCTGTTTCCTCTCAAGGTTTCTTCCTCATACCACATAAGGGAGTTTTCGCTGCTGTCACCACTGACTCGCTCATTAGGAAGAATGTTATAATGCATTAACTTCTATGGATTATTTATAAATGTAAAGATTATATTCGTAATATATGTATTTCTGTAAAGCTGCTTTGGGACAATGTCCATTTTTCAAAACGCTATATAAATTTAATTGAATTTAATTATTTTCTGATATTTGTTAAGTAAAGAATAAAGCACAGTGCGGTGAGCTTCTACTGAAAAACTACCCCCTTTTATTGTCCAGTAATATCAATATCTCATATATTAATATTATTACATTATTAAAAAAATGACCATTTAATGTTATAGATACTGAATTAGTGATTAATTGAAGTAATAAATGTATAATATAAACCTGTGATTTGTCTTGCAGTCCGAACTACTGTCAGAAACTCTCATAGAAACCGATCAGCACTTTCTGACCAATCAGAAATGAGAATTCAACAGTGCTGTGGAATAAATATTTGATGCATGTAAATAATCCTGTACTTTAGTACTGTACTATATTTAGTACTGAAGTTTCCAACTTTGAGGCAACAAAAGACATATATACATATATTTATGATTTTTTTTTAAACCACTTACTTATAGTCAAAGTCAAACAATGTTTTCCACAGTTTATACTCCAGATGTATTTTGCAAGACCCCTAGGATTATGCAACACTGGCCACAGATAAGCCCAAATAATGTCAAATAATGTTATCTTGCTAGCTTGTGATGGATTGCCGTACAGTTCGGTTCCTTCAACAGTAATATTTAGAGTGTACACATTTTTTTATGCAATATCAAAATTCTTGATCGCACTCTAGAACAAACACTGAATCCCCAGCAATTAATTGTGTTTCATGCGTCACTATAATCTTAAAAATTCTTACATTTCTGCATTATATTAATAAGATTTATATTTATTGCAAAGAAAAGCATCGCATGATCAGGATAGCACATTCAACCACAACTGATCTGAATTAATTTCACAAATATATAAAAAAACTTGCATTTCAATAAGTAAATGCTAAACTGCACTGCAATTACAACCCAATAAAACTGCTGGAATATTTATAGTTACAAGTAAAATTTCAGATTTTATTACTGGATGCAATGAATTTCTAAAGACTGATATGATGGAACAATAAGGAATGTTTCCACTAGGATACAAGCTGTAATGTTAAGCTTGAGGCCACATATAGTTGTACTTGAATGTTTTTTAATTAACAATTGTACTTTTCCTTTCCTCTATTTACTGTGGTACATTGTGTAGTATTAACATTATATATTTTTTATTTATTACAGGTTTATTCTATTACTCGATTCTGCTAAAGCTGTTCATTTCATGTCTAAATTGCAGTATTACTACAGAAACAACATAAACACATCTTGAGATCAATTCCTTTATTACATTTTAGTAATTGTTGGTGTGATGGTAATAAAGTAATATATCTTTCTATAATCTTTACTGCCACAAATACTATACATTGCTGAACAGTGTACACTAAAAATGTATTTATTCAGTCTACTTAATTGGTGTGTCCTAATAATCACTTATCTGCTCTTTTACAGAACACATGGGAGAAAAATGTATGCATCCAGCTGTGGAAAACTTAAGCTGATAAGTTGAGGAGTGAGGAGCAGTGGGGGGGTCAGTTAAGGTTTGTCCTCCAAATTTGGAATGGTTTCTAATTATATAATGACGACTCAGGATATAATGAAATATAATGCGTTTCTATGAACAAAGGCAAAGTGTATGTGCATACAGCAAGTCTAGGACTTGTAAAATGCTTCCTTTTGTCAGATTATTTAGAGGGATTGTGGATTGAATAATGTGTATTCATCAGAACATTGGGTGCACTATGATGAACTTCTTTGCAATGAGAAAACTTAAGAAAAGAGTAATAAGTGTTTCCTTTTCCCGATGACTGAACATTACTGCGCTAGTTTCAAGTGTTTAGTTTCTTTTTATGATGTGGTTTGAAAACTGTTTCTTAAAAGAAATCACTAGTTGCTAGCCTAAGGAATAAAGTCAAATGTGATAGCCTCTCAATTTATGTTTGTTTGTTAGAGGCTATGTTATTATTAATGTCATTCTCTCTGACTAAAGTCTATGATCATGAGCTACTGCCCCAGGACAGTGAAATAAATTGCTGTTCCATGATCTTTGCTGTATTGCAAAAATTTTGGTTCGTAGCCCAGAAAAAGTTTGTATTTGTTTCAAATGCTTTAGGCCACTGATTAATGAGTTGTAAAAACTTGTTATTTCTACCCATTTGTTTTGTGTGTGTTACGAAAACATAATCAATATCATGTTTTATTAATTTATTCATTTTAACTAATTAGATAGCAAAGACTGATGCAAGTGCAGTTGTTGTTTATTAAATCAGGTCCAACAAAACACAGAATGCAAAAACTTAAAAAAAAGCACCATTAACATGTATCCAAAGCAAAGAACAAATAGACAAAGAGCGATTCTGCTGCAAATGCTACAAGACAAAAAAAAAAGCTTGTCCATGTTGTGAGCAATCAGTGAAACATATGACATGGACATGTGATATACTGATGCTGATAGGATGTTTAGTTCTTTGCTCCTTTGGTGCCTATTGCTTTGTTTAAAAAACAATTTCTTATATAAAAAATCCAAAGGGGTTGTCTGGTGGTACAGTACAAGACTCTCATCAAAGAGTCTGTCCTCACTGTGTATTTTGGAACTACTACCCCACACAAAAAGGCCAAACTCTAATGCATCATTCGAACTGCAGAGAAGATCATTGGAGGAAAAGTGCCCTTCCTGATCAACTTTTATGATCGTAGAGTCATTTCTGATCTTTCACAAGCAGCTCACACCCTGTAAATCAAACCAAACTTCAACAAAAGAAAATCTGGTAGGTACAGTATGTCATTAAGAAATACTTCACTGTGCTGTTATCCAGATGAATGGGAAATATTAAACTAGTGCTAACAAGTATTATTTGTATACATCAGTAAAGTTTTACTTAAAAATATATTAAACTCGGGTGTCTCTTGAAAAACAAATACACTTTTTTGTCTTCTATCCTAATAACTTCAATTCATTTTAGTGCTTAATGAATTTAGTGCTTAATGATCTCACATACTATTTGAAATGAACATAAATGAATGTGGCTAATTATACCGAGACATTTTCAACTGCAAATTAAGACATGCTTGAGTGTTATTCGTTCACCCCAATGGGTCACAGTTTCCTTCCTTAGGAATTTGTACTCTCAGAAGTAAAACATGGCTCCTGTGTTCACTCCATGGTGAGAAAACAGAGAGAGTCTTTGTATTAATAAGGATAAAGAAGAGGAAAGGTTTGTTAGTGCCAGCTGAGCATGCAGGGGTTCCTGGGGCAAAGAATACAGTTCTCTGAAGTTTGGCCAGGAAGGACAAAGCCTTGACCTGCAGTGTCAGTCAGAGCTGAAATCCCCTGGCTATTGTGTTGGTAATATCATGACATTTTAGAAAGGAGAAAGGAAGAAGCTGACATGCAATTTCACAGACGATTGTGTAGAATACATACATACATCATTACTTATTTATAAGATTCTGTAAGATAACATAGGCTTGAATGGTAACTCGGTTAGAGTGAATGGCATATAGTTATATATTAATAGCTGGACAAATAAATGACATACATTTAAAATGTCTTAAGACGTCTTCTTAAAGCACAGTAATTACATGCACACCTCTGACTCTCAGTGTGCTTCATTTTTCCCACTTTCTTTCCTCCGTTTCTTTTTGTACAACTCTTTTCACATGCCTGGCTATAGCGTTAAACAATGCTGGAATTTTTTGCTGTATTTTAAATGTAAATGAAGACAATTTTAAATGAAAAAAGAAAGAAATTTATCGTCTTTCCTACTTTCTCTGAACTTGTGACTATATTCCATTTATGAAATGGAGGTGATCATGTTCAGGTAGCAGGACAGAGTGACTGTTATGGGACTAAAATATACATTATAATGTATATTTATAGTATAATAACTTATAATGGATGACTGATGGTGAAAGTTAGATAGATAGATAGATAGATAGATAGATAGATAGATAGATAGATAGATAGATAGATAGATAGATAGATAGATAGATAGCAGAGGTGGGAAATACAAATACTTCTACATTTTTCTGATATCAGTACTTTACTTCACTATTTATTTTTATTATATAAGTTTTAACTCATTACATTTGTAGACAAATATCGGTTCTTTCTACTTCTTACTTTTTCAAACCAGGCTCATTACTTTAGTTTTAAACTATTTTGTAAAACGTCAATATTTTTACTTCTAATTGCCATGATGAACACAATTAACCCTCTCCTCTGGAGGTCGACAAATGCACCAACACGTTCTGTGGCATTTTTTCCTCATAACGCAGAATCAAACTTAAATGACTCGGCTTTTTTGATCATACAGATTAAAACAATACATAATTTGAATCTGTAAAGGGTCTACTTTTATTTGTATACACTCAAAATAACAAAAAAAAAAAAAAACGCTGTGCTTTTGTAAAATAAAGAAAACAGACAGGGTCTCCTCTCTTAACAGACATAAATTAAACAACCTGAATCTCAGTGAATACTTGCCGCACAGACATCATAAATATATGTATAGAAAGCTCAAAAAATGATCTGATTATGTAATCGTATGAAATTTATAAGAAGTACAGTTTCTCCGGTAGCATCTCATGAACCCTCCGTGTGGATGCATAGCAAAGGTTCCGTTTGGTGTCCTGATAATTTACGTAATTTAAACCACCATAATTACTTTAAAATGTTTACAAGAATATTTTGCATATTCATGCTCTATGTTGAGTTTTGTTTCACGAATATTAAACATACATTTGCATAAAGCATCAATATTTGTCCTTGTTGATTAGAGTATTAAAAACTTGGAAATTGGTAATACCGTGGTATTAATTTAGGGTACATAAACGTGCGATTAAGCTAGAATTAATCGCGAGTTAACTCATGACGATCGTTCGATTAATCCCAATTAAATATTTTACTCGATTGGCAGTCCTAATATTAATATGATGTGAGGTCCAGTTACCAGCGTGACACTAAAACAGGTAGTAATAATGGCTACTTTTTACTAAAGTACATGTCAGAGCCCAAACTTCTTTACTTTACCCTGAGTAAAAAAGTATAATCAGTACTTTTACTACACAATACTTTTACTTTAGTTTTAGTGCAGCTTTTACCCGAGTATTTTAAAACATGAGTATCTGTACTTCTACTTAAGTGAAGGATGATAGATAGATCAAGTCAAGAGGCTTTGATAGATAGATAGATAGATAGATAGATAGATAGATAGATAGATAGATAGATAGATAGATAGATAGATAGATAGATAGATAGATCAAGTCAAGAGGCTTTGATAGATAGATAGATAGATAGATAGATAGATAGATAGATAGATAGATAGATAGATAGATAGATAGATCAAGTCAAGAGGCTTTGATAGATAGATAGATAGATAGATAGATAGATAGATAGATAGATAGATAGATAGATAGATAGACAGACAGACAGATAGATAGATAGATAGATAGATAGATAGATAGATAGATAGATAGATAGATAGATAGATAGATCAAGTCAAGAGGCTTTGATAGATAGATAGATAGATAGATAGATAGATAGATAGATAGATAGATAGATAGATAGATAGATAGATAGATAGACAGACAGATAGATAGATAGATAGATAGATAGATAGATAGATAGATAGATAGATAGATAGATAGATAGATAGATAGATAGACCAAGTCAAGAGGCTTTGATAGATAGATAGATAGATAGATAGATAGATAGATAGATAGATAGATAGATAGATAGATAGATAGATAGATAGATAGATCAAGTCAAGAGGCTTTGATAGATAGATAGATAGATAGATAGATAGATAGATAGATAGATAGATAGATAGATAGATAGACAGACAGATAGATAGATCAAGTCAAGAGGCTTTGATAGATAGATAGATAGATAGATAGATAGATAGATAGATAGATAGATAGATAGATAGATAGATAGATAGATAGATAGATCAAGTCAAGAGGCTTTGATAGATAGATAGATAGATAGATAGATAGATAGATAGATAGATAGATAGATAGATAGATAGATAGATAGATAGATAGATGATAGAAAAACAGTGAAGTAACAGTAAGTACATGGCCAAACCTAACTGTTGTTTTCTTATCATTATCATCTTATTTATTTAGGTAATTACTGTTGGAGAATGTAGTTAGTTGTAGGTTATTTTATAAGTTAAAAGGAAAGTGTGTGTGTGTGTGTGTGTGTGTGTGTGTTCGTGTGTTCGTGTTCCCCCCTCAGGAATATCCGGGTCTTTGTAATGGCGTCGCTCTCCATTCGGAAGCCATTTTGGATGCGCCTGAGCTTCTCCAGTATGAGCTCTACAGCACCGCTGTGTGTTTGGGGAAAACTTGGGGGATAAAACCAAAACAAAAAAAGGAACATATTTCCGGTCGGTTTGTAGCGGAAAATACGCCGGTATTAAACTGTTCCGTCGTGTCGATATGAAATCTTGGACGTCCGTGAAGTCGCTTTGTGCTTCTTGTGCCGCTTCTCCACACGGAGCGACGCTTTTATTTACTAAATCAGGCCGATAGTCAGAGGCCATGGACCGCTTGTTTGCCTTCATGTGTCGCCGGTCGTTTGTTTTTAAATCGTAAATGCTTTCCAAAAGAAAGAAAAAGAAATCCTAACAGACACTTCTTTTTCGGTCTCCCTCCATCTCACTGAGGGAACATGTTGGCTCGCTGGGTGACATTAGCACTTATTCGGGGAAGTTTGTTCGCAGGTAAGAACTCAGTCAGTCTGCATTGTTGTGATTTATAAATAAGCTTCGTGCCTGATATAACAAATAATTGAACACGTGACCTTTAATCAAATACAATACCCTCCTGTGATCTTAAACCAATGAAAGTGAAATGTTGCAGCGTTTTTATTTGCCTTGTTACTGATTACAGTTCAATCATCATTAGGTATGATTACCTATTTGTTATAACTTCATCTCATTTGTTTGTCATTTTCTATATTTGGACCGATCAATGATAAAACGTGTGTATACATGTATATGTATGTGTGTGTGTGTGAGTATGTAAAAGAAAGAGTTTGATACACATCATGAAAAGCTGCTGCTTTTAAACTATTAAACCAGCTTCGTCCACTAGATGGCGCTTTTTCTTTCGATGCGCATGTGTAGAACGACATGCTAACTTCAATAATATACCACTGGTTTTAGAAAGTTATTGCTGATTTTTTTTAACTAAATCGTTTAAACCATTAAATCAATTATAATTTTTTTTTACCTGATTTGTCTTTTATTTAATAATCATTTGGAATCTGATTAGCCTGTAGGTCTTATGAGTGTGTGTGTAATTATTTTTATTGCTATGAAAGTCATTAGGGAGAACATGATTTGTTATGGGTCTGGTTTGTAAATAACTTTTTCTTTTTTTCAGGCAGGAAAACACATTTCTAAATCTAATTTATATAAGAATATATAAGTCAAACAAGATCATGACTACAAAAAGAAATAACAGTGGTTTGTGATTTTCACCATTAAAAAAACAACAACAAAATAAGGTTACCCGTAAAAATAATCCACAAATAGTTTTTAGTTGAAATCTGCTTTAGAATTGGCAGAGCGTAGGTGAGATTCTTTAACACAAACACTCATATGACACCTCGGCAGCAGGCCAGGATGTGGCAATGTGATCTGGATCAGTGAACTCCACAGGGGAGCGGCAACTTGCGTATAAAACTCCTGCTTTCTCCTGTGCTGTGTGAGTGTGTGTGAGTGTATGTGAGAGAGAGGGTGGCAGATATTATTGGAGAGGTTGATGATGTAGTTTACTCTTATATGACTTGAATTAGTAAGAGGAATAGAAGAAAAGCGAGCTGCCTCTCTCCCTTGTGTTTGTGTGGTGAGGGGGGTTACGTGGTTAGTATAAGATTGGTAACCGATTGGGGGATGGGTGACCTCTTATCTATATGAAGCTTAGAAAGGGACTGAATGTTTTGTGTTTGTTTTAAAAATGATTGTGTGATGAAAGTTACAAAGTACAACATTGTTTTTTAGGTCCCGGGCAAGGCGAGGTCGGCACCAGAGAGTGCGTGTATTATAATGACAACTGGCGAGCTGAGAAGACTAATCAAAGTGGCTACGAGAGATGTGAGGGAGAAAAGGACAAGCGAAAGCACTGCTACGCATCCTGGATTAATTCCTCAGGAATCATACACCTGGTGAAAAAGGGCTGCTGGCTCGATGACTTCAACTGCTACGACAGGTGAAACATTACACCTGAGAAAAAAGTTCTCTCAACAACTTCCATTGTGGCCTTTTACAACCAGTATCCTCATCTCTTTCTCTCTCTCTCTCTCTCTGTGTGTGTGTGTGTGTGTGTGTGTGTGTGTGTGTGTGTGTGTGTGTGTGTGTGTGTGTGTGTGTGTGAGCAGACAGGAGTGTGTGGCCACAGAGGAAAGCCCTCAGGTGTTTTTCTGCTGCTGTGAGGGTAATTACTGCAATGAAAGATTCATACACCTGCCTGAAGTCACCACTCCTGCAGGTGAGACTCCACAGAGACTGACGTCTGGTTTATCTGTAGCAAAATGGGCTTTAAATGAAGGCAAAAAAAACCCCGCGTCATTTCCGCCTTTTATTTACTTTCCCCCTCTTTGAAACGTTGCGACAATGACAAAAAAATGCGTCACCGTTACCGAACTGTTTTTTTTTTTTTTTTTTTTTTTTTGCATTTTTACATTTATTTATTTTGGAAAGCATTTTCAAGAAGTTTTCATTGATTGAAAACGCAGTCTCAGTATGGACGGAAGGCCAAAACGGAGAGAAAAATATGCCTTTGAGTGAAAACATATTAGTGTGGACATGGCCTTTGGCATATCTGGTGCACATGGACATTGTTGTACTGGAACGTGTTTGGGCAGAACACTTTTATGTCTAGTAAAGAGTCATATTGTACATTTGTTTTGACACAAATCCACACAACTGTGTACTTCAAGCTTTTTGATGGTGTTTGCAGAAAACCCACATGGAGGTAATAGTCATATATTGTCCATTGTTGCTGGTTGTCACTATATGGCCTAAATGATGTGGGTTTTAATATTACGTAATTTTTGTTGATATTGTGTAGTAATTGTTAGAGGTCGATAGTGGAATTTACTGATTGACTGACTTGCAGATAACTGATTCATCAACCGATAGATTTTAAAATGGAAACTGGATAAAAAACTTAACACAACACTAAAAATAGTACTGAACCTTATTACAAAATAAAAAACAGTATTGAATCATGAAAATGTGGTAATTGAAATGAATATAAATGAATAAATGATAAATAATAGATGTAATATAGCGCTCTCTGTGCAGCTCACTGTCTCTCGTGTAAAAACAAACAGCATGTGATGTTAGTGATTCACCTATAGAGGCCACTCTTTAGCCGGAAAAAACTACCGGTATGTAATTTTGCTGATAGCCGATAGTTCAAGCAATCGATAATCATTGCTGAATAATCGGAAAAAGATAAAAAAAAAAATTTGTCTCTAGTAATTATGACTTTTAGTCTTTAAGGATTATAATTAGTGTTTGAACTGTTCACACATTTTTGTTTTGTGTTTTCAGTTAAGATCCAGCCTCCTCCGGTGGGTCTATCCATACTTGGTGTGTTGGCATACTCTCTAATTCCTCTGCTTGTGCTGTCTCTGGCTTTGGTACTCGCATGCTGGACTTACCACCAGCGCAAAGCTCCATATGGCCATGTGGATATTAACCAGGTGTGATGCTTTATTTAAAGCCCTTTTTTATTTTATTTTGCTGATTAAAGTCTGCAGACTTATAATACATTGTTAATGATGTTTAATTGTGTGTTGTGATATTGAGCTCACATGTTTTTTTTTTCCACGTAGGGTGTGGGTCCCGCTCCTCCATCTCCTCTGGTGGGACTGAAACCACTGCAGCTTCTGGAGTTGAAAGCAAGGGGGCGCTTTGGGTGTGTGTGGAAGGCACAGCTTCAAACCGAATATGTTGCTGTCAAAATCTTCCCTGTTCAGGTAAGCATATGAAACCTTTTCTGAATTTGATTGTAGCATCTCAAGTGTGTATGAATTGCAACCTGTGACTGCAGGATGTTTGGGTGGATTTACACAAGGTAATTTGAGCCTCTCCATAGTTCTAGAGCTACAACCAGATGTGTTCATGACAGGACTTGATTATTATTTGTGTTGTTTCCAGGATAAGCAATCATGGCAGAATGAGAGAGAAATTTACCTCACTGAGGGACTGAGGCATGAGAACCTGCTACGCTACATCTCTGCTGAGAAACGAGGAACCAACCTGCAAATGGAGCTCTGGCTCGTCACTGAATTTCATGAAAGGGTCAGACATGCATTCATTTGAAGTTCTGTCTTCTCGTGCAGTAGATGTCTATAATTGAGCCTAAGCGTTACATTTACGGTTTGCAGAATTTTGCTTGTATTTAAATATGCAAATGTATTATTGTCTAAACATCTCAATGTGATTTTTGTAGCAATTATTTTGAATTTAGAATAAATTAAATATCTAAATTAAAAAAATTGTTACGCCTTTTTCATTTATAATCCTATAATTGTGTCTTTGTGTGTGCTCTAGGGATCTTTAACAGATTACCTCAAGGGGAATGTGGTGAACTGGACTGAGTTGTGCCACATTGCAGAGAGCATGGCCCGAGGCCTGGCCTTCCTACATGAGGATCTGTCCTACAGACTGGAAGGGCCAAAACCAGCAATTGCACACAGGTATAATTTACGGGTGTAAATTCTCCTGGCTGATTACTGTCATTAAACCTTCAATGACAAGTTAACTTTGGAAAATAAGCAAAATAGTATATAAATATTATAATCTATAACTAAGACTTTACAGGATGGTTCTAGCTGACCGAGAGAAAAGGACACTTATGGATTATTGCTTATTTTAGCCATTCTGGTGTAGAATTCTGAGAATGTGTGCTTTCATTTATCTGTGGAATCACATTTAGGCCTCTTTGGAGATAAATCAGTGGTGCCCAGCATAGCGGAAAAAAAAAAAAAGTTAAATTACATATAAAAAAATGTAAGCGGTTGAAGAGTTGAAACCCATGGGGTGTGTGTGTGGACCGTTTTCACTCTTGTTCCTCAGGGACTTTAAGAGTAAGAATGTGCTGCTCAGGACCGATTTGACGGCTGTAATTGGAGACTTTGGTCTGGCTGTGCGTTTCGAACCAGGGAAGCCACCAGGAGATACTCACGGCCAGGTAAAAGTATCAATGAATATACTAAAGTAAACTATCTCGAGATACAACTCTAACATGAGACTGAGCTTAAACATGTCCTTGTGTGTGTGCACGCACCGCTTTAGGTTGGTACGAGACGCTACATGGCCCCGGAGGTGCTGGAGGGTGCCATCAATTTTCACAGGGATGCATTTTTGCGGATTGATATGTACTCTCTGGGCCTGGTGATCTGGGAGCTGTTGTCTCGCTGCACTGCTGCTGATGGTGAGTGTTTTACAAAACTGGGCTAAATATAAAAAACTGTCCCAACAAGAATTCAGGTTTCAGTTTTATCTCCTTATTCACAAATGTGAGAAACAACTGGACAGTATGATTTCAGCCTGCAGTGTCATGTTTGCGAACAATTTAACCAGCTTTTATTGCCTGAAGATGGCTGGTTTCATATTTTAACAAAATATAACTAGCTAGCATTCATCTTGGTATTGAATCAAGTTTTGATGCATCAGAATTCATGAGTTCAAATCAGAAATGTTAGTTTTCTGGTGCCGAAGTGTTTGGGTGTTCATGCAGGTGTGGTGTAATTACTTCTCACAACAAGGTAAATGTGTGTAATGTTGTGTTACTCGCTTGTGCAGGGTCTGTACATGAGTACATGCTCCCGTTTGAAGAGGAGCTGGGTCACCACCCATCTCTGGAGGATCTGCAGGATGTGGTTGTCCATAAGAAGATGAGGCCCATGCTGAAGGACTGCTGGCTCAAACATCCGGTAAAGCTTTTTTTTTCTTTTTATTACAAACGCATCATTAAAATCATATAATTTAAAAAGCATGATTGCTACGTTGTCTCTATATCCAGATTTCTAAGTTTGGATGATGGTAAAAGGTTGAAGAAAATTTGAATGATAAACAAGTTTGAATAAAAGCCTTTTTAATTATTTTTTTCATTTGATTCCTCATTGATGTGCGCACTGTTCACGAGATACCATGAGATTTTTCAAGCACTTATTTTTCATAACATGCCGAGTTCCTCAGCGGACGAGTACAGAGGTGTTACTGTAGTAGTAACATTTTGTTGTGTGTATTTTAGGGGTTGGCTCAGTTGTGTGAGACAGTGGAAGAGTGCTGGGACCACGACGCAGAGGCCCGTCTGTCCGCAGGCTGTGTGGAAGAACGCATCATCACCATCGCCAGGGCAACCAACACCATTAATATTTCTACCTCAGACTGTCTGGTCTCCATGGTGGTGATAGACAGTGACTCGATTCTACCCCTCAAAGAGGAGAGTGTTTGATTTGCTGTCAGTCAGTGGTCAGTGGTGTGGCAGGAAGTAGAGAACACTACACCTGTAACCTCTCCAGTAATGTGAACTCTGCTGCTGTTTTTTATAGATTCACATAAAGATCTGCAAACAAAATAGTCGGAAGTCCACATAAGGATGAAATCAGGCTTTGTTCCCAAAAATTAAGTGTGTGCTCGAGCATACACAAACCTAAGCTGTGCTCGCTCGAGGAATTCTGGCATTTCACCCATGAATTTCAGGAGCAATTTTTTTTTTTCCCTTTCTTTTAAAGTCTGTCTTGATTATTTTGCTTGTGGATCTTTTTAAATATTCTTTTGCACAAGTTGCGCCACCGTACCAGCCATTCGGATGACTTTTAACAAACCTCACACATCATCAGCTGTTCCTTTGCATCCGGAAAGCACAAAAACGCAACACAACCTAAAGCCTCGTACAGCAATCAAATGACCTTTTCACAGTGCTTTCGCAGTGCAGTCATTACCTCGTGTCTCCGCTGACTTTTAGGATTCGAATGTGAATTGTAATTTCTTCCTAACCGCAGCAGCCAATTCTGCAAATGCCTCCATTTTAAAGACTTGACTTGTGAAAACCTACATTCCTCACTTGTCTTTATGCGGTGGATTAGTGACGGCGGAGCGATCAGCGCAAGACTGTAACGCAAAAGTAACCTCTGTTCGATCGAGTACCTCTTACTATTCAGTGATCGTATTACTTTTCAATAGTTGCTAGAATCTTTTGTTTCTTTGTGAAAGTGTGTGACGTGTTTGTTTTTATTTAAAAGGAAATGCTGGGTAGGGATTTGTAATGGGCAGATGTCAGGAACACTGGAATTGAAAGACAGCAGGACTGTTTGGTTGTCCTTCCGTATTTGCTATATTTAAGCATAAAGCCTCTGATGATCTGGAACAGTTTGTTCAGGCGGATCATCTCGGTGCTTGGTGGCCTGGGAAGAACGGGGGGAAAAGCGATGAGCCAAAAAGCCAGTAATATAAATCTCTACATAAAAAACACGTGAAATGTTCTCATTTAGTCAACGTTCTAACTCTGTTTGTCTTCACGCAAAGATCGTGCTGTGTAAGCAGCCAGTCTAACAAAAAAATAGTAAAATCATTCAGCCTAGGGTGTTGATCTCACACCGAACACCAGGCTTTATTATGATAATTATGTGCCGTAGTGAAAAAGACTTACGCCTCATATATTGAGTTTCTAATCAGACACCTGCTGTCATCAAAACAGAGAAGAAACCACACTACAGGCAACAGTGAAGAATGTTTATCAGTGTTTGAATGACTGAATGAACAGATTGAATGAAATCCGTTAAATGCTACAGAAATCAGAGTTTTTCCAGGCCACCATTCATATATTTATAAGTTTATGAACCCCGGCGTAGCGTCTCCGGTTTGAACGTAGTGACACGTAGATGCCTTCATGCTTTCGTATTGCACCTACATATAAAGGGCAGGGCCTCTGAAAGTGTGTAGGTGAACGCATGATGTGTGCTTTATAGACAGGTGCTGTCTTTCGAATGAGCAATAGCACTGATGCTGCAGGATTAATGAGGGTGGTTGTATTTGTGATGTAATGCACTACTCAGGTAAACGTGTGCTTGTATGTGACTGGTAACTGTGAGATATGTGTCTGTGTGTGTGTCTAGTTTTTATTTTTTTAGCAATAGAGCTCAGCTGTAGGAACCTCTCAGTGGAGTGATACTCAGTAGACTTGGTGCTCTGTGTTCCTACCTACCACTCCCTCAGAAACCAGGCTCAATGGATCACATCTGGCTGAGAATTAGACGTTTAGTATTAATATACACAATTCTGACCTCATTTAGGTGAGTGTTTTATTGCCTTTTGTGGTAGAAATGTCAATAAATATATGGCTACCTTTTTATGAGAGTTGATTTCTGTAGTGGGGTTTGTGATTCTATTACAGCTAACGGGTCTGATGACGGGTCCGTTTTCTGTGCACAGAGTAGCAATTACATTTTCTCCTTTATTGTTTTTTTATTATTATATAAATGATGGAACCTACCTCATTTCAACCACTCTGGAATAATGGTTGTTTCCAAACATTTGTACATTTTATCATGTATGTTTTTATTGGATTTTTGTGTGTGTGTGTGTGTGTGTTACTGTTATAGCCTGTATACAACAGCAGAATCCCCAACCTCTACCTTCTCCATTCAATCAGCATGACTACTGCTCATAAATGTATACTGACATCAGGGATTTGAAGGTAAACCTATAAAGTATTACAGCTGCCTGAAGGTTAGAATGTGCCAAATAAATGTTTTTACATGGATTAAAGCAGAACTATTTTTACATGGAAACATACAAAAACATACAAATTATAAATGTGGTCTTGACACTAGAACTATGAAGCTAAATGTAAATCTGACTTAACTGCTTGACTTCATGTCCTTTTACACAAAGCTTTTTGTTTTCAGGGAAATTTCTAATTGCAAGCTTTACTCGAACACTGTAACCTTCACCATATGCTTACATTTAGTTTTAATACATAATCAATACTTTTATGAATGGTTCAGCAGTCGGGAAACATCTTAAAACACAAAGAATTTGACCTGCGCATCTAGGGCATGTTTTTCCAGCATAAATTTTTAATCATACCAAGGTACCAATAGATCATTATCTTTTGAAATATTTAATTTGAAACACGTGGCTTGTTTTTTCCTTCTATTTCAAGTCCTAAGGTCTAAAATGGCACTGTTTTTAAATGGTAAATAACATGATTTAAAAAAGAAATCATATAAATGTACATCTCTGCATGTCGGTTTTATTCCAGTTCAAAGTTCAAAAGGAGTGTGTGCAGTTTTTTATGATTCTAGGCCTGTGCCTAAAGAATTCATACATAAAAATGTTTCTCAGAATCTTAAATCTGCACACTTTGGCTCTTGTTACTTTAATAACTGATTCTTTTTCCCTACAACTCCCATTCAATACAAAGAAAAATTAAGAAATGTGTTCATCATACGAATTTGTGATCGTTTTTGTACTGCATTCTAGAAAAAATATATATCTAGAAAGTATGTACAAACCTCTGTGTGTGGTGTCAAGTAGGACCATCAGTGTTCCTGTTTTCCCAGATTAAAAGATACCTGATGTTAAAGGGTTATAATTGGTTTTAAGTTGGTGCTTGTGTGATTCTGTTGTATCACTGTTTATCAGGTTATTTTAGTTTACTGCCAAATCCAGAATTTCACCTCATTAAAGTACAGCAAACAAGTTGTATTTGATTTACCTCACATTTGGTGTGTGCATCTTTTCTTCCTCCCCTGATACTTTTAGTTTCGGTGTGAATCGTTTGCAGGACGTAATACAGTCTGGCAACACTTTACTTCTACCTTTAATATTTGAGAAGAAACACACTTTGGGGTTTTTTTTTTGAGAGTGCTGTAGAGTAAGATAAAGGTAATGCTATTCTAATCTATTTTCGATGCAGACCGGGCTGAAAGCGAAATGCCCTAAAATGCCCATCGAAAGTTGTTCAGTGTCTGCGCTGTTTTTTTTACAATTAAAAAAAAATTTTTGTTGCAAAAGTGCACAACTCACAACAGATTCAGTCATGGATTGATTTTTTTTTTTTTTTTTTTTTTTTACTATATTACTTGCTATTGCAATTAAATTTGTAAAGGTGTTCCTTCAATTAAAAACAACTAGTTAGAGATTTATATCCCCTTGTATTTTTTAACTACACAAGAATCCCCCACTTCACCTCTGCTAAAAACTAAATGTAAAAAAAAAACCCAACTCTGTAAACTTGTACCTTTTACTTGAAGTAAATTTTAATTGAAGTAGCTACTTTTATTTGAGTAGAATATTTCATAAATTTTTCGACCTCTGCTTAATCTAAATATAGAGCTGAATAGAACTGCAGTGTGACTTTCTCTCCTTGGTTTTTTTAGGTCATTAAGTTCTATTGTGACTGTCACTGCCAACTCAGGATATAATTGTAGTAAATGAAAAAATGGCCAATCTTTCTGTTCCTCACTATAAAAGAGGAAAAGGGAATTCAGCAGGCAGAAATCTTGTTCTCCTGTTGCCAAGGTCCCCAGAGTCCACAATCGTAAGCAACCAGCCACATTACCTGTTTTTTTTTATTATTGGATTAACAAAGGATTTTTATGATTTTAGCATTGTACTATTCTGAATGCATCTGTAACTCATTTCTACATTTTGAAAAATCGACTTCACTATAAAGACAATTTTGCATTTCTCTGTGAAAATATATAGTAAATTCAGTCTGAACAGTTCCTGGAAATGGACACATCTTTTCTGTTTCCTGTATCAACATTTAATATGCTGATACAGGAGACCGAAAAGATGTTCAGTTCCATGGATTCTCTACAGATAATGGAATGACTGCCTACACAGCTCATTCACCCTCACTTTTCTTCTCCTTAAATGAGTCTAATAGCTCTGAAGTCTATATATGTTTTAACCTGACTCTTCCCCGTCACAGCACTCACCACTTAAGACTGAATTAATGTAGACCTCATTGTTTCACTCTGATTATCCTGCAGCTGCCACCCACATTTTTGCTTCTTTCTTTTGCTTCTTTCTCGTGCCATTTCTGTCCTATTTTCTGTCACCTTTTATTTTGGTTTTCTTTTTATGATTGATCATCACAACAGTACAGGCATATTATAGAATAATATAGTCCTTAAGCGTCCTATTACATGTCCCTGTGAAGACATTAGGAATACATAAAAAGCACTGTGTTAGAATGAGAGTTTTTAGTAAAACCTGAATACTTTTTATACAGGCATAAATATTATTACAACTATTCAATATGAATGTTAAAACGTGTTCCGATACGGTTTAACCCCGGTGAAAGCTTTTGTCCCTTTCACAAAGTCACACTCCATCTGTTAGCAGCTCTGGATTATTTAAAAAAAACAACATGAATTGCAGCTCAGAGGGCTTTTGTGTGTGTGTGTGTGTGTGTGTGTGTGTGTGTGCGCGTGTGCACGTGTGTGTGTGTGTGTGTGTATACTGTAGACACCTTTCCTTTTTACCCCTGAATCAAATCTCAAATGTGGTATTTGGAATGTTGTCATGCAGTAATACAGGGCCTCAGCATGTGCAAATGCATTGCTGTAATTACCAATAGTGCATTTTTAATCCTTTGTAATATTTGCGGTGGAGAAAAGCTTAATCCTGGCCACATGTTCAGATGTTTACACATCTGATCAATTACCAAAACACAGTCATGAGGAATGCAGTTCTATTCAGTGCTGATGCTGATATAGTAAAGAATGCATCTGTCTAGTCGTTTTCATATATCTCTGTTTAACAGCAGTATACAGTAACACTGTGTATTATGGGGAAAGAGGGAACTGAGGAGAAACACGGGTGTGTGTTTGCATGCGTAATTAAAACAAGTAATTTTTCCTCCTGCTGCACTGAGATAATCATCAAGGTCCAGCTGGTCACAGAGGGATTTGATCATTCTCTTCATCGCAGGAGAAGGTTAAGCTCTCAGGCACATTGCTAAATTGGCTGTTTTTTTTTTTTTTTTTTTTTTTTTAAAGCCCTCAAAAAAATTACAAAAAAAAATAAAAATACACCTCTATAGCTGTTACATAAAAATGGTCAAATTGCAGTCTAGCCTTAAAGTTTAGAAAGATCATAATATCTTAGTGGGATGGTTTCATTCAAAACAGCACTATCTGGATTTTAACCCTTTTAGAAGGCATCAAAGACTTTACAGGGGTTCTGTTAGATTAGCAAACTGAAGAACAGTTTCCTATCAGGTGTCAGCCTTCTAAACTCAGACACTGAAATGTTCATGATCATTATTACCCTGCCCTGTTCTCAGACATTTCAACTCCGACCCTGTTTTCCCCCCGTGTACTGTACATAATGAACAAACGCTGCACTTGTCATGTACTGTGATTTGCACTACAATGTTAGTTGCCTTCTATGTCATTCTCTACCTTTTCTGTTTCTTCACCTGATAATCGCTGGACATTATAAACTTATTTCTCTGCACATCCATATTTGCATACGTCATTTCCAATGAGCTGCTCATCAACCTGATGTGTGTGTGTGTATGTGTACTGTATATGTATATAATTGTTGCAATGTACAGTATAGTAATTCAATGATACTAATGACATCATAATTCCATAACTCAGATCATGCTTTGAAAAAGTTAGCGAAAGTTGCGCATTTTGTTTCCCAAAATATAATATATTACAAACGCCTGATATTGTTTTCTTCTTCTGAATCATTTTTGAATGTTCTGAATGCAAATCTGCTCACAGTGTCTGAGACACATACAGGCAACAAATTAAAGAAGGGAAAAAAACCATTAACTGTAACGTTTTGCCCAAAACAGCTTTAATGCACCTGTGCGCCCATTCAGAACTGCACAGGAGAGATAAACATCATTCTTCCTGAAGAACGCTTTCATCAAGAAAGAAATGCTTCATTAAAGAATAATATTGATCAGTCTGAAGAACTTTGTACTAATTTGCAGCTTTCCTTTTTAGGTGGACACAAACCATGCCAGCATGCCTTTCCACTGCATAACAATGTCATCTGTTTTCCTTAGAATTTCCACCTGCCTGTTATAAAAGTTTAATAATAAATGAACTGAATTTGTATATTCAATCACCTTTTTCATAAATATATATTTCATTTTAAAGTGTATATGAGACTTGACAGTAAATTCTTATATTAGTAAATCAAAGCCCTTAATATGCCTCCCGATGCACATTTTCCCAAGCTCAGTCATGTCTACATGCGATATCTATCAGCAGGCATGTACTGCAGAGCTCAGCATGACAAATAGCTCTTAAATCAACCTAGAGAGAATGTTTTGACTCAAAAGTAAGATATAATGGCATTAGTGCAACGCTTTGACAAAATACAAAATACCTTCCAATGCCACATTCTCCCTTGATTTAATTCTATTCCTACTTTTTTTTTCATGTTAACAACCTTATCCCACACACTTCTAGCAAAAATACAACTAGAGGGAGTTACACTGATACCATCATAATTTGAAAATAACATTGACACATGGTCTAGCCTACAAAGGAGTCTTAAAGAGTGGTGATCAATATGGGGTAGTATACTGAGCAATTTACAGTACTGTAAAGTATAAACTTTACAGTATACATGTATGTCAATGAGCATGTGCACGAGTGGAGGCTGGAGCTGGAGGTGCTCTGTTTCAGAGGGACTGTGCCCTGCTGGACTTACATAGTATATTCAGTGAATCCTTGCTAGAACAACCATTCGAGATCATTGCTGAAAAGTATGAGAAAATAAAGTAAAAAAACTCTCAATTTCATTTTATTGATAGTATTATTGCAAAGTAAATTCTACTAAACAGCCATCGTGACTATAAGGAATAGGTTCTGGCCTCTGATCCATAGTGAATGTGTTTCGATCATTGATCACCAAACCTATTCCTAACAATTTAAGCATCTACAAAATGTAGGATATCCACCTCACTGATCTACACTCAAAATGGTAGATCCTCAGGATCTGGGATGATGATCACTAATAGTCATGGATCTGATATTTCTAGCTGTCAGCAGTGATGTTACTATAAAATACAGTATGGCGTGGACATGGTTGTGCCTTTGCTCATTCCAGCATAATTTGTGCTTTACACTTTGATATTAAATCGCTCTTCCTGAAATGATAAGTACTTCTTACAAAATAGTTTCTGCAGTGTTGCAAGACTCACAAGCTGCAAGGTTTCTGGAGGCAGGTATCAGCACCTGGAACAATCCAACTGGAGCCATGGTAACAGCCTCATAGGAAGGAGGGGAGGAGTGCTGAGACCCCTTGACCAACTTCTCCTCAGATTCATAATGTTCCTTAATCATATGTGCAATGAGCCCCTGCTTTTCTTTCACATCATCTATTTTTACTGATGCCATGTTTACTGATTTTTTTTGGTACAGATAAAAAACATTCTTTATCTGCCGTCTGACTAGGTGCCTCCTGTATGCCCGCTGGATCATGGTTGCCGAGACCTCTTCCTGCTTGCGCCGGAGAGTGGTAGTAATGGGTTCATAGGAGGTCTTGGAAGGGTTGGATATCATAAACTTTTCCTCCATCTGCTGCTTGAGGGCATCCATCTCACCTGACTCACCCAGAACACGTTTGGTGAAGGCAAAAAGGATGTCCAGGCAGTGGATCTTGTCTCCACTCACCATTGGTAGGTCCATCGAAATCAATTCGAGTTTGTTGGGTTTGGCAATTCGCAGGGGCTCTGAAAGTGTATCTGCAAAATTCGAGAGCTTGGTGTACTCAATGAAATGTGTTGCTTCCACATCAAACTTCTCCCATACTTCGTAGAACATCTCGAAGTCGTCCTCACTGAGAGGCTCCGTGCTCTCCTCTGTGGCAACACTGAAGTTCTCCAAGATGATGGCAATATACATGTTAACAACAATGAGGAAGGAGATGATGATGTAGCTAACAAAAAATGTAATTCCCACTGAAGGGTTTCCACAATTACCCTTTGTATTAGTACCTGTGTTTATGAAATGCGGGTTACATTCCTCTGGCGAGTTGCTTAAAATTGGATCCAGCAAGTTGTCCCAGCCAGCAGAGGTGGTGATCTGGAACAGGCATATGATACTGTTTCCAAAAGTTTCAAAGTTAAACATGTCATCGATCCCGCCATGCTTCTTTACATAGGCAAAGTTGGCCATCCCGAAAATGGCATAAATAAACATGACAAGAAACAGCAGAAGCCCAATGTTAAAGAGGGCTGGCAGTGACATCATTAAGGCAAAGAGTAAGGTCCTTATTCCTTTGGCTGCTCGTATGAGACGGAGGACCCGTCCTATTCTGGCCAGCCTGATCACCCGGAATAAGGTTGGAGACACAAAGTACTTCTCGATAATGTCAGCCAGGACAATTCCTATAATAAAAAATAGTTATATAGACAGTTATAATTTTGTTTTAGATTATAGTATGCTATGGGATGTTCTGCAGTGAGTTGGAATTGTGTCATTGGTCTATACCCACCAACTATAGACAGGATGACCACTATAAAGTCGAAGATGTTCCAGCTGACGGTGAAGAAGTAGCAGCGGAGAGCAAAGATCTTAATGAGACATTCGGTGGTGAAGATGACGATGAAAGCCAGGTTGATGTTGTTGAGAATGGACTCCATTCGAGGAGACTGCTCGTCCGTCTCTAGCATCATGGTGATCATGTTCAAGATGATGAGAATCATGATTGTGATGTCAAAGGCTTGCTTGGAGACCAAATCAAAGAAGAATCCTTGCAGAATGTTCTTCATTTAAAGAGCAAACAGGCATGTTCACAAGGTTAGTCATCTAGTAATAATAATAATAATAATAATGAATGTAGTTAGACCTTTTTTTTTTTTTAAAGTGTTTTTTTTTTTTTTACCGTTGGTCTCGGTATGGGCTTCTGTGGCTTTTTTGATCCCAGTTTTTTCATTGCATTATAATACTTCTTCTGCTCCTCAGTCATAAAGATGTCCTGTCCACCTTGGAATTGCAAAAATATAATTAAAATATCTCAAAAATTTAAGCCACATATTAATTATTTCAGCAAAATCAGCATGGCGTCCGCACCTATCTTTCTCTTCTGCTGATTGAAGTTGTCGATAATTACACCAATGAATAAATTCAGAGTGAAGAATGAGCCGAAGATGATAAAGATGACAAAGTAAAGGTACATGTACAGGTTGATCTCCTTAATGGGCTGCTCTTCTACCTGTGATGAGTAAGAAGAAATATACCTAGGCTATGACTGGGTTTTTTTTTTTGTTTGTTTTTTTTACACATATTTTGCTAGAATCTATTCTAGTTTTTTTAAATGGAATGATTCGAGGTTACCCCACGGGAATCCACTGCTGCATACATGATTTCCATCCAGCCTTTGAAGGTTGCCTGTAATTACAGATACAAGCATGCACATCAACCTCACAGGTGTGTTTTTAAAAGGTATAGCTTTAAGGTCCATTATAAAACCTTAAAGTTCTTATTCGGATACCTTTGATGTTTACAGAGGTGAAAAAAAAAATGCTTGTTGATTGGATTCACCATAGAAACGTAGTTTCATACGTAGTTACTTCCCCAAATGATCTTACAGTAATCTTATAAAAGGATACACCAGGCCCTAATATAATTGATAAGTGAACACAAAGACAACAAATTAGTGACTTACCACTTGTAACAGTGAGAGGTAGCCCAACCCTACGTTGTCGAAGTTGACCTTCACCCTGGTCCAGTAGAACTGGGTGTTGTTCATGGCCAGACAATCTGATTTATTGTTCACTATTGAAGCGCTATGGATGTAACCTGTCCTGCTGACGCACTTTCCAAATTTCCCGGCGAAGAGGTTGACACCCATGATGCTGAAGATGAGCCAGAAGATCAGACATACCAGCAGCACATTCATGATGGATGGGATGGCACCAATTAGTGCATTCACCACCACCTTAGCATAAAATAAAGCAATATTTATCATGCTGGATACTTCAGGAATAAAGGAAGTGGTGAAAGACGGGCCCATTTTAAAAGGAAACACCATACTGTACATTTAACATGAATGTAACACAATCACAGCATATACATTCAGATGAGAAGGTGACTTACCCGCATTCCTTCAAATCTGGACAGGGCTCGTAGTGGTCTGAGGGCTCTCAGCGTCCGCAGAGATTTAATAGCTCCGAAGTCTGAGTAACCCAGAGAGTTAGCCACCAAGCTAATTAACGATACCTGCGGAGTGAGGGGAGAGGAGGAATGCGCATTTAAGTGAAAAAAAAAGTGTTAAGCTTTTTTTTTTTAGGTGATCAGTCTGTGGCACTGCTGAAGTGGTATCTTTAACAGTGGCCTTCAGCTCATTTGCATTTTTTGGTCTCTTATTTCTCATTTTTTTCTTGAAAATACCCTTATAGATTCGCTATGAGGTTCAGGTCTGGTGAGTTTGCTGGCCAGTCAAGCCCACCAACATGGTCATTAACACACTTTTGGGGCTTTTGGCATTGTGGGCAGGTATATATATATATATATATATATTCAGAATTTAATTTAAGTTGCATTCAGATTATTATTACCTGTGCCAGACGTGTGTATGATGGATAACGGATGTATGGCTGTTTTTTCATAGTCTATATCTCACAAGGAGAATGGGTTTAAGATCAAGAATCGTGTTTACTAAGAATGCATCTCTGTTTTCTGCAAACTTGGCATGTGCCACTCAGACATGACCAGTGCAACGTCTATAATAAATTACATCTGGCACCTAAATGCTGTTCTTCTGTATTGATGCCTCACTATCGGTTTGCTGCAGGTGTATCAGAACTGCATACTAACTATTAAAATCTCATTGCATAGTAGCACTTAACTTACAATCTACTGTAATAGCTGTATATTGTATATCACTTGTAGTTACTAGGCAGTTATATCTTTTCGACTTCTCAGATTGACACTGAACATGAACATTTTAATATTCTACAGAAAAACATAACCAAAGATGAAAAGAGCTAAAGATGAGACTGAACACTGTAAAGTCCATACACTTTTTGGGACATTCTACAGGAACGCATTTATAGAATTGGAAATTGATTTATCTACAAATGAGTTGTTTTTCAATATATGTTTCCACTCTATTCTACATTCAGAGCAGACAGAATGGTATTCAACTGTCGAATGACCCGCTGATGACGGTTGGAAATTAGGTACAGGAAGAGTTTGTGAAATGACACGTGGACAAAACCAGGACAAATATGCACATATGCATACTAGGTAGTGCACATACCTGCATACTCAACTATATATGCATATTCACTATGCATATATTTTAAATAGAGTGATTTTTTTTTTATAAAGAATTTTTTTTTCCATTTAATAAATATTAAATCAAATGTAGAAAAAATTGGTTTTATTGATTTGGTACACATTAAGTAGAGATAAGGGCCAAAATTTTTGGATTTATTTTGGGTTGTTTCCCCCCCCCAAAAAAAATGGCTAGTTCTTTATAAAAGAAAGGTATATATTAGAGGGATGTTGCAATATATCTAAAGAAGATCTAATTTCTATATGTAACTCTATAATAAACAGCAAAACAACTAAAAAATATTCAATAATTATTACATAAACCAGGTACTGTTATACCAATATATTATAATGCTCTCTGCTGCTTCAGTTTTCAAGCATATGTTATTTTATACTTTTGTCCATAGCCTTATAATAAATACTGAAAAGTCAGCACTATTAGTATCTTCTGAAGATTAACAATATTGGTTAGTGAGTGTTATTTTAATTCGATATAAAGGCCAAGGTCCTGTACATGTTATCCACATCAGTCATATGGAATCACAAAAGTACACTTTGAATGCAATACGGGTTCATCATATTCATAGGTCACAAAGAAAGACAATGGCATTTATATCTCAGAATGAACTGACAATCCAACGAGCAGCTGTGATGCAGAGGAAAGAATTTGTCCTGAACATCGACTCACCTCTGACCTCTGAACTATGAACTTACCCTATCATTAGAGGTATGTGTAGAGATCTAAATAGAATTAAATAGAAAGGTGAGACCAGGAGATACGCAGTGATACGTAATGAAATGTATTCATGTAGAAACAAAACGCAAAAGTGTGTGTGTGTTTCTGAGGTATATCACTGTGACCATGAGTAACTTGAGAACTCTTAGGTCTACACAAATTGCTTTTAAAATGTATTCCTTATAATGTTTAAGTAAATAAGCAAGAACCATAGTGTCTGTTAATTCCAGGATGCAGTTTGTGTTGCATTCCACTAACAAATGTAACGTCATCATGTTCCTTTCTTTCTCTACAACTAGGACAAGTTTCCTTACCATTTGATGTAATACAACAATTTGACAGGTAAAATATGCATTTATGAAGCTTTTCAATCCATCTTTAGTACCACTGCATAATTCCTAAAGTCCAACTTTGCCACACATCCCCACCTTTTGCAAAGTTACCAATCCTGATTCTTGACATGTTATTCATTTGCTAGATATCTGAATATTTGCAGAAATAGCGGTATAAAAGGTTTTTATAAGTTCGTGAAAAAAAAAAAAAAAAGCTTGATTACAGATCAAAGAAAGACTGTATACTGTATACTCACATCCACTATCAGGAAGTCCAGCCAGCACCAGTAGTTTGTGAAGTACTTCTTAAAACCATATGCAATCCATTTCAGAAGCATCTCCAACACAAAGATGTAGGTGAAAACCTTGTCCGCATATTCTAGCACCACTTTTACCACCTTCTTTTGTTCAATATAAATGTCTTCAAACGCCTGAAAGAATAGCATCGAGCTAATGTTAATACACCTAGAACACTGTGTCAGAATGTTATCACTGTTATATCAAATATATCAAGAAGCTCCACACTGCCCATTTAATAATAATATATGATTAGATTATGTTTTTGGTTTCCTAAAAATCGGCCTAGTGTCCATCCATGCCAAAGCAAGTTACAAATTAGCTACTTAGCACAATCTTGGACTGAGGTACAATAGAATAGCACATGCCAGACAATTTTACATCCCTTATTGTTCTGTTTTACTCATGCGTGATTTTTTCTGGCCACAAACCTAACAAACAATATCACATGTTAAACTAATAACAATACTCTATCATTCATCATTTATTCTGTGTCCTCCTACCAGAGCGCCGCTGCTGAGGAGAATCATGAAGATGATGAAAGTCTCAAACCAGCTGTGTTCCACAATTTGGTAGCATGTCTTCCTCAGTGTCCACCAGACCAGGCCTAGTCCCTGGCTCGAGTTCATGTTACACCCCTTACAGTGATGTATACAGACTGAAAATAATCAAAATAATTAGTGTTAGCTGGTAAAAACCAAGAGCATCGTACCCCTATAAGATAAAGACCTCTCACAATGGTCTGAAGCATATATGAACCTGTGGTCCTACAGAGTGCAAAATGTAGAAAGTGGAAATAAGGTGTTTCCTGTAGGTTACGCTTCACCTAAGTGAAATAGTTTAAATAAAATATAACAGAGCACATGAAGTAATTTTTTTAGATATGATTTTAATGCTTTTTATTTATTATTATGTCGAGAGTGACGACGATGGACAGGATTAGAAACAAGTTTATTAGAGGGACAGAGCATGTAGGACGTTTTGGAGACAAGGTGAGGGAGGCGAGATTGAGATGGTTTGGACATGTGCAGAGGAGGGACATGGGGTATATCGGTAGGAGAATGCTGAGGATGGAGTCACCAGGAAGGAGGAAAAGAGGAAGGCCAAGGAGGAGGTTTATGGATGTGGTGAGGGAGGACATGCAGGTAGTTGGGTTGAAAGAGGCAGATGTAGAGGACAGGGGGGAGACGGATGATCCGCTGTGGCGACCCCTGATGGGAGAAGCCGAAAAAAGAAGAAGAACATAAATATTGTCCTTTACTCACACTCAGGGAGACACTCTTCTGGCTCCATGGCATCACCAGCTAACTGGATGTCCTCCTCTTCTCCTTGTGAATGTCTTAGATCCACAGTACTTCCTTCTGACATGCTGATCAATTCCTGATAAAGTCAAAAGGCTTGTGGTCAATTCCTTTTTCCATTATATCCATTGTATAATAGCCACAACAACTGAACCTTGTTTGCATCTATTACTGATATCAATAACAACCAACTTACTGGTTTGTTCACTTCATCTTCTGATATCTCTGTGTCATTTTCCTCCTCCTCTGGAAACTCCATGTCTGATTCTCCAGGTGCTATTGGAACACATATGTTCAAACTGGGATTGGTCATGTAGGTGTCTTCTCTTTCTGAAGTGATATGTTTCTCTACGTAACTGATGATTTTCCCAACAGTCCCATTGCATTCAACATGATTGGTGCCATGGCACTTCAGCACCCAGGCTTGCTTGTTAGTGTGCCAGCGTTTGGCCAGGTTGCCACTAAAGAGGTCCTTGATGACTCCTAGGATCCAAGTGAGACTGGTATATATGCGTGCAATGGCAATTTGTAGGTTATTCATCTCACCATCCTCCTCTGGAGCAGACAAGTTATCAGAGCTGAAGGAGCTCAGCAACAGAGCCAAGAAGAGGTTCAGAACCTAGAAAGACAAGGAGAAAATGTATCAGTCTAATTTAGCCTTAGAGGAATGGTGCTGTTTAATATAGAATGCAGAGTATCTCTTCAAAGGCCTTTTTTTCTTTCCAGAATTCCAGGTATATCACACATATCATACATCATAGCTACATCATAATGGCCTGATTCCAAAATTGTCAAACTTGGCACAATGACAGCAGAGTTCTTCCTAGCTTTTCACATGATACCATAGATACTGCTAACTAGCTACTTGCCAGTCAATCCTAGTGCAAATCCATGCTCCACTCCATGGCTTTGTCATTTATCTGAGCCAAAGTTCATAAGTATCTTCTGGCTGAGAATTTGCCATGCCTAATTGTAACATACATTTAAATATGCCTCCTCCCCCTTCAGTGCTTCCAAACCATAATAGCTATTTTAGTAGTACCAATGCTGCAATAAAATCCCAAAGACTTATTTCTCTTCCTCGCTTTCTTGTGTTCTGTAAAATTTCTAAACCACAGCAATCAAATCAACACTGCAAACAGAAACGAAGTTTGTATTAAAGAAATGCAAATGATGATAAAAACATCATTAACAAAGCATCGTTAACCATAAAAACATAATAATTATATTCTTTCAACTCACCACCAGGTTTCCAATGACCATAACCAGCATGAAGACGAGGATGCAGAGTGGCTGGCCAGCCACCTCCATGCAGTCCCACATTGTCTCGATCCATTCACCACACAAGACACGGAACACAATCAGAAACGAATGGAAGAAGTCCTTCATGTGCCAACGTGGCAGAGTGCAATCCTTGCTGATCTTACACACACAGTCCTGGTAGTTCTTCCCAAACAGTTGCATGCCAACCACAGCAAAGATGAAGACGATGATGGCCAAGACGAGGGTCAAATTGCCCAGGGCACCCACAGAGTTGCCGATTATTTTTATTAAAGTATTGAGTGTGGGCCATGACTTGGCCAGTTTAAAGACTCTCAGCTGAAAGAAGATGGATGGATGGATGGATGGATGGATGGATGGATGGATGGATGGGGTTATGCTGAAGTTAGTTTTGCTGGCATAAATTCTACTAAAAGTGAAAACTGCAACTGCTCTGATGTGATCTTACCAGTCTGAATGAACGCAGCACAGATAATCCCTCAACATTGGACAGGCCGAGTTCCATCAAACTCAAGCAAACAATAATCCCATCAAAGATATTCCAGCCTTGCTGAAAGTAGTAGTATGGGTCCAGAGCAATGAGCTTCATTACCATCTCAGCTGTAAAAATTCCAGTGAACACCTCAAGACAATGAAGAATAAAATAATCAGCAACAAATTAGCATCCATATCTACAAATCTGTATCTATAAATCTTCTCTCTTGTTCACCATTTTAAGTTTAAAAAATGTCAAATTTGGACTTATCTGTCCACAGAAATCTTTCAGTCATTCACTGTCCAATTGTGTGTTTTGCAATTTACATCGTTTATTGCATATATGTCATTCAAATGCAAATGGTCGTACTTTTGTCTTTCAAAAACAATAAAGTACTAGTTGTTTTAAAACTTTTGATAGTCACAGTATACAGGGCACAACAGCCACGTGACTGACTAATGATGGTATTATTCAAAGAAGCAACCAAGAGCCCATAGCCCAGACATGCCACAAAGTTAAATGGAAGGTAGCAAGCCATGACAATGTGAAATTTGTTAAAAGATATTTTAAACCTAAAGTTCTTTTCGATGATAAAATCGAATATTACATTTCCAGGTTTGTCTCAAAGATCTACCAAAAAAAACCAGCAGTGCTGATTACCTTGACATCAGCATTCTCACTGTGAAGCCTGATGGTTGTTGTATCATGTTGAGTGTTACCTTTCGTATGTGCTCCTCTGAATAATCCCCTCTTTATACATTTCCTGAAGTAAACTTTCCTGGTCTTTACTCAAAAGTCAAGGACTCGAGGACCACATTCTAAACTAGATGCTTTATAGCCCAATGTATGGTGCATTCTCACCAGGTTCCCCAAACTCAGCATGCCATTAAAGTCCTCAGTCATGGGGTAATGCTCCAAAGCCATAAAGAGTGTGTTGAGCACAATGCAGATAGTGATGGCAAGGTCCAGGAAAGGATCCATCACCATGACCTTTACTAACTCCTTCACACCAAGCCATGTGGGAGAGCACATCCACACCAGATACTTTTTAGCAAACACGTACCAGCAAGGAGGGCATTTCTGATGGGCCTCTTCAAATTCTGAAATATACAAATTAACAAACATAGTTGAAAGCATTATAACAAAAATCTGGATGCTTTGATCGTATAAATTTTTTTTTGCTAATTTGTATATACATTTATGTGAGATACATGAAGACAATGTAAGTTACATGGAAAAGAAAAAGATTTTCTCACAGAAATATATTCATTTATAAATTGCCGTTCATATAATAATGTGGATAACAGAAAACACTGAAAGGTCTAAGCCCACCATCGATGGCATCACTGAAGAAACTGACTGAGCTGAGTTCCCGCTTCCTGCAGGAAGACAGACCTTCAACCTGCACTTGCTGCATGGATTGGCAGACTTCATTAGCATGGTCTTCTAAACATGCTAGCTCCTGGAGACACCCAAGACATGGTATACACTTATCTTTATAGGACAAAAACATATTGTGTGTAGTGCAAAAGTGCAAATATTTGTGTAGAGCAAATTAATAGTGCTATTCATCTGACCTCTTTGACCTTTTCCATGCTGTGCTCAGAAAACAGGGTAGGTGTATGTGGGTTGGTGCCACTAGTTCTTTTCTGATCTGGCAGAAGTTCGAGCCGGCCGTTGATGGTAATGCTGGGTTTAACAACTTGAGAGCAGTGGCTCCGAATGCTGCTTGTGCGGCGCTTGTGCCATGGCATAACTGTGGATCCTGCTCGACTCCGTCCCTCATAGAGGGCACTGGTGTGATCTTCAGCCTCTGAGTTTTTGCTCAGATTGAACGTGAACACGCTGCTACTGCTGCTACGACGTGTACTCAAAGGATGGGAGGAGAGCGTGGCTAGGAGTGTGTGCACAAACTAAAGAAAAAGGATGGACAGTTGGAAAGAATTGACTGTTAGGATTACCTTATATGGACTGGCAATAATCTTTAGAAATCCTACCTTCTCATCAGGAAAATCATTTTCTGCTTCTTCCGACATGGTTCTGCGGCATCTGGGTCTGGATCGATGCTCTCTGGACTCCTTGCGACAAAACAGTGATGGAGACATGTCTTGGAATGAACTTCATTCAGCCTCCTTCCTTCGTTTTCCTAATGACTAATGATTTTTACAATGCCTCTAAATGCCACTGATGTGATTGACTGTCATTTTATTTATATGTTATTAAAAAATATTCATATATGCATGATTGATAACTAAAAGGAGGCTATTAGATCCACATGTGTACCCTGAATTGTTTATATGCACTTATATACAAACTATACACAGTACCCTCTGCTCTCTGCGAAGCTGCTCCATGGCCAGCTGGAACTCCCTTTCTTTTTGCCAAGCCTCAGCAATGGTGGCCTGGTTCTGTTCCTCATAGGCCATGGCCACCACAGCCAGAATCAGGTTTACCAAGTAAAACGAGCCCAGAAAGATCACCAGCACAAAGAAAATCATGTAGGTTTTACCAGTTGAACGTAGGGTCTACGACATAAAAAGAGTTCAATTGTTAAATCATGAATCTCTTTCAGTTGGCAATAGAAAACAGATTACCTGGTGGTAGAGGTTTTCCCAATAGTCTTGAGTCATTAGTCTGAAAAGTGCTAGGAAGGCCCATCCAAAACTGTCAAAACTTGTGTATCCATAGTTTGGGTTTCTCCCAATCTTCAAACACTCAAACCCATCAGGACACTTACTGTGCAACAAAAACAAAACAAACAAAAAAACAGAAAAACACGTTCAAAATCAGACAATATTCATCATTTATTCATCTTTCAACGTTAATATTCCTTGTTATGATAACCAAACAGTAAAAATAAATTATTTTGTAGTGAATAATCAATCACTATGGAAAGAAAGTATTGCTTATTGTCATGAAAGACCATTGACTGGTGTATTGTGCCACTTTGTCATTAGGATTCTGACAGTTTGGATCTTTTGGAGATCAGTTTGGATTATTTTCATGTCTTTGGAAGGAGCGTATGCGAACCCTGTCCTTCGAGAAAAGTTGACAGTGGTTAAATTATGAATGATGGTACATTGGTAAAGACTTGAATTGCTACCTCACAGCTCAGTTGGATCCTGAGTTTGGATTATTGCCTGTTTCACACATTTTCCATTATGTATATGTGGGTTTTCTCTGGGTTTTCCTGTTTCCTGCCGTTGTCAAAACACGCAATAAAGTAGATTGACTAAGATGCATTTTCCGTAGGTATGAATGAAGTGGCAACCAATTTAGGGTGAATTCTCCCACACTGTGCCCATGTTCCCAGGATAGGTTCTAGATCCGTGACCCATGCAGTTTTTGCCTAATTCTTTCCAAACCCAATACCCTCATCATACCATCTTTTTGTTACCGTGGCAGCATAAGACTTAAGTGACAGGCAGAGGGAGGTTAAAGTTTTATTTATTTTTTTGTGGGGAAAGTGGTAATGAATTTTAATAATGGAACTTTAGAAACTAGTGCAGAGAGCGACATGGGGTGTAACAGTACAACAAGTTTGGAGATGCCAGACAGGAGGAGAAACAAGACCAAGGAGGAGGTTTATTAATGTGTTAAAGGAAGACAGGTGGTTGGCTTGAAAAAGGCAGATGTAGAGGACAAAGGAGACAGGCAAAAGTCTCTTGGCAAAATAAATAAAGAGAGAGAGAGAGAGAGAGAGAGAGAGAGAGAGAGAGAGAGAGAGAGAGAGAGAGAGAGAGATGCACACAGGTTTCGGCTGATGACTATTTGGGTATTATCAGTAACACATAATCACGTCCTGGTACGGATATTCCAGTATAAATAATATTTTTTTTTTAAACAGCCACTGTAACTTCAGTGTAACAGGAGTAACAGAAAAGAAAGAATTAGGCATTAGCAAAGATCTGCTTTGTCCAGGGTTGCTAGGCAGTTGGACATTCTCAGAGTCTCTATAGTAACAGTGACCTAGAGGAGGTGACTAGCAGACACTGTGGCAAAGTGCCTCTTGGGAATAGCCTCTCCATAGTAGTGTGTATGTATGCGTCAATGCCAAACGAGAAGTGCTCTTGATTCTCTGATTGCATGCAATTTACAATGCCCACTTCTGAGTCCACCAATTTTTGTTTCCTATTCAAGTCTGTCAATGTGGCTAGCGGTTCCACTTAGAGATCATCTGGATTTGCTAAATTAAGACTATTAATCAGTTATAACTGTTATCATTTATAGATTTGCAGAACCGTCTATAAATATTACCTGCAACTTTTACCGTATGATCTGAAAAATTCATAGAAGGCGGCATAGTGAGCCACACTATGAACATTTGTGAATGTGTGTTTGTTTAGGCATGTTAGAGAGAGAGAGAGAGAGAGAGAGAGAGGTGTACAGTAGCCATAATCCCCAATGTTATGCTAAATGGCAGCCATTAACAAACCAACACCACATTTTAGCAGAATCACATGCTAAGTTTAGAGGGCAACTCCTCCACACAGCAATTTCGTTGAGCTTTGAGCTAATGCTGCCTAGGGTTAAAAAAGTACACACACAGTTAGCATCAATATGTTCATCCCAGACATTTTTATCAAGCTGCTTTCTGGGTCTGTTGAGTCATATTTGTAACGGTGCATACAGTATATATTTACTTCACAGACGTGTATTGAATTAACTCTGACAGTACAGACCTACTCGAGAGGTTTAGGGATTTATGGGATTATCCAGTAATAAAAAACACAGACTTTTGCTTTGATCACTTGACTGCTGTTTGTTTCATAATAAGGATCTGTTGAGTTAAATATGTTTTTTGTTCTGATCATTAACATAAAATTGTATATGTGTAGGTAAACTTTTTAAACAGATTATGATATGATATGATATGATATGATATGATATGATATGATATGTCATGGCTTCTGGGATCTTCTTGTTTAGCATCTGTGCATGTCTAATGGAGAATCTATATATTTATAAACCTAACAGAGAGACCAAAAGAGAAAATGAACAAAAATGTTGTCACGTACCCAGCGTCACTGCTATATCCACATATTAAAGCATCCTTTTCTCCTTCGATTTTATAGAAGTTCTCTGAAGAGAAAGTAGACAGGACGTTTTCATAACAAGAAGATTTTGTCATTATCACTGGCTTTTAGATGACCTATGCTACCACATCATTTAAAACTACATTTTGTTTGAATGTAATCTAATAAGACTGTCTACATAAACACAATTCCAGAGGCTTACAGCTTCATTGTACCTTCACTGCTAATGAAGTCCTTTATGGAGTGCCAGGTCTTGTTATTACAGAAAAAGCTTCCATTTCCTGGATAGGTTGCGTTTACACAATGAGCAGTGCTACGGACACATTTCTGCCGTAGGACACCCATAAAAAGCTGGAGACCAATCAGAGCAAAGACACTTAGGCAGAAGACAGTCAGGATCATCACATCTGCTAACTTCCTTACTGACTGAATCAGAGCTCCGACAATGGTCTTCAGACCTGGAAAGGCACGATACAACAACATGTCTGTAAACATAATACAGTGATACGAGTCGGTATCAAAAAGGTTTTGAACTAATGGTGCTAACTGGTGCTATTCTGACCACATGCATTACCACGTCTGCAATTTCATCACAGACAGCAGGTTAGAACAAAGAGCAAAAGTGAAATTCTGTGTGAAATGGGCATAGTTGTAGAAGAACAACACTGGTAGACAATAAGAGATCAGGTAAAGTTTCAACAAGCTCAACCCCCTTAACTGTCGAAACCATTCGGCAACTTGTGCATGACGATCGACTGAGTACAATTCATTGCGGAGATCCAGGACGAATCACAGAAGGTGCTTGATGTGCTTTGAAAAGAAGACTTCCAGCACATATTCCAGAAGTGGCAGGAAGCTGTAAGCTGTATTGCTGTGCATGAAGACTATTTTGTATGTGATAGTGTCAAAAACGTGGATTAATAAAGTGCTTTCTTGAAAACAAAGCTTTTTGATACCACCTTGTATAGCCAAGGGCTATGAATTATCTGTGACTTCAGTAATTCTAACATGGACCATTTATTACTATTTTACAGTAAAACAGATAACGACAGTGCAATCGTATTTTTTTTTACGCAATTTCAACAAAAAAAACAGGGACAGAGAGAACATTACATTTAAATACTTCAGTCTAATTTCAGTCTAACTAACTATCTATACTGTAGATATTTTAACAACCAGTATCTGATGACAAACTGAATCGATTATGATTATGTTCATGATAAAAAATAAGAAAATACAAGGTTTCTCCTTCACTCAGATGCTTTTTTTTGCTCAGCACAGTTGTCAGCATGATTGAGTTTGGTTGATCATAAAATGTTTTTTTGTTTTCTTGCATCATTTTGCATACATTCTAAGTATGCAGTTTCTGCAAGGTTCAAAACAGCCCACCTAACAAATTCATTGAAGTCACAACTTTTACCAGTTTGATGTTTGATTGAAACTTTATCTGCGTGATTGTATGTGCTGTTCTGGTGCCACATGATTGGCGGATTTGATACGTGAATAAACTAGCAGTTATACAGGTGTTGCTAATAAAGAGGTTGGTGAGTATGTATTGAGTTTATATTCTCCTTACATCACATCTAATCTTATCCACATCCACGTCCGGGCAAATGTCTGCTATGTATATGAAATGTCTGCGATTCTCTCAGTGGTATGTAAAGGGCTTTTACCTGGGATGACGGATATGGTTTTAAGGGCTCGCAGGACTCTGAATGTTCGCAATGCTGAGACATTGCCAAGATCCACAAACTCTGTCACGTATCTATGTAGAGGGGAAATCAGATTTCAAAAGAAATGCCTGGAATTGTTAAAAGGATAAATTCTTATCCAAGGCTCTCTCATTTTTACTGACTTTATCTGTCATTTAGTGTTTTTTTCCCTTCCATCTCTCTGACAGCTAATCCGTGTCTAATTTGGTCAAGCTTTAATTCTGCATATGTAGGTCATCTGAAAAATTACTCACTGGCTACCTGTGCTCTCTCTCTCTCTCTCTCTCTCTGTTCTCAAATTCTCCCACTCTCCACTCTCATATAATTTTTTAAGGCTCCTTCTCTCATATCAACAAAATGAAATCTCTTAGTGTTGCCATTATTCATCATCTCAATATTAATCATCACTCACATTTTAATTTCAGTTTTTTTGGTTTTTCACTCTTATACATTTTCCTTTTTGTGAACTATTCTTGCATGCTGATACCCCTCGTTTTTGTGTAGGTCACATTTTGCAGCACCACTGACAGAAATGGCTTCACGGTAAAAGCATCAGCAGTTATTATTGCCAGCTTTTTTTTTTTTTTGTAGTTATGTAAGCAGCCACTGTGGTCAAATCTGCAGTGAATAAGGAAATGTTTTCTGAACTACATCTTGAGAAGGTAGTTTTGTCTGGTGGTAGTGTTAACACTGATTTAAAGTGTTTTAAAGTATGAAGGTCTTGTCTAGATCAAATCAAATTTAAATATATATATATATATAACACAAGGAATACTTACGCCATAACGATGACACTGAAGTCCAGCCAGTTCCACGGGTCCCTGAGGAATGTGAAGGATCCAATACAGAATCCTCTTGCTAGGATCTTAATGAACGACTCAAACGTGTAAATGCCAGTGAATGTATATCTGAACAGAAATAAGGTAAGAAAAAGGACTTTGGGATCGGGATAAATATAGCAGACCCAGATTAAATAAAATTTTAAATAACAATAGCATTATATAAAAAAATCATCTTTTATAAATTCCTTGACAGCTTGAGGGACAATTCCATTCACTATATCCGGCATTCCTGTCACATACTCACTTTGCTGTATGACATTTTGCACATAACACACTTCTATTCAATATATCGTTCTGAAATAGAGCAAAACATGCCCATTAAGTGAATTCATTCTTTTTTTTTTTTCAAGATTCAGATTATTTTTCTTATTACCTAAAACATACATTACGCATATCTGTATTTATGTTCGCAGTACATGTGAAAGGTATAATAAGGGATGTGGTTGTGCTAACATATCAGCATGCTGCATGCCCAGTCACATTCTCTTTCACCTGCATCTACATCTGCATGCACATGTTCAATGAGTGTTTATACACGACAGGCTGCATCTAAAGGTGTATGCGGTGAACAGAGCAAATGTATTAATCTGTTAAAAATCTAAGTGCCTGTTAAAAAAACATTGAAAATACTATACTAAGTGGGATTTATAGTCAGATGAACATCAAGCACATGCACTTCCGAAGGCAAGACACTACAGGAGAATATGATTTTTATATAATAGATTTCACAATCAGTCTTTGCCAAATTAACTGCATTTTCTTTTTTCTTATTTTTTACTTATTTTTATATTTGTGCAAATGTGAATCCGTTTTTTTGAATTTGTTGGTGTTTCATTTCTTTACTGTTTAACAAATAAAGCAGCAGAAGATTATAAAAAATAATAAATAGTTACTATTATTCATTTAAAAAAATCTTTTTATTATTATTACTGTTGTTAGTAACAATTAAATAAATTAAATAATTGATAATAATCTAATAATCCAAAAATATTTAGGAACATTATGTAATAAATTTCTAATGTGAATATTTCATGATTTAACATTATTCATATTAATAATGACACGAGTGGGTAAAGCATAATGGCTCAAGAAAGCTGGAGATGGAAAAAAAAAGAGAAAAAGATATATTACATAATATGTTTCTACTTGTAGTGTCTTATCTGGATCTAATGTTTTATTAAAAAAAACATAACAAGAAACGTCTGACAACATTTCCTATATTGTCCCATGTGTTTGCAGAAGACATGCAAAAAAACAAGCTGATACTGTTTTTAAAGAAATATTATATATCTAAAATGCCCACACCCTCTAACACAATTGGTCAATGTGACTGGGATTAACCCTTGATTCATGACTTGTTCATTAAGTTGATCCAGTCATTCCAGGATAAATGTATTAATGCCTGCAAATTATGTTTGAAGGTGAAATCTGACTTATCACTAAATCTGACTGACTGAAGAACTTTTTCAATTCAGAACACAATAATAACATTCACTGCATATGAACCACAATGTTTAGAAGAAAACATCAACGACCACGATGTTTAGTGGCATGACAGCAAATCAACAAACTGAAATTTTACTTGAGAGCAGCATTCCAGTTGCAGTACAGTGCAGTGAAAAGGAATCTTACCGAAGCAGGATTATCCAAGAAGAGCATCCCATTGATAAAAACTCTCATTATAAATCACATTTGAATAAAAGATATACAGTCTCTACTTACCCTAATTACTACTTGTTAATGTTACTGATATACACTACATGGACAAACGTATTTCGATTCTTCCAGCTATATGTGGTTCTTTTCCCACAATGGTAAAGGCACACAACTGTATAAGATGTCATTGGATGCAGTAGCATTAAATAAACTATTAGACCAAAACCTGTTCCAGCATTGCAAAGCCCCTGTGCACAAAGCCAGCTCCATGAAGATTATTTATTTATTTATTTATTATTACAAATTATTAATATAACTTGTGCAATATTTCATTATTTCTGATAATCCTGTTTGCACTGTTTGCACTACACTGTTTGCACCAGGTCCCACTACACATATATTTCATTGTACATAGTCATATTATTATATTTTAGTGCAATGTTTTTTTGTTTATTCTAAAATAATTTAGTCTTACATTTTCTTATTGCAGCTACCAAACAAATTTCAAACAAACAATGACAATAAAGACTTTATGTCTTAATATTATGGCTTTACATAAGTTGGAGTGGAAAATCTTGAATATCCTGCTATAGATCTCTGACCCTATTCAACCCTATTGAACAGCTTTGGGATAAACTGCAACACTAAATGCAGCCCGGGCCTCCTCATGCTGCATCAGTACCCCACTTTACTCCACAAGCACACTCCAAAATCTAGTGGAACATCTTGCGGTCATTATTATAGCAGCAAATGGGGACAAATTTGTATTGTAATGTTCAAAAAGCACATGCAAATCTTTTGTCCATATAGTGTATGAAAACCTAATATCTGTAACCTGCAGCACATCTGTATAATTATAAATATTATAAATTAGGGGGTTTTTTTATCACAGATGATTCTCTATTATAAACTATGTCTAGATGCATCTTTTCTTAGCCGTCATTTTTTTTTGTTATGGACCTTAACTTTTAATTAATCCTCAATCACAAATAAGAAACGAGAAAAACAAACATGTTCTATAAATACTCACTCCAAATACTTGGTCCATTGTGCAGGGTCTGACATGGCCATAAAGAAACAGTTGGTCAAAATTGTGCACATAATGAACAAACTAAACAATGTAGAGAGAAGTTAAGGAAGTATTGAAATGCTGTTTATTACATTGCTTATTAAATCGTTATATAGGAGCAGGACATGTTATCAAATCATTTGACTCCAGCTCTTCATTTTGGGTTATTTGATCTCGGGTCAGGTGTTCATCATGATCAAATTACAGGTTTAAGTAGCAATAGATTTCCTGTCTTGACTTCAACTCAGAAGAAATTTGTAGGAGCTATAGGATTTAAGGACTGAGTGATAATTCTGGCCGTATTTGACCTGATCTGGTGTCCTGTTCTGAAAGAAGTACAAAGCTGCAAAGCCTCCATCTGTGCAGGGAGATGAGAATGTGTATTAGCGCAGGATGGGTAAAAAATAAATAGATTTTGAACGTTCCGGATGTGCATGTTCAGGGACAAATGAAGAGGCTTATAAATTGGCTTTATGCAAGTGAACCGGATAGATTTGGGCTCACTTTTTTCTGTTATGTAAAACTATTATCTTTCATATTACACTACAATTTCAAGACTAATAAAGCTTAAATCATTTTTATCAATTCTTTTTCTGCTGAGTAATCCAAACTTTTGTACACCTAGTGTTTTGTAGACTCAGTCCTATCTTATTCAATTATAAATAAACATTTGTTGCATTTTATTACACTGAAAAGGAGGAAACTAATAAAGAAGTCATATATGAGTAATATATTAATATAACACAGTAAAAAGCTTTCACTTCCATGAATTTTCATTTCGATTTGTAATGTTAAAAAAATTGCTATAATATATAAGAATATAATGGTTCTGTAAATACCTGAAATCTAAAATCAACATCCTCTTACTAAAAATATAGAGGCAAAGACAAAGGGCTAGTTTTGCTCACCTGGTGGTTTGTAAAATCAAACTTTACTGTGTTAAATAATTAAAAATATCTTATCTTAGTGTTCATGACATACATGATGTAAATATGTACGTAAAATATTATAATGAACATAAATGTCAGGAAAAGGATATGAATGTACTAGTATCCTAATGGCAATTCTTCTGATGATGTGAAATGGGCTGAAGATGTACAGGGTCGATGTGGCATTGAAGCGGAAAATGGCCTTCCCCTTATTCAGCACTATAAATGTCTACCAGGAAAAACAACAAAAAAAACAGTTTTAAAGCTAACATTAAAGTTTCATTAAAAAACATAAGCGAGATTTTAATGATTGTCAATTTTAATTTACCTTTTGATTGTTGAAGTAAAAAGGGTCAATGTCTTCCAGCGGGACTCCAACCAGTCCGGCTGGAATGTCACCAAAGATTCGAGGAAGCATCTTTCCAGCTTCCAAGTCTGCTTGGGGTTTGGGATGCACTGCTTTTGCACATAATTCTGGGGAATCCTTGGAGTTTTTGGCCTGCTCTTCGGCAATTCTTTGCTCAATGTCCATAAGGGACTCGTGAGTAAACGGGCGCAAGCCATCAGAACCTGTTGGTAGCAGTATGGTTGCCATCTTTTCATCCTGATTGTCCTGTGTAATTTACTCCCATCTGAAAATATGTGTCAGAAATAAGAAATACATATAGTACTGGTAAGATTTTCTTGGTGGAAAATCATTTAAATTACATTTATAGTCTTGGTTATCATTCCATCATGTCATCATAATACCTGCAGTCACACTTAAACAGTCACCTAGTCAAGTTATACTTTTGATATAAAGGAACCAAAAAACATAGGTTATAAAAAGTTTTGATAAACTAATAATTTCAGTTCACCCAAGAACAAACTTAAGTACAACTACTACTACTACTATTATCACTATTACAATTACTACTACTACTACTGCTATTACAACTACTACTACTATTATTAATACTACTATTACAATTACTACTACTACTACTACTATAACTACTACCACTATTACTACTACTACTATTATTACTACTACTATTACAATTACTACTACTACTACTATAACTACTACCACTATTACTACTACTATTACAACTAGTACTACTATTACTACTACTATTACTACTACTACAACTATTACTACTATTACTACTATTACTACTATTACTACTACTATTACTATTACTATTACTACTATTATTACTAATACTACTACTACTATTACTACTACTACAATTACTATTACTACTATTACAACTACTACTACGACTACTATTATTACTACTATTACTACAACTATTATTACTACTACTATTACTACTATTACTACTATTACTACTACTATTACTATTACTATTACTACTATTATTACTAATACTACTACTACTATTACTACTACTACAATTACTATTACGACTACTATAATTACTACTATTACTACTACTATTACTATTACTACTATTATTACTAATACTACTACTACTATTACTACTACTACTACAATTACTATTACTACTATTACAACTACTACTACGACTACTATAATTACTACTATTACTACTACTATTATTACTACTACTATTACAACTATTACTACTACTATTACTACTACTACGACTACTATAATTACTACTATTACTACTACTATTATTACCACTACTATTACTACTACTACTACTACTACTACTAAGAAGAAGAAGAAAAAGAAAAAGAAGAAGAAGGAGAGGAAGAATTATAATACCTATTGGGTGCCTGGCCCCTAATTGCACAATGAAAATGATTCAATTTAGACAACATGAAAATGCAAAAATGAAAGATAAAACCTGTGTGCTCATTACAGCAGTGATAGAATTAGTGTGTCACAGTCCAGAGTACCAAAGAACAAGACTTGAATTAGACTAGCTATAGCTAACACTCCTTACATACATCATCTATACTAGCATTACCGTACATTGCCTAGCTTTATTTTATATATATATATATATATATATATATATATATATATATATATATATATATATATATATATATATATATATATATATATGGTTTTGTTTAAGCAAAGCTTTAAATAATGGAAGAAATGAAAATGTGAGGTGCTTTGCAGACATTTTTCTGAATACCAGCTGGTCTTCAGTATTAAATTTCTTCTAAAATGTACCTTGACTTTGGCTTTAATACTTTCCTATTTAAAGAGTTTATAAGTTAAAAATGACTCCTCGATTCACTTATTGTGCTCCTTATAGGAACTGTTTTTTTTCATAATAAAATTAATAAATCAAAACCTTTTTCTCATAAATGCTGATTTAATTCCTAACATACAAATGTTCCCCAACCGTGGATTCTCAGAAGCTTTTTTTCTTATTGTTATTTTCTCCCCTTTTATTGAAAATGGTTTATAGAGTGCATTAGTGCATTACGTACAAATAGGTAGAGCAGGTACAGTATGAGTAAGAGCCACAGTAGGGAACGTGAAAAAAACTACACTGACCTTTCTGGTCCTCTCCCTACTCACTATTCTCCTAGTTGTTCTTCACACTCCATCAGATTTAAGCTTTTAATGTAATTAATTCCTGATACTGTTATATAAGCCTGGTCAGTTTAGTGAGCAGTAGGCCCACCGGTGTTGAAATTGACATTATGGATATTACATACTTAACTAGTGTACATGTACGTGTTGAACTTAGCACTGGGAGATGCATTCTGCGATTAACACAGCGAGCTAATTGATGAAATGAAAACTGTAAACGATTTAAAACACTCAGAACCAGCACAAATGCTGTTCAATAAAAAAATCTAATCTTCTCATTCACACGTCCATACAAACTACATTCATTTGAAATACTAATTCCTTCTTTTGAGTGATCAGTGATTGACATTTTTATGGCTGCCTCATTTGTTCAAGAACTAAAAGATATCCATTGGGGCTGGAATCACACTGCCCCATACTCAGGGGTGGAAAAGGGGCCATTGCTAAGTTTCCAAAAAACATTCCAAACTCAAATATCTTCATAACTGGCAGTGAGACTGTTCAATGCGATTCTCGCTCTGCATTTTAAAAATACAAGAGCCCCTTGGTTAAGAGACATCAGCTGTCTGTATCTCAATTGACATCCAAGCTGATTTCTAATGCACAGGCTACCAAACCTGTGGATAAATGCTTTAGTGGATAACAGCTTGTAAAGAACCTCTGAAGTCCACATATTTCACAACTTTGATTTATCTTTTGTTTTATAAACCTTTTTGATCTACAGTATGATATATATTCAACCAAATAACCCATAGAATTTACAATAAAATGTGTTTCCAGCATATACAGCCAGAGAAACTACATGTACAAAAATCATTTAAATTACCTTTGAGTGCTGTTTGTGCATGTGGAATTGTACCCGCTGCTGCTGTCTTGCTATTGTTTAACATTTTAAAATCTCCAAATCCTTCTATTTTGAGAAAATCACTGCCTGCTTAGTTAGGGGATTTTTGTGCATTAGTTACTGATCCCTCTCTGGTTTTATGAATGCTGTGTGTGTGTGTGTGTGTGTGTGTGTGTGTGTGTGTTTTCGTGTGTGTTTTCGTGTGTGTGTGTGTGTGTGTGTGTGTGTGTGTGTGTGTGTGTGTGTGTGTGTGTGTGTGTGTGTGTGTGTGTGTGTGTGAAGTTTGCCCCACTTCACTTAATCTGTTTGACTTTATCTTCATCTGTACTATCTTTTTCTATATGTTTCCTCCATAAAACATTCCAGTTGTACAATAGCTGCATAGATTTGGGAAGAAAAATGTGAACCAGATGCCTAAACTTAAGGGTCAATATTGAGCGGATTTCTAACAAACATTTGCTGATCGCTGACAAAATCTGAAACACGTTTAAATTAACAAAAGTAAATAAACTAGTCTGGGAGCTAATCCTGCCAGTACACGTTTTTTGATAGTGGTCATAAAAAAAAATCAGGAGCTAATACACAGGGGCAGGGAGAGGAGTGCCCCACCGTTGACAGTTTTATAGCAAATAAATCATTGAAATCTTTTCATTCACAACCCTATGTAAATTAAATTCATTTGTAATATTATTATATGATATTATATTATTATAAACAGTGATTTACTTTTTTTTTCGATTTTCTTTCTAGATGTTTGTGTTGTCATTGTCCTATTTAGTTCAAGCACTGATAGATCTCCACTGGGGCAATAATCTGGCTGCCCTATACTCTGGGGTGAAGCAGAGGGCAGGTTTCACAAAGACTTTGCAAGCCAAAAGATCTTCCTTATTGGAAGAGAGACTGTTCAATGTGATTCTCACTCTACCATTTAACAAAGTTTTTTTCTGCTTGACGCTTCTGGGGAAACTCCAGGGACAATTACAATCATGGAAAAAAAACTAAACATACAGACTGTGTGCCAGTGCAGAGTGATTTCAATTATAAGATAATTACAGCAAATATATAATAATTATATTAGGGTTTAGGGTTAGGACAGATCCCCTTAGAGCGACTTGCACATCTTATTTAGAAAACTCAGCAGCTGAGGGTTGAGTGTTTGTCTTTGGAATCTAATTCCCAGTATCACTAATGTAATGTAAAATGGTAAATTGCAGCTTGATGGTGCTGGAATTTAAACTCACAACCTCTGATCAGAATGCAAAATCCTAACCCCTGAGCTACCACTTACAGTAGTAATTCAGAAAGATTGTACAGGAAGTAAAACATTATTATGGTACCTATGATTTCCTTACATTAAAAACGCTTGTGTAACAGTGGCAACAAAAACTCTATATGGTTGAAGGTGAATGTAGAGGAGGATGTATATAAAAACTTGTGCATGTCCATGCATAGTGTTTACTCCAAATATCTAAATAAACCTTTACATTTATAATTCTACCCATATAAAATTATATCCTGGTCTTGTGTGTGCAACGTAGAATTTAATTAATTTGGAGAAAGCAAATGAGTGAAAGTTGAACTCACGTGCAAACTCTGATGATCACTGCTATCCTCATGTCCAGGTCCTTCAGCTTTTTGCATGATCAGGTTGCCAGTCCGATGCTCAAACTACAATCATGTATTTTGGATAATGATGGATTTCAAAAGATCTGAGCACAAACTCGTTTCCGAGCTCTGGTTTTGTACAAATCAGTGCTGAGGTTTTCCAGAAAGGCGCAGCAAAAGTGAAATGCGGTTTTTTTTACGCATGAACTTTTTTGGGTAATTATTCAGGATTTAAATGCACCGGTGTATATTAGTAAAGAATAAATGTAGTGTTTTCCCCGACGTTACTTTGCAGAAACAGAGCTGTGCACGCGTGAGCGCGCGTTCGTGTCTGTGTGGATGTGGGTGGGAGGGAAATGCGCGCGCATGTCAAGCTGCGCTCTGAAACAGTGAAATACTGACGCACTGAAACACTGAAAAACTAAATCACTGTAAAAAAAAAAAAAAAAAAAAAAAAAGCAATACTGAAGCACTGAAACCCTTAAGTAGTGAAACATTGAGACACAAAGGCACTGAAACACCAAGGCAATGGGACATAAAGGTACTGAAACACTGAGGCACTGGAACATTGAGGCACTGAAACACTAAGGGACTGAAACACTAAGGGACTGAAACACTGGGGCACTAAACCACTGAGGCACTGAAACACTGAGGCACTGAAACACTTAGGCAATGGGACATTGAGGCACTGAAACACTAAGGGACTGAAACACTAAGGGACTGAAACACTAAGAGACTGAAACACTGGGGCACTAAACCACTGAGGCACTGAAACACTGAGGCACTGAAACACTAAGGGACTCACACACTGGGGCACTGAAACACTGAAACATTGAGGCACTGAAACACTAAGGGACTGAAACACAGAGGCACTGAAACACTGAGGCACTGAAATACTGAGGCACTGAAACACTGAGGCACTGAAACACTAAGGGACTCAAACACTGGGGCACTGAAACATTGAGGCACTGAAACACTGGGGGACTGAAAGACTGGGGCACTAAAACACTGAGGCACTTAAACACTGAAACATTGAGGCATTGAAACATTGGGGGACTGAAACACTGGGGAATTAAAACACTGAAACATTGAGGCACTAAAACACTGGGGCACTAAAACACTGAAACATTGAGGCATTGAAAAACTCTGGGGGACTGAAACATTGAGTCACTGAAACACTAAGGGACTGAAACACTGGGGAACTAAACCACTGAGGCACTAATACACTGAGGCACTGAAACACTGAGGCACTGAAATACTAAGGGACTCAAACACTGTGGCATTGAAACATTGAGGCACTGAAACACTGGGGGACTGAAAGACTGGAGCACTAAAACACTGAGGCACTTAAACACTGAAACATTGAGGCATTGAAAAACTCTGGAGGACTGAAACATTGAGGCACTGAAACACTGGGAGACTGAAACACTGGGGCACTAAAACACTGAAACATTGAGGCACTGAAACACTGGGGCACTAAAACACTGAAACATTGAGGCACTGAAACACTGGGGCACTAAAACACTGAAACATTGAGGCACTGAAACACTGGGGCACTAAAACACTGAAACATTGAGGCACTGAAACACTGGGGCACTAAAACACTGAAACATTGAGGCACTGAAACACTGGGAGACTGAAACACTGGGGCACTAAAACACTGAAACATTGAGGCACTGAAACACTGGGGCACTAAAACACTGAAACATTGAGGCACTGAAACACTGGGGCACTAAAACACTGAAACATTGAGGCACTGAAACACTGGGAGACTGAAACACTGGGGCACTAAAACACTGAAATATTGAGGCATTGAAAAACTCTGGGGGACTGAACATTGGGGCACTGAAACACTGAGGCACTGAAACACTGGGGCACTGAAACACTGGGGCACTGAAACACTGAGGCACTGAAACACTGAGGCACTGTTAGTGTTTTTTGTTTGTGCATGATAAAAAATAACAGGCACTGAAACAATAAGGCACTGAAACACTGTGCAGGAAAATAGGGCACAGAATTCTGAAGAACCAAAGCATTTTTGTAATTGTTATTTTTTTTAATCCCACTATTTTTATGGGGTACCTTGGGATATTTAACATGAAATGTTAAAAATGATTTATCAGTTGTAGATCTATCTATCTATCTAAAAACATCTCCACAGACTCGCTACAAAATCTAGTGGGTAACCTTCACCGAAGAATGGAAGTTATTATAACAGAAGGAAGTTGATGTTTCTGAAATGGGTTTTTCAAGGACAGTTGGGAAATGATGCCCATGTGTCCGCAGACTTTTGGCCGTATGTTGCTATAATAATGTAAGAAAATCATTTAAATGTAAAAATAAAGGTGCATTAAGTGATGTTATTGCGCCCTCTTCTGGCTCCTACTAAGAGCAAACCATTCGTGCCATTAATTCTTTTGCCTACAGGTGGCAGTAATGACCAAAATCCATATCGAAGAATTAGTATGAGCAGACGAGTAAGAATGACCCGGAAATAAGGTTAAATTCCAAATCTCCTTATTGCAGCCTTTAGTAGACTGTGTGGGACGTATGATTATATTATATCACCCTTGGAAAGATTCATTTATCCTGTGTGGGAATAGACCGAGATTTGAAACGCAGACCAAATCGGAATCTGTGTTATTTTAGCTCGTGTTTGGATTACTGGGGGACGGATTACTGATCAGAGCTAAACATGTCGGAAAGAAAAGTCTTAAATGTAAGTAAACTTTATTGTTTATTTTTTCGTTTTGTTGAACCCACAACAAGCTTTATTATTTCAGTATTTTTATTATTATTATTAATTTTTTTTTACATTTTAATTGGATTTTAAGACCGCTAGCTAGCGGAGAGGTGTAGCTACTAGCAAAGTACACGTTTAGCCTGAAACACATAAATACGTTTAGAATGATTTTTTGGTAAAGTGTTTATTGATTTGATGGATACGACGGAGTATTTTTTAATCCCAATATGGGATTAAAAAAATAAAATAAAACACAATTGGAAGAGGAGGGGCAGGGAATTTCCCAGTTTAGAAAAACTCAAGTTGTAAGTTGAATTTTTAAAGAAAAAAAAAATCGACATTTGGAAAACTCATTTCGAAAATTTGCATTTCGACATTTTCGAGGAAAAAAAAAAATTATTTTCGAGGGGAAAAAATCGACATTTCCCAAGGGAAAAAAAAATCGACATTTCCCATGGGAAAAATCGAGATTCAACTTTACTTTTCCCTTTGATTTAGCAACAATTGCTATTTTAGCACAGAATCACCAGATCATCATACTTAAAATTCTCGAGTTACAAACTTCTCGTAATTTTTTTTTCTTGTTTCGAGTTATTTTCTCATAACTGTGCAGAAGGCCCTTACCCCATAACTGCTCAGTTGTATAAAAAAAGAATGGCAATTGTTTGTCGCTATGGGTAAGGGCATCCACCAAATGCCATAAATGTCAAATATAAATGTTGTGTATAGTAAAAAATCCATTTTCTGGAGAACATCACTCTCCAGAGTAGGAAATGAGCGGAGATCGATGTCTAGGTTTAGAAACACGGAGACCAATTTTAATTGTTTTATCATATTGATGAGCGTTCTTGCAGCAGTGTCAGTTTCATTATGGATTAATACTTTAATATAAGTGTATCATAAAAGCCCATTTTCCAATCTCTGCAGCATTTATTCAGCAGTTTTGTTCTGCAACCTTTTTTCTGGAATCAAGGAGTGTTTATTTAAAAAGCCACACTGTTGGATACCACACTACTACAGTCTCTGATGCATCCAGCTCAGCTATCAGTCTTTCAGTCACCAGTATAAACATGCTAGATGAAAACAGATGACTGTCTGGCTCTGGGTCCCATTTGTACACCGCAGAAACTGTTGGAGAGAGTTTGTTTTGCCGTTTGCCTTAAAAGTGTGAGCTGATTTTGGAGCTCTGCGACTAAATCCTTCAACAATCGTAACAAATCTATAACAACACACACACACACACACACACACACACATCAAGTTCAACAGTCCTGAGGGTCAAGATCAAATGTGATTAATATTCAGGGGTTAACTGGTTAATTTTAGATGTGAAAAATGAAATTAACTAATTATTTTCACTTCTGATTAGTTGTATTATCACCATTAAAAAAATTTTCTTTTTTTTTTTTTTTTAATAGAAATACTACCCCCCGGATTTTGATCCTTCAAAAATCCCCAAATTGAAACTGCCTAAAGATCGTCAGTATGTTGTTCGACTGATGGCTCCTTTTAACATGAGGTAAGAGTCTTGCTGCATGTGTATAATCCTTTAAATGTACCTGTATTAATATTCTTTACTGATACAATGTTATTCTAGTGTTTCTTAAATTCATCTTAAATGATGTTTTTTTTCAGGTGTAAGACTTGTGGAGAGTACATCTACAAGGGAAAGAAGTTTAATGCTCGGAAAGAGACCGTGCAAAACGAGCTGTATCTGGGCCTGCCCATCTTCCGTTTTTATATTAAATGCACAAGATGTCTGGCAGAGATCACATTTAAGGTAACTTGGCCTCCCACTGTGCCAGTTCTGATCTCTATATCATTAGACTGATGAATGCTTTTGGACCACTTATTATGAGATGATTCAATGTTCATCTGTATACTTTGTGTTCTCTCCTGTACTCAAACAGACCGACCCAGAAAACACTGATTACACTATGGAACATGGTGCAACGAGAAACTTTCAAGCCGAGAAGCTGATTGAAGAAGAGGAGAAGAAAATCCAGCAGGAGAGAGAGGAAGAGGAGTTAAATAATCCTATGAAGGTAATGTGTAGTAACGCACCTCACAGTGTGTCTCATTGTTTCTAGCAAAATGTGTCAATAGTCCTAAATGCTCCAGTGTTCGTCCCCCAGGTTTTAGAGAACCGAACACGGGACTCAAAGTTGGAGATGGAAGTCCTGGAGAACCTGCAGGAGCTGAAGGAGCTGAATCAGCGGCAGGCTCGTGTTGATTTTGAGTCCATGCTGCAGAAGTACAGGGAGCTGGAGAAAAGACAGAAGATACAGGAGCAGAAGGAGGATGAGAGAGAACTTCAGTATGTACATCAGATCCACATAAACACTATAGATATATCACATCATTTAGTTTTTGTTAGATACGAACCATAAATAATTTCCTCTGTCTTTACTTTAGAGAAATGCTGGATATGGCGCGGGTGAAAAGGCTCAGGGATTCGGACTCGGATTCAAACTCGGATTCTGATCAGGAGCAAGAAAATGTAAAAAAGATGCTTAAAGGTGCTTATGAGAACCCCACAGACATCCTGACTTCAAGCAACGTAACAGATGCAAAGGTACAGAGGCAGAGCTGAAACTTAAATTCCTAATGCACTGATTATTTACAGAGCACATTCACCGAATGATGTGGTTTTAATCACTATCAGTATTTTAAATACTTTTGGAGTAATAATTTGAATGTGAACAAGAAACTTCCTCTGTATTTTATTTTACTTTTCTTTATAACTGTTTCAAAAATAATTAGATTTGCTGCCCTCTACATTTTAAATCACAGGCCACTTCCACACAAGACAATTTAATTAATTCCTTTAATTTAAAAATGTTTACTAAAAAAAAAAAAAAAAAAAGGAATAAAAGAAATTGTCTTGAGACAGTAATAAAAAAAACAAAACAAAAAAGAACACCCCACAAACTGCAAGTCAATAAAATGAAAACAACATAAACATTTAAAAAGTTTCCTTAGCTTAAATAGGGATGTTGTTGGAGTGACTATTTACAGCTACGATAAATAGGAACTAACAAACTGTCATTATGCACCTTTCCCCCATTTTTTCCCCACAGGGTGCCACTGTGTCTGGAGTAAAGAGTCAGAAAGTGGAGAGCTTGGAAAAGAGTGTGGGCGGCTTGGGAGGAAGGAGTGCTTTAAGCTCACTTGTAGTACGGAAGAAGCATCCAGTTGCAGCAACAGTTACAGCACAACAGCCTGTTGCTGAAACTCAGACTGGGATAGGTGGGGTCTCAAACTCTTTTTTCCACTTTTCCACTGCAGTATTATCATATATAAAATGTTGGAAAATTTAGTGAAAGAAAAACGTTAGTTACATATGCAGTTTAAATATGGTAGTGGGTAATAATAATAATTATTGTTATTATAAATCCCTAGCAGTCACCATTCCACACTTTGAAAACCACTGCTTTAACTGCCTGACTTCCTACATCACACTGTTGTGAAGCTTTTGTAAGTGACTTTTATTTTATGCCATTTTCTGTTTTTCTTTTTTTTTCTCTCTCTCTGCACCATCCAGATACAAAACCTGCAGAAGCAACTGCCACCGCAAGCAGCAGCTTAACACCAAGAGTTCAACAGGGTTGTTCACTCAGCCTGCTGAGTGCATATTCAGACAGCGAGAGCAACTCTGACTAGTTCTGTCATGGTGAGGGACACGATGTCTGAAATGAACTGTGCAGGGACAGTGCCAAGAAAAACACTGACGGACTGCTGGTTCTAGAGTTCCAGTGTTTCTTGATGTAAATGTGATTGGATGATTATATTTGGGGGGAAAAAGGTCATTGTTATGACTGTTCTGTATTTTCCTGTTTTTTGATTAATTGTTATTAAAGTATTCATTGCCTTTCTCACGTGTATAGTTCATGTTTAAGCTGTAGGTGACGATCTTGGGTTATTGATCAGTATGTTCTGAGCTCAAATCCCAGAAATAACATGAGGCTTTGGGTGAGGTCTTTAATTCTGATTTGCTCAGCTGTATGCTTGTATATGGATGGATGGATGTATGTATGGATGGATGGATGGATAGATAGATGCTTATTGCAATTAAGTACAAAGTATAGAGATATGTAAAAAGAAAAACATTATATATTCTTCACTATTCAAATTTTTTCAGTTTGGAAAATGAAACTTAAATCAGTCACAGGGGTGGTTGGATTTATTCACATGTTAAAAATATTTATTGCAAGATTTTCCTTTCACATTTTTATTTACAATATTGTTATAGGCTGTATATTCTCTTATTAGGAGAAAACTGGTAATTCAATGTGAAATCAGACATCGAGCACCCCCTCCATCCAAAAGGGTATGATCCTCGTTCCATAACACCACTGTAAAGATTTGACTGAGAACTTATGCACATCAAATCCAAAACAAACACTAGACATATTGCATTATTTGGTTATTATATTATTTTACTGTTATATTCTTTAGATTTGAACCATAAGTAATTGCCTCTGTCTTTACTTGAAAGAAATGGAAAAGCTAAAAAGGGTGATTGTGCAAAGGTTGAGGGATTCTGACTGATCAGGAGAAAAGACATGCTGCTGAGAAACCCATAGACGACATGATAGGAGACAAAGATACAAAGGTGGAGAAGCCAAACTGAAACTCCTAATGCACTGATTATTCACACATCAGAGCACATAAAGTAAATGATGTGGGTTTTAACCATTATCACCAGTTAAAATAACCTCAGGGTTCTAATACTAATGTAACAAAAAAAACCCTTCTTTTAACTCTCACAAAAATAATTAGATTTGCTGGACCCTAACGTTTTTTTTTTGTCACGGACTAATTTCACGCAAAACAATGTTTTATACATATTATGATCTGATGTAATTAATTTATTTACGTATATAAAGAAAATGTAAGTCATCAGAATGCAACATCAGTGAGAGCTTAATATATCGATTCTTGAAAAAAACTGAACTGAAACAAGTGCAGGAAATTGCACATACAGAAGTGGTATCTTTAAAAAAAAAATTAGGAAAAAAAGACAGAAAATTGAAGAAAATAAAAAATGTTTAGATTTTTTCTGTGCACCCATTACCAAATGATCTACTGCTCAGAGTTTTTGGCCCAAAACACTAGCAAACAGCCAAATGATGCTAGCTGATTCAGAGGAACCTGCAGGGTAGATGCTCCTTCTTTATTTTTATTTGTATTTTTTTTTTTTTGTATTATTATTCTTATTTGTTTATTTAATTATTTTTTAATACCTTTTCAGTTTAATTTCAATTTGACTGCAGGTATATACTGCTTATATTTTCTAATGGTGTTTGCCTCTTTTAGTTATAATTGTGAAATTTGATATTTCTGATATCTGTTCATTTGAAGCCTGTTTGTACATTTTTCGAATTGCAATATAAAAAATTTAAAAAGAAATCGCGTATATTTATTAAATGCTGAAGTATGCTGAAATAACACACACACACACACATTTATATGTATTAGACAAATTGTGTTTATTGTTTATTTAATATTTTTAATCAATTAAATTTGTGGCAATTTAATTAATTACTCAATTAAATCAATATAATTTAAATGATTTCTTTTACTCAAAAAGTGTATTTGTATCAAGAGCATGACTGGTGAAGAACTATTTCCGGTGCAGATCGGGAAAAGTCAACCAGTATTATAAATACCCGAAACTGCCGTAAATTGGACGCATTTGCGCGCATGCGTGGTTCCAGTACGGATCGAGTAGCCAGACGTCAGAAGCTTCATTATTACAGATCGTGTTTGGGTTACTGGAAAACTGCTTATTAATCAGCCATGTCCGAAAGAAAAGTCTTAAATGTAAGTAAACATACATTTTAATTCCATGGATTTGTTTAAAGAAATAGCAAACATTAAACACGCTTTGTTATTAAATCTTTTAAAGCTGTTAAGTAGATATTAAGTCGGTCAGCTAGCGGCCGGAGTGGTGCAGCTAGCTAGCAAAGAACAAGTTTACCCTGAAACACATTACATATATTTATTATCATTTTATTGTAAAGTGTTTAATTATTTGATTACTAAGTTGTTGTTTAGTGATTTATTTGCTAAATTCCGGTGTGAATATGGATGTTGTGTTTAGCGATGACGTCACAAGGGCCAAGGCTTGTTTGACGGTTTAGTTACTGGTTGCTATAGTAGCGAGATCTTTGAGTTCAGCTCGAAAGTGTTGCAATTGTAATTTTGTATAGTGTGTATAAAATATATATATATATAATGTGCAATCATGCTATGCACATAGTTTTAATCTAAGTTTAGTCTAAATTCCATGTAATCTTCAGTTCTGTGTTGTTTCATGCAGGACCTTCATCTTGGAAGAAAGTTGTTTCATCTTACTGTGTACTGTACAAGCTTGTATGGTTGAAATGACAACAATGTCATTTGACCTGACGTGAAATAAATCTTGGATGCCATTTAAGATCAAATGTGATTAATATTCAGGTGTTACAGGGGTTAACTGGTTAGTCTTAGATAGAAAAAAGTGTAATTAACTAATTATTTTCACTTCTGATTTGTTGTATTATCACCATTATTCATGTTTATCTTCTTTTTTTAATAGAAATACTACCCCCCGGATTTTGATCCATCAAAAATCCCTAAATTAAAACGCCCTAAAGATCGTCAGTATGTTGTTCGACTGATGGCTCCTTTTAACATGAGGTAAGAGTCTTGCTGCATGTGTATAATCCTTTAAATGTACCTGTATTAATATTCTTTACTGATACAATGTTATTCTAGTGTTTCTTAAATTCATCTTAAATGATGTTTTTTTTCAGGTGTAAGACTTGTGGAGAGTACTTCTACAAAGGAAGGAAGTTTAATGCTCGGAAAGAGACGGTGCAAAACGAGCTGTACCTGGGCCTGCCCATCTTCCGTTTTTATATTAAATGCACGAGATGTCTGGCAGAGATCACATTTAAGGTAACTTGGCCTCCCACTGTGCCAGTTCTGATCTATATATCATTAGACTGATGAATGCTTTTGGACCACTTATTATGAGAGATGATTGAATGTTCATCTGTATACTTTGTGTTCTCTCCTGTACTCAAACAGACCGACCCTGAAAACACTGATTACACTATGGAACATGGTGCAACGAGAAACTTTCAAGCCGAGAAGCTGATTGAAGAAGAGAAGAAAATCCAGCAGGAGAGAGAGGAAGAGGAGTTAAATAATCCTATTAAGGTAATGTGTAGTAACGCACCTCATCTCATTGTTTCTATCCAAATGTCTCAATTCGTCCCTTAAATGCAGTGTTTTGTAAAGTGGTTCAGATCCTGTTATAATGGATGTGAATGGCGCTGCTGCTAACAATATCGTTTAGTTCCTGGATTCTTTTGACTGATCCAGAACGCTTCAGTCAAAAAACGTGTCTCAAATAAATATGCATTCGCTCTGATTGTAGATTTTTTTGGCTTTAATATGCTGAATGCTCATGTCCGTGTTCGTCCCCCAGGTGTTAGAGAACCGAACACGGGACTCAAGGTTGGAGATGAATGTCCTGGAGAACCTGCAGGAGCTGAAGGAGCTGAATCAGCGACAGGCTCGGGTGGATTTTGAGTCCATGCTGCAGCAGTCCAGTGAGCTGGAGAAGAGACGGAAGGAACAGGAGCAGGAGGAGGATGAGAGAGAACTTCAGTATGTACATCAGATCCACATAAACACTATAGATATATCACATTATTTAGTTTTTGTTAGATACGAACCATAAATAATTTCCTCTGTCTTTACTTTAGAGAAATGCTGGAGATGGCGCGGGTGAAAAGGCTGAAGGATTCGGACTCGGATTTAAACTCGGACTCTGATCAGCAGCAAGAAAACGTGAAAAAGATGCTTAAAAGGCTTAAAAAGGCTCGTGCTTATGAGAAATCCACAGACATCCTGACTGAAGGCACAGAAACATATACAAAGGTACAGAGGCCGAGCTGAAACTTGATTATTTACACATCAGAGCACATTCACCGAATGAAGTGGATTTAACCACTATCACTATTTTAAATACCTTTGGAGTAATAATTCTAATGTGAGCAAGAAACCTTTTTTTATTGTCTATAAAACAATTAGATTTGTGGCCCCCAACTTTTTTAGGCGGATGGGCATGTGCCATGGGGATCCATGCAAACACGTGCATGTTATAATAATGTTATACAAATTATTATATATATCATTATTATATTATGTCATGACCATGATTTGATTATCAATTTAATCAAATATGTAAAGGAAATGTAAGTCATGACAACGCAGAATCAGTGGGAGCTTGATTTATTAGATGCCTTAATTGTCTTCTGTTTTAGAGAGTTTTTGTTTCAAACACTATCCAATAGCCAAATGATGGCAGCTGATTCAGAGGAACTTGTAGGGTAGATGTTCCACATGAACTTAAATGAAATAGGGCTGTTGTTAGAGCGACTAGAAAAGTAATTTCTAACACAAACTAACACTTCTTGATTCACCCCATTGTTGATTATGTTCTTAGAACAGCATGCCTAGAAGGGGTAGCTCTGTGGTTAAGATGTTTGACTTCTGATCAGAAGTTTGGGAGTTCAAATCCCACCATCACTGCTGGACCCTTGAGCAAGGCTATTAACCCTCAACTGCTCAGTTGTATGAATTAAATAATTGAAAGTCGCGCGTGTGTCAAATGCTGTGAATGTAAATGATGAACTTTTTCCCTTCTCTTTAAAGGGTCTCAACGTGTTTGGAGTGAAGCGTAAGAAATGTGAGTTTTACAGCTGGGAAAAACTAAAGTCACTAGTATCGAGGAAGAAGCCTGGAGCAATAGCTAGAGCACAACAGCCTGTTGCTGGAACTCAGACTGGTATAGGTAGGGGCTCATAAACTCTTTCTTCCACTTTAACAGATAAATTGTCAAATACACGAAATGTTGATCGAAAGATTTAATAGAAGTAAAACTTTAGTTACGTATATGTACAGTTTAAGTCTCGTGGTGCTGGTGGTGTTAATAATTAAATTATTATTAAGAAAGCAGGAGGCCCTCAATCAATTCAAATAATCAGTCAGCATAATCATAACTCTATAATGTTGAAAATGATGATACGGCTGGATGTAGATTTTAATCACAAATGCAGAAATACAGGGTCTGTTTCACAACCCCCTACCAGTCACCATTCCACAGTTTAAACCACTGCTCCTGCCTTCTTACCTCATACTGTTGTGAAGTTTTTGTAAATGACTCTAATTTTATGCCATTGTCTGTTTTTTCTCTTTTTTTCCTCTGCACCATTCAGATGCAAAACCTGCAGAAGGTACCGCTCAGCCTGCTACAAGAATATGAAAGCAGCGACTCTGACTAGTCCCGTCATGGTGAAGGAAACCTCTAGTTAGACCATTGCGGGTGTGGCCACATGTTTTTAGATTAAAGCAAATATATATTTTTACAAATTCTGCTGCTTCAGTGTTTTTAAATCTTTTTGTCAGCTGTTACTATGGTATACTGAAGTATAATTACATGCATTTCAAGAGTCAAAAGGCAACTTTGACTTGAATCTTTAAAGAAAACGTTAAAGATTTGTGTGAGGTGGACGTTAAAATAGAGGAACTTGCCAGATTAATTCTCCTAAGGAACATCTCCAGGCCCAGATGTCCTCATTACTGAATTTTATACATTCTTTAAGAAAGATTTGAGCAATTTATTGTTTCAATGTTTTCTTCAAAGTATTCAGAGTAATTCACTTACTTAGACTATGAAGAAAGGACTGATTACTGTAATACCTAAACCCGGCAATGATGCTCGACAAATAGATAAAATGCCCATCAGTTATCTTATCTGTGATTATAAGATTTTAGCCAATGGACTTAATAATACATTAGACCAAATAATACGTGAATCGCAGTCTGAAGACAAATTTCTATGAATTAATTGACTGATGATACAACTTTCTTTTTAAAGAGGAAAACTCCAATTGCTGGAGCCTTTAAATTAGTTATCTGGCTCTCCAGTGCTGCTACACTGTAAAAAAACAAACAAAAAAAAACAGTAAAAAGACTGTCAGCAGGGCTTCCAGAGATAATCCGTTAAATTACAGAAATAACCATTTTACAAAATTACTAGCAAAAAACTGTAAAAATGCAGAATAGACTTTATGGTTAAAAGTATTTAAATTACAGAATATTACTGTTGATAAATCATTTTTAAACTATAGAAAAACAGATAAATTCTGTCACATAACATAGAAAAACAACCAACTGTCAGGTTAGTCACCATAAATGTAAGGTTTTAATTTGTTATTTTATAAATCTGATCTGTCCATTTTACATTTATTTACTGTAATAGTATAGTTTCCTCATTTACAATAATGATGAAATATATCCATAAAACACATATTTAAAAAAGGTTTGTATATCTAATCTCTGTAAATTAAAAGGCATTTACTGTATAAATACAGATATCATTAATTACAATAATTAATACAAAAATGTTACTCAATATAAAAATATACTCAATTCATAATACACAGACGAATGTCTGTAGATACATCTTAATAGTTCATTTTCCAGACATATTACAGTTTTACATTTTTGGACGTTAGAGCAATGAGCTCTACTGTATATTCTGTACTTATAAAAGGAACCTGCACATTCACAGTATTCATAATTGAACAGAAGCACTGTATGTCAAGTTAAATGAACAATACAATTATAGAAAATAAGTTAGAGCATGCAAAAATACCTACATTCAATGGCAATTGCTGTATACCTTTATACATTAACAATCACATTTTATCCAAAGCAACATACCAAATCCAAGTTATTCGAACACAGTAGACACAGCACTTTATATAAAAAAAAGGTGTGTGGGGGGGGGGACATAATAAGAAACGAATACCACTGATGTGTGTTTTATTTCAAATTAAATTTCTCATGTGTTTAAAATATTAAACTTTGGTTGTTCCAGATTCAATGTTTATGCAAAACTAAAGTTTGTTTCCATATGAAAAGGTTAAACATTACAGATCTGGAGAGACGGAAAACATGCACAATTGCAGTCAATTTTTCAATAAATATTAGGTTTGGCCCGTGACTTCATCCCAGTTTTTAATTTTGTACCACTGTGAATTTGAGTTTGACACCCCTGTACTAGTCATTTAGGGTGAATTTTTCTTTTAATTGGTTACGCTTTGTTAGAAAAAGTGAAAACTGTACTAATTACTTGGACTTCTAAACAGTGTAATAGCTGTATTATCACCATCAATACTGTTTGTACTTTGTAGAAATATTACCCAACAGTTTTCCATCTATCCAAATGCCCAAAGTTAAAACGTCTGAAATGTCGGCCAAATGTGGTTAGGATGGAACTAATTAACTAATTCTTTTCACTTCTGATTAGTTATATTATCACCATTATTCGTGTTTTTCTTCTTTTTTTTATAGAAAAACTATCCCCTGGATTTTAATCCATTAAAATCCCCAAAATTAATCGCCCTAAATATCGTCAGTTTAGATTGGTTAGACTGATGGCTCCTTTCAACATGAGGTAAGAGTCTTGCTGCATGTGTATAATCCTTTAAATATACGTGTATTAATATTCTTTACTGACAGTGTTATTCTAATGTTTCTTAAATTCATCTTAAGTGATGTTTTTTTTTCCAGGTGTAAGAGTTGTGGCGAGCACATCTACAAAGGAACAAAGCTAAATGCCCGGAAAGAGACGGTGCAGAATGAGCTGTATCTGGGCCTGCCCATCTTTCGTTTTTTGATTAAATGCACGAGATGTCTGGCAGAGATCACGTTTAAGGTAACTTGGCCTCCCACTGTGCCAGTTCTGATCTATATATCATTAGACCGATGAATGCTTTTGGCCAGTTATTATGAGAGATGATGGAATGTTCATCTGTATACTTTGTGTTCTCTCCTGTACTTAAACAGACCGACCCTGAAAACACTGAATACAAAATTGAAAATTGTGCAATGAGAAACTTTCAGGTAATGTGTAGTAACTCCCTCACAGTGTGTCTCATTGTTTCCAGCAAAATGTTTCAATAGTCCTGCCTCGACCCAGGCCTGTCTCGACCGATTATCCGGTTTATGGAGATCACGGTCTCATCCAATCGGTCCACGAGGGACCCGGCTCGGGCCACCCGGGCGGGAAACGGACTGTACAGCTCATCCAGACCCAATACTGGTGGCTGGGGATGACACAAGAGATCACAAGCTATGTTCAAGGATGTCCCACCTGTGCCGTATCGAAGGTCCAACGCCACCTTCCCATGGGCAAGTTGATGCCGCTGCCTGTCCCTCAACGTCCCTGGTCCCACCTGGGTATCGACTTTGTAATAGACCTGCCGCGGTCGGAGGGCAACACCTGCGTCCTTGGTGGTGGTTGAGCCCTTCTCGAAGGCCTGTCAGTTCATCTCCCTTAAGGGCCTACCAACCACCCTTGAGACAGCGAAGGCCCTCTTCCAGCACATCTTTAGGAACTTCTGCCTCTCGGAAGAGATAGTCTCCGACCACGGGGCCCAGTTTACATCTCGCATCTGGAGGGCTTTCTTTTCGACTACTGGGGGTTTCCAGCAAAATGTGTCAATAGTCCTAAATGCTTCAGTGTTCGTTCCCCAGGTGTTAGAGAACTTAAAACGGGACTCAAAGATGGAGATGGAAGTCCTGGAGAACCTGCAGGAGCAGAAGGAGCTGAATCAGCGACAGGCTCGGGCGGATTTTGAGTCCATGCTGCAGCAGTCCAGTGAGCTGGAGAAGAGACGGAAAGAACAGGAGCAGAAGGAGGATGAGAGAGAACTTCAGTATGTACATCAGATCCACATAAACACTATAGATATATCACATTATTTAGTTTTTGTTAGATACGAACCATAAATAATTTCCTCTGTCTTTACTTTAGAGAAATGCTGGAGATGGCGCGGACGAAAGGCTCGTGCTTATGAGAAATCCACACACATCCTGACTGCAGGCACAGAAACATATACAAAGGTACAGAGGCCGAGGCCTAATAACACTGATTATTTACACATCAGAGCACATTCACTGAATGAAGTGGATTTAACCACTATCACTATTTTTAATACCTTTGGAGTAATAATTCTAATGTGAGCAAGAAACCTTTTTTTATTGTCTATAAAACAATTAGATTGATTGCCTCCAACTTTTTTAGGCGGATGGGCATGTGCCATGGGGATCCATGCAAACACGTGCATGTTATAATAATGTTATACAAATTATTATATATATCATATTATTATATTATGTCATGACCATGATTTGATTATCAATTTAATCAAATATGTAAAGGAAATGTAAGTCACGACAACGCAGAATCAGTGGGAGCTTGATTTATTAGATGCCTTAATTGCCTTCTGTTTTAGAGAGTTTTTGTTCCAAACACTATCCAATAGCCAAATGATGGCAGCTGATTCAGAGGAACTTGTAGGGTAGATGTTCCACATGAACTTAAATGAAATAGAGCTGTTGTTAGAGCGACTATTTACAGCTGCTGTAAAGTAAGTTCTAACACAAACTAACACTTCTTGATTCACCCCATTGTTGATTATGTTCTTAGAACAGCATGCCTAGAAGGGGTAGCTCTGTGGTTAAGATGTTTGACTTCTGATCAGAAGTTTGGGAGTTCAAATCCCACCATCACTGCTGACCCTTGAGCAAGGCTATTAACCCTCAACTGCTCAGTTGTATGAATGAAATAATTGAAAGTCGCTCTGGATAAGGGCGTGTATCAAATGCTGTGAATGTAAATGATGAACTTTTCCCCTTCTCTTTAAAGGGTCTCAACGTGTTTGGAGTGAAGCGTAAGAAATGTGAGTTTTACAGCTGTGAAAAACTAAAGTCACTAGTATCGAGGAAGAAGCCTGGAGCAATAACTAGAGCACAACAGCCTGTTGCTGGAACTCAGACTGGTATAGGTAGGGGCTCATAAACTCTTTCTTCCACTTTAACAGATAAATTGTCAAATACACGAAATGTTGATCGAAAGATTTAATAGAAGTAAAACTTTAGTTACGTATATGTACAGTTTAAGTCTCGTGGTGCTGGTGGTGTTAATAATTAAATTATTATTAAGAAAGCAGGAGGCCCTCAATCAATTCAAATGATCAGTCAGCATAATCATAACTCTATAATGTTGAAAATGATGATACGGCTGGATGTAGATTTTAATCACAAATGCAGAAATACAGGGTCTGTTTCACAACCCCCTACCAGTCACCATTCCACAGTTTAAACCACTGCTCTTGCCTTCTTACCTCATACTGTTGTGAAGTTTTTGTAAATGACTCTAATTTTATGCCATTGTCTGTTTTTCTCTTTTTTTCCTCTGCACCATTCAGATGCAAAACCTGCAGAAGGTACCGCTCAGCCTGCTACAAGAATATGAAAGCAGCGACTCCGAATAATCCTGTCATGGTGAAGGAAACCTCTAGTTAGACCATTACAGTTGTGGCCACATGTTTTTAGATTAAAGCAAAAATATATTTTTACAAATTCTGCTGCTTCAGTGTTTTTAAATCTTTTTGTCAGATGTTACTATGGTATACTGAAGTATAATTACATGCATTTCAAGAGTCAAAAGGCAACTTTGACTTGAATCTTTAAAGAAAACGTTAAAGATTTGTGTGAGGTGGACGTTAAAATAGAGGAACTTGCTAAAGCCATAGATTAATTCTCCTGAGGAACATCTCCAGGCCCAGATGTCCTCATTCCTGAATTTTATACTTTTTTTATAATCTTTAAGAAAGATTTAAGCAATTTATTGTTTGAATGTTTTCTTCAAAGTATTTAGAGTAATTCACTTACTTAGACCATTAAGGAAAGGACTGATTACTGTAATACCTAAACCCGGCAAGGATGCTCGACAAATAGATAAAATGCCCATCAGTCATCTTTAAAGGGTAAAACTCCAATTGCTGGAGCCTTTACATTAGTTATCTGGCTCTCCAGTGCTGCTACACACTGTGAGGGAGTTACTACGGTTGAACATGGCCTTATCAATTATATCAGGTGCTGCATAGCACTCCTGGAGACATTTCCAGGCCTTTCTGAGTGCCATGACTGGATTTATCGCATGCACTGACCGTAAACGTTTAACGTGGTCACTTGATTCATTGCCAAGCCATTTGGTCATCAAGTCCAGCTATTCAGTAGCTGTGAGGCCTAGCCCTTGAGTAGCATTATCGAACGACGACTTCCAAGCGCGATAATTTCTGGGTTTACCTTCAAACTTATAAAGGCTTGAATTTATTAGGTCTCTTCGAGCTAAATACTGAGCCAGGTGGCTCAGTTGTTGGTGCATTTTGTTCAGCTGCCTGAACATACTGCAGAAAGGAAGACTGTTTAGATGTGCTTCGATGGTCACCTTCTCCATGTGGAGCCTGGTTTTCTTCTTTTATTAAAGTTGGCGCATACATCCGAGTCCTTCATTAGCTATCGTATGATGGTTAGCAATGTTAGCGTGTGATTGTTCATAAGCAGCAGGCTGCTGTTTTAATATAAAAGGAGATTTTCTCGTTGGGTATCACTGATATGAAACTGGCTTTGTGATGTACTAGTTTGAATTGCTACTTGTGCTGGAGAGTTTGAAGATGGATTGTTTTCATGTATACATTGAATGACATTAGACTGGACATATTGGTTTGTTTGCTCCATTTTGTCCTCCGACGACGAACCTGCATCATCCAAAACAGCATAATTTTCCATTGCTGCTTCCCACACAGCTGCTTCGGCCTCTGCAACTGCTGCCTCCCGGCGTATAGCCAGTGTATTCATCTCAACATCCTTTTTTGTGTCTTTTCGATCTTTTCTAGTTGATCTTCAGCTTCTCTTTTAGCTTTTTTCTTTCTGGTATTCAGCCTCTCTGATAGCCTGCTCAATCTTAGCTTCCGCCTCTTGATCTGCAAATGTAGTGCCCCTGTTTTAACGGCCTCTGCTTTAACATGGGCTCTTGTTAGCGAGCTAGCTGATGATTCTAATGACCGTGAGCTTCTACTCACCATGGAAGCCTTGTCACCCTGTCTTATATCCATTGTACCACACCAGAGACACCACCTTTGAATGTTTTTTTCCCTGTACTGTCTTCACTGTAGCGTAGGAGCTACAGCTATCCAACAAGCTAAACTCTCTCTGCAAATGATGGCAAGTTCTTCCAAATCTATGGTCACTCCACACCCCAGATCGGTAGGTGGCGGTAATGCACCTTTCTGTTGGTTTGCCAAACCGCCATAAAACAGAAGAAGAAGAAAAAAGACGACGACGACGGAGAAGATGATGATAAACATACTGCTGTGAAACGAGTACGAGCAATCGAGAGCTCAAGAAGTGCTATTTAAATACCCCAAAAAATACAGCAACGATAGATAGAATTTAGGCGTTAATTTCCTCTTTTTTTCCCTTTTCTTTTCTGTGTTTGCTCCACTCTCCAGATCAGTAGGTGGCGGTAATGCACCTTTTCCTTGGTCTGCCAAACCGCCATAAAACACCACAAGAAGACGAAGAAGCAGCATTTTTTTCCCGGTGTTGTGCCTAATTCAAACCCCCGGTCTGAAATCAACCCCCCCTTCGCGTGCACGCGGACAGTACCATCGTATTTCCTGTAGATGGCACTAAAAACACGGGAGTTTGGGTCAATGTTTTCCTGGTCCTGGTTTACATTCGACCTGCCTAAATAATACCCCCCTAAATAATACAGCTGTCTATGTTGTTAGATTAAATGTAGTATTATCCACATACAATATTACTTGTGTAGGTGTATCACAGCAAGTTTGGTAACTCTTCATATGGAGGAAAAATAAATAGAGTGGGGGTGGAATTCAGGCAGGGGGTTTACATTCAGCTTGCCTAAATAATACCCCCCTAAATAATACAGCTGTCCATGTTGTTAGATTAAATGTAATATTTTACACATACATTATTACTTGTGTAGGTGTATCACAGCAAGGTGGGGGGGGGGGGGTTAAGGTTATGTCAATGTTAATCAAATGAAATTAACTATTTTAAAAACTATTGTTTAATTGAAGTTTAGTGCAGTTTGGCAAAAGATGGCCAGCTAAGCAATTTTTTTTTTGGTTGGTTTTTTCATCTGTATACTTTGTGTTCTCTCCTGTCGTCAAACAGACCGACCCAAAAAACACAGATTACAGAATGGAACATGGTCCAACAAGAAACCTTCAAGCTGAGAAGCTGATCAAAAAAGAGAAGAAGAAGAAGATCCAGCAGAACAGAGAGGGAGTTAAATAATCCTATAAAGGCAATGTGTAGTAACGCACCTCATCTCATTGTTTCTATCAAAATGTCTCAATTTGTCCCCTAAATGCAGTGTTTTGTAAAGTGGTTCAGATCCTGTTATAATGGATGTGAATGGCGCTGCTGCTAACAATATCGCTCAGTTCCTGGACTCTTATGACTGATCCAGAACGCTTCAGTCAAAAAACATGTCTCAAATAAATAAACATTCGCTCTGATTGTAGATTTTTATGCCTTTAATGCTCCAGTGTTCATCCCCCATTATGCCTTAATGCTCCAGTGTTATGCCTTAATGCTCCGGGCTTTGTCCCATCAAATGACCCATCAGCATTTTCATGACTGTATAATGTTGATAATGATGATAAGGCTGGCTCTTTATTTTAACCACAATAGCAAAAAACTATCCCCAGCCTTTCAAATCCTTACATCCCATCCCTACTTCCTACACAAGGCTGTTGTGAAGCTTTTGTAAATTACTCTTATTTTATGCCATTGTCTGTTTTTTCCCCTTCATTTTTTCCCCTCTGCACCATTCCAACCCAATCAAACAGCAGCCTTAAACCTACAGTTCAGAATAATTCCTCACTCAGCCTGCAGAGGGCGCACTTAGACAGCGACAAGAGCATCTCTGGCTAGTTCTATCATAGTAATTAAACCCATATTGCTAAGGTTTGTTTTTATTTTTCCTGCTTTTTTATTATTCGATATCAAAGTATTAATAGCCTCTCTCACGTGTGTAGTCGATGAGTAGTCCATCTTTTGAGCAGCAAATATTAAAGGGTTGAATGTTTTCAGTAGGTGACCTTCTTGGTGCATTGATTGGAATGTTCTGAGCTCAAATCTCAGAGATGCCATGGGGCTTTGAGCAAGATCTTTAACCCTGACATGCTCAGCTGTATGCTTGTACTGTAAGTCACTTGGATGAAAGCATTGCCCTGTGAATAAATGTTCATCTTAATAATTAATGAGGAAACACTCTTGGAATCCCCCTCTGAATAGGAAATGTCACCGCTCTCACCTGACATTGTTCTCTCCTGACACCGTGCCATCTTCATGGAATATCTCACGTCTCAAATTGTAATATCAGATCCGTATATCTGCTTTGTTGCATAACACGTTTTATTTGAGGTGTGCTGCTTTGTTGCACAACAGGCTTATGGTTTTGAATAAATCTTAATGTCCATTACCATTTATTTGCCTTTGTTTAATCTGTTCTCTTTTGTGTGTGTCTGGGTTTCTTCTGGGTTTTCGGGTTTAATCCTATCTTGCTAAAAAAAAAATGCCTTGGGGGTGGATTGGTTATGCTAATTTACTTGGAGGTGTAAATACTGTGCATCCAGGATGCATTCTCAGCTCAAACCCAATGTTTCTGGGATAGGCTTTGGAGTCATCATGACAAAGATCAAGAAAAAGTGAATGTAAATGAATGAAATGATTGCAAAATTAATATTAAAGATAAACAATATGTTCTTCTGATTAGAGTAACCCAGTGATTATAAAATGTTAAATTTGGTACTATTTTTGACTGAGACTATACAATGCCTGGTCAACCAACTAACTAACTAACTTCAATTGCATCAATTGTTGTAGCTACACTCACATTTCTAGGTACGGTTTTTGAAGGAACTCGGCAGGTTGGTTGTTCCAAATCTTATGTATCTTGGAGAATGGATGTAGGCTGCTTCACATCTTTCTGTATCTTAATGTAAATCCAGACAGACTCAATGATGTTGAGATGATCATCAAGTCTGTCTGTTTTATTTACTTTCTAATTTATTTTTGGAAGCATTCTCAATTTACATCATTTTCCCACAAATACATAGCAACAATTGAAGTGTGTATTTATATATATTAAAAATATTGTGCATTAATAACATTTTAAAAGTTGAATTTCTATTGTATTGTCCCTTAAGTAGATATGTATATTATTATATGCATTATATAGTGTGTGTGTGTGTGTGTGTGTGTGTGTGTGTGTGTGTGTGTGTGTGTGTGTGTGAGAATTTTACAATAAAATGTAAATACCTATGATAGAATGAATGAATTATGCAGCTACTGGAAGTGTGTTGTATCTCTAGGGACTTATAAATGTCCTCACTACTGCATACTTTCTTTCTTTGTCATTAAAAATCAAAAAGTCATAAAAATAGGAAATACATGATGAATATTTGATCAGATAGAGTGCAGGACAAAAGGAAGCCTGTGGGCTTTTTCTCCAAGTCTCTGCCTATTGGATTGGAGCAGCTGCCTTCTGCCATAACGCGTTACTCATTAAACCTGAGGCAGACTTTCACATCCACTCCGGTTAGATGGATCAAAATATTTCATTTATAGGTCTTTTTCTTGTAAATATTCTGCACTAAGGAATTGGTAAGTATAAATCCATTTATCCCAAATCTAACGGTAGTCTAATTGTAGGCTGGGGGGAGGAGGGGGTCGAACCTTCCACAATAGCCTATTCACATGCTAGTTATTTTGGAAAACCAGCTTAAAACCGGTAACTGTTTACGAAATAAAAATGCATTTGCAAAGTATATGTATTATATTTATTCTTATTTTAAGCAGGAACGTTTCTCTTGGTTTGTTTTTCTTCCTTCGAGTAGTCGCAGTGCACAGTGCTAGCTTGTTGCTGGCTAGTATGGAGGGTCTTGTGAGATTTATGTTCTCGCTAACAGGCTGGCTGGACACACACATAGTTATGGAGAGAGAGATTATAGTATAGAGTGCATTTTTGATTTTTTTTTGGCATTTAAATGTCTATAAATGGTTTATAAACCGGAACGAGAAAGGTTGGGTCATTATGGGAATGATTATTGCTGGTCAAAGTGCATGTAAGTTGTTTTGGTTAGCCTAGCAGACTAGCGGTTAATAAGGAAGAGTAGGAGAAACTTTCTCCAGCTGGGTTTTTGGCTGATTTATTTGCTTGTGTGTGTGCGTGTGTTGGAAATTTGCTGCAAGTTTTGAAAGCAAAGGAATACACCGTAAACGCCAAAGGGCAAAAACAGCATGCATAGTGATAAGGAAAGAATGCACAGGGTTGGGCTGAGCTCTGGAGGCGTAGTCCTTCATGCATATATCAATACAGGATGCAATAAGTTTTTCCTTCTTCCTGATTTTATTTTCTAGAAGAATACAAAGGGACTGGTGTTTGATGTTCTGAGGCATCGATGAATCGGACACATTAAAGGTAGGAAATTCTGATCTACAAGGATCTTTTTCTTAGCCCAAAGATCAGCCAGGTGAATAGTGAGGACTCTTTGTAATGTCCATGTTTTCTCACAAAAATCAGACTTTTTATTATTATTATTATTATTATTATTTATTCTTTTCTTTTTTATAATGAAGTTAAAGATGGTTCTTGATGTTCAATTCAAAGCAATGTCTCATTTGACCTAAGCATAAAATTTGCATGGCTTTAATGTAAATTCAATTGTCCCCAACGCTGTTGAATGCTGCATTCTGATTGGTCAAAAGATGCCTATTGATTTTTCTATAGCAGCAGCTGGAGCCTCAGCAGCTGTTCTTCCACAACAAATGGGACAGTAATCAGCTAAAAATTTAATAGGTTAAATTTTGTAACCAATTTTCAATAGCTTTGAGGGAAGAGTGAAACTATTGCGAAAGCTGCATTTATTTAAGGAATAAAAAACTTGTTATTGGGTTATTGGAATATAATAATTTTCACACCAAGGTGTGGCAGATGTTTTTTTTTCTGGAACAGCTCATGGTTTATTCCTTAGATCAAGAGTCCGAAACCACTGGGCTGTGGCTTGTTTGGGACCGGTCCCCACAGAATGAATGGGAACTTTTAAAATTTTTATTTTATTTTCATTTCATTGGCTCACAGGTTTTAAAAGGTGGCCATTTCTGCCTACGCCAGTTTCCTGCACGTTTCAGGCACAGATTTTCTTATTCTTTTTTTTTCTTCATGAAAGATTAATAAACTCACATTGATTCTGTATTTTGCTTTGCTTTGAGTTAAGATTTTTATTATATATGTAATAATAAAATTAATCATTAAACACATGTATTGTAGTAATAGAGGTCACTCATTGATCAGGGTGATTTTTTTATTATTTTTTTTTTTTTGGGCATTTTTTTAATAAATCGACATGGGCAGATTGAGCTGCAAATTTCGCCGATTAATAGGCAGGTGCATCTGCAAGCAGCTAAGCGTCGTTGTGGAACATGTCACGCTGCCTCAGATTGCCATTCCACCGGCATAAACCTGTGAGGTCACCCTCTAGCGGCTAACTTTTTGAAGAGAACTATCTGGTAACCAAAAATTAGCATTTTGCCCACCCAATCAAAGCTTGATTTTATTATGTAAGCCAAAATAACACAGAAAATACCAGTATGATTACTGACTTCTGATTGGTTGGGCAGCATACAGCCAATGAACAATGATCAGTCTGTAACAGTACTATCTTTATCTATATCCTTTCAGTTCGACATGCTTATAGGCTTGTATAGGCTTGTATATTACTTCTTATTACTTACCTTTTAGATTTGATGAGATGAAGGGGAGGGAATCGTCCAGAAAAATCTGCATCATATATCAGCCATCAGCTGAGCTGATTTCTCGGCATTGGCATCAGCCAGAAAAAAAGGCCACATTGGTCAACCTCTAATAGTAATAATATGTGCACATTATTGTGGTTTTCTATGCGCATGACAAAATCCCCCAATCTGTGGAAAAATGTGCATGAAACCATCTAGGGTGCAAACATTGTTTCGGATTGCTGCTTTATATAACAGCAGCTCTGACAATAGTTTCAGGCTGAAAGGTTTTAATAATAATGTTTTTTTTTTAATATTATTTTAGTATCTATATAGAAATACAATTGCACAGGTATTTTGACTGGTGAACACGACACATTTTAAGCTAAAAAAAAAAAAAAGAAATCTGTTTATATGAAGTTTTCTGTCAGGAGACATTTATTGTACAATTTTGGAATGAGTTTTAAGTGTCTGCTTTTTTAAAATTTATTTATATATATATATATATATATATATATATATATATATATATATATATATATATATATATATATTTCTTTAGGTAAAGATATAACATAACATGCTGTATTTTTGTTTGTTTATTGAGTAGAAATAATTGATAACAGGAACTGGTCAAGAGGTTGCTCCACAGGAGTGAATGTAAACAGAATATAAATAAAACAAAAGTGTTTTTTTTTTTTATTTAATAGGAAGAAATAACAGACTGAGAATTTGCTGTGGTATTAGAAGAATGAAACATCTAAAGGCATGATGGTATTGGGAATAAATGATTTTCAGTTTAATTGCAGGTTTACATAGCTCAATTTTTAATTTATTGTCATATAAGCACACGCCTCGTCGTGTTTTATTACTTCGTTCTGTCAAACAAGAATTTACAGGACTATCTGGAAATATACCAGCAGTTTCAACACAAGTATGCACAATGACATTTACTAGAAAGTATGTGCAAATACACAGTGATCAACCTAGAACAAAGACAACTCTGGTAAAATCTCTCTCTCTCTCTCTCTCTCTCTCTCTCCTCTCTCTCTCTCTCTCTCTCTCTCTCTCTCCTCTCTCTCTCTCTCTCTCTCTCTCTTTCTCTTTCTTTGTGCACAGACCCATGGCAAAGTGGTTGAAAGATTATTTGAATTTTGGCAGCAGGAAAGGACCTCCGCAGCCGCCCAAGCCCGATTACACCGAGAGTGAGATACTTCGTGCGTATCGTGCCCAGAAGGAGCTGGACTTTGAAGACCCGTATGAACCATCAAACCGAGCAAATAATGGCTCTGACTCGTTTCCTGCATTCGGAACTGTTCTGTCCAATGGCATGGAGGTCAAGATGGTCTCCCCTCAGCACCGACTGATCAAAGTGGAATCTCAGGAATTCAATCGCTGCAAGGTCCCACTAGGCATCGTCTCATTCGAGGAGCCGCATGTTCCTGTATGTGTTCATTTTCGTATTTGACACATTGCTTGGAATCATCTTTCCTTTGTGCTACCTATTAAGCAGCGTGAAAGTGCTTTGAAAGTTTCTTCAATGAAATATAGCCTGGGCAAAGTATACCTCAGCCTAATAGTAGTGCACTAGTGCTATTAAGGTTGAAGCACGGTCTAAATGTGGCTTATAAATTACATTTGTGATGCACATAAAAAGGTGCTTAGTAACAGATGCTATGTAAAAGCCTGCAGCGGTACAGGCGCATTGATCTCGGTAGCCCAGCCTGTGATGTGTCTGGTCTACTGGCTGTAAGTTTAAGAGGTTTTATTATTTTCCTCACGGGGCTGCTTGACCTCGGACGCTATGAAATGCAATTTTTGGTTGAGACGCAATTCATTTCCTGTAAACCTCAACATAAAACAATATACAAATCTATATTCACTGTTACAAAATACAAACAAAATACAGGGTTATTTAAAAAGAATGAACCAATGTCATGACTCATTGCTTCAGTTCTCAAGAATTGTCATGGAACGAGTCAGTTTATTTATAATCAGTCATTTACATGAAAGTTGATTGTGAGTACAATATTTGTGACTTGGCTGGAGTTTTGTATTATTTTTCCTTAATAAAAAATTGCGTAATGAATTCGGTTCATTCTTTTTGAATAACCCTGTATACTTCCTGAAGTCAAAATGTTCATTTAGTTAACAGCCATTTGGTGTGTGTTTATGTAGCAGAACGTAGAGGGAAAGTGTTTTTATGGTCTAAAGGGCTGCAAACATCCCGGACATTTAAAACAATTAAAGGTTTTTTTCAACTAAACAAGAACTGCATGATACTCGAACGAGTTCCTGCTTTTCACTTCAACACGACAGCTGGGACTGTCCCCATTCATCTCCACTTTTTTGTTCTCCCCCTGCTCCAAAAGCACAAAAAGAAAGCTCAGTCTTTGAGGCATCGAAAAGGTTTACAAGAATCTCATGCTGTGTCATCTCTGGTTTAGCATTAATTTCCTTAGGGGTTTTTCCTCCTAATCACTCTGTAAAACTTGTGGCGACCAGTATGGCAAAGCTCTGCCCTTGTAATCCTTGATCTTCAGATAGAGACATTCACTGAATGAGTAATTTGAATTGAATTACTTCCCAGTGTTCCTGAAAAGGTTCCTGTGGTTGAAATGTGGCTACACTGGGAACAGGCTTTCTTTTGGGATTACTTCTTATTTGGCTCCATCAAAATTTCTTTTAATCCTGACAAGTTTTCTTGTATCTATCAATGAGACACAGCACTGTGACTCGATCTACCACCACCATGGTCTTCTGTCTAAGGTGGTGGTAGTGGGGGGCGGGGTAGCTGAGTTCAGCGTTACATTTATTCAACGCTTACACCATCAAGCCCATCCTGTAAAATTGACCAAACTGTATTGTCCCACATGTAGCTGAACCAACTGCAGTTTTGATTTATGAACATCCAGCTTGAAAGTGACACCTGTAAATATAAAATCTCTGTTGGATCAGGCAGGAAACACAATCCACGTTAGGTTTTTTAATTTTTTTATTTGAAGACGAAGGCTATTGAGCTCATGCATGCATTAGATTAGACTGTGCAGTTTTCCCCTCATCATACCTGTAATTCACAATCATTAGACCTGGTTAGAAAAGTAGATTTTAATGTAGTGTTGATGCACTTTTGATAAGTCAGTGCTAATGTTATGCCACTTAAAGCAAACCAAAGAATGCTTACCCTAAACCCTCAGCCATGGAATTTCTACTTGAGGAGTGAAGGAGGTCCTGAACCCTGCTCTGCTTAGAGTTGCTGATCCTGCTGGAAATGAAACCTCTGGACTAGTCTTATGGACTATAACAGGTTTTCTTCTAGGACTGCTCATTAATTGGTTATGTCTAAATCTTGGCCATACTTCTGACCAGTTCCTCAATTTATGCTCCTAAAAAGCATCTCCACAACATAATGCTTTGCAACATGACCACCACTGTGATCTCTTCTGGGGTTTATTGCAATATTTTATATTCTGCAATCTTCTCAAACCATTAAAAATGTCCATCTGGTAGGGTTTTATTAGCTGTAGAAGGTAAATATTTATCACCCAGTTTGGTTTTGAAGCAAATACGACATCTTTACTGGCTTTTGGGAATTTATCAATGCACTGACCACCCTGCTAAAGAGCTTACTCAGTTATCAGAAATAAGCCAAGATTAAATTGAAGCAGAAGCAAAACTTGGAAGAGTAGCAAAAGCAGTCTCTGGCTAAAACAAGCTCACACTTAAAAAAAGAGGGTAAAATTCGTCACTGAACTCTCATGAGCTGCACGCATCATTGCCCAAATTGGACCAAATTGCTGCTGAACATGACAGTAAAAACGAGGCTTAGGCACGCAAAGAGCTTCTAAAACCCTAGTCAACACTGGAGCACCAGATCAGCAACAAGCATTGGCACTGATGAATCTCTCTCGCATTTTTTGTTTTGTTAGTAAGCAGCACTTTCATTGCATTCATAGTTCTCCAGGTCATTACAGTGTTTTAATGCCAGTAATCAGCAATATAAGTACCAAGAATGAGCTCAACATTTTTCTTTCTTTTATTTGTATTTTTTTACCTTTTGTGTTGCTCAGCCACCCTCAGGCAGCGCTTAACCCCCACCCCCATAGTCTTCTGTTCTCCCATCAATCTTTTGTCTGCAGACAGTGCTTAATCTCTCCCTCTGTGTCTCTTTATCGCCCTCCACCCCCAGGTTGTTCCATCCGCTCCAGCAGTGGGGGACACCGATTATTCAGACCCATTTGATGCTCGTCCAGACCCACGAGCCCATCTCGGCTGGGAGTCCGGTTCTGTGGAAAATAGCAGCAGCTACATGGAACCGTTTGAAGCCCAGAGAGTCATCACAGGTGAACTGCTTTCACTATTCCCCAGGCAATACGGTTAATAAACCATACAGAGAACACGGTTATATATGGAGTCATTAAAAAGCACAAAAACGCATTACCGGCGTTTAGGCAGGGCTGTGGGAGGACATGAGTTACCAGACTGCTGGCGATTTTACTTTGCTTTACAGGTTTAAATTGTGCATTAAGAGGTTTTTGCAGAATTGGCTTCAATTTGCCAGTTTAATTCTGAGAAGAAAATAAATGTTTCTGGGGAAAATGGAGGGAAATTGATTTCGTATTACATTTCAAATTGTAAGTTCCAGTTAAACTATTTTGTTTATTGAAGCAGCAACTTGAGCAAAGCAGTGGGTTTTTTTTTCCAGACCTATTTTTGTGTTATTGTAATTCTTGTAGACTTTATTATTAAACCGTTTATTACTCAATCTTCTAATAAAATATCTGTAAAACGCTTTTAGTAGTAGCTTTAAATCAACTGTGATTAAGCATCAAATAATAACAGTCACTTTCTGGCCCGTTATGTAATTTATTTACTCCTGTGAATAAGAGAAAACCCATTACTTAAAGACGATTTGAAAGCCAACTAACAGCATATGTTTCCTTGTAGAGCTGCAGCACGGTTCTCGGGGAAGCCCACAGCTCTACGACAGTCCATATGAAGAACGCGGACACTACAGGACCATTTTCGCAGATGATGAGAGGGAGAGTCGATTGCCCCAGGACGACGAGAGGCCTGCAGATGAGTATGACCAGCCCTGGGAGTGGAAGAAGGAAAACATCTCCAAGGCATTAGCTGGTGAGCCCTGCCAAATACCAGAACTGCGAATCAAAACCGCAGATGATTTGTTATTCATCGTTCTTAATACATTCTTTCTTTGAGTTTCAAAATTGAGTTAAGCCCTAAGTTTTGCCCTAGCATAGCATTTAAGTCATTTCACAATTTAATCTCTTTGCAAGTGTTAAGAATCTTATTGGCTTACTTGTATAGTTTCTGTACTTATTTGAGTGTTTAAGAGCTGTTATGCAGATGTGATCTCAGCTCAGGGAGTGAGCACAATGTGCCTGTCTGATCAGAGGTGTTAAATCTGAAAGTCCTCCAGGGCCATAAGTCACATCAGGATCAGGAAGGGGCTTGTCCAAAGAATTTTGCAGTACGGATGCTCTATTCTCGGACTGCAAGTTAGACTGTTTCCTGTACAATTTCTTGGAATAATGTGTAATCACAACAATTCAGCTCATTTGCCAGCAGGAGTTATAAAACTCTCTACAATTGGTGGACTAGTCTGCTTCAGCTACATTCAAAATCCCTACATTGATGTAATCCATGGTCTACACATTTCTCATATGAATTTGTCACTAATATAAAACCAGACAAAGAGAAAATGTAAAGTGTGAGTAAGTGAAAGTGAAAGCGAGATGAGTTTCAGAATCGCACAAGTGGCTTTAATAGTATTAAGTAGATTGAACGTAACTGATGGTCTGTCAGTCAGAATATCCCAGTTAGCCTTGAGGAAGAACAGCCATAATGAGAGAGAGAAATATGACAGGATCGTCCCTCAAATAATAATAGGCTTCATTAGGTTTGATTGCCGAGGTATTAAAATACATTGTTGTTTCCATTCTTCCTATTTTTTTATTTTGTCATGTTACTATAGAAATAATTTCTACGTAAACTGTGCCATTGTTTTCCATTGAAGTCTTGGCTGAACGTGATGGTTGTTTTCTTGTGTGGTTTTAGTACAATTTGATGGTGGTGATTGGGATCGCTCCACACTGCCCCACACGGACCAGCACAGGAGAAGAACCAGTCCTCCTTCCAGCAAGGCCACCAGTTTACGCAAACCCAGTGACCTCCACGCCATCTTGGGGGAGAGGGTAGACCCTGAATTTCCTTTGGAGCAACAAGTGTATGTAGTGGGATTGATTATTGTTTTTGTTTTTGTTTTTACCAATGTTTAATAATTTATTTATTCTTACAACAGTAGTAGACTAGAGATTTACAGGACATAATTATGCTAATAAAACGTATAATTTTTTTTACGGTGAACAACATCGGTACGTTTAATATGAAAGAAGGGCTTGGATCGAAGTTTTCTTTGTAAAAAAAAAAAAAAATTTTTTGATAAACTATAACACTTCACCATAGAAATAGCAGATGTGCTACCAATGATCTAATATTAAAAAAGGAAAAACAGTACGGACAAACGATTAGCACTATTACCACTGTTAATGTTGTTACATTCGATTAATCTATAATGAAACATTGATGGTATATTCAATTAACTAAAACAACGATCACTTTTTGCATTCAATGCGCATTGCTTTTGCTGCATAATTATACAGTGGCATATTCTTTTGAAACAAAGTGCACGTCTGCGTGTTGTAGGTGGTACCACGGCGCACTGACGCGATCTGAAGCTGAGAGTCTGCTGACACTGTGTAAAGAATGCAGTTACCTGGTGAGGAATAGTCAGACAAGCAGAAACGACTACTCTCTCTCTCTCAGGTACTGTACAGGTTTTTTTTTCTCTTTCTCCTGACATGCCTTAGGTACCAACATTTTTTTCCTCTGACTAACCGTCTCCAATGGTCATTCATATGCTATTATACATTCCCCTTTCTGTATGCTGTAATATCAAATAATCTTTTATATCCCACAGTAACATACTTGTATTCCCACTCGGTTGCCTAATGTGCTCGTGGGAATCTTTCTCCCCCCCTTTGTTTCTCCACTGAGTCACCCATGAAGTCCTAGACCTCAGCTGCTATTGCATGTTAATCATCTCATATCCGCTAAATCACCAGCTAATCCTGCACAGACGTTCCCAAAGCGGTGAGGAGCAAGGGCAACCTGAAAGCCCTTTCATCTAGAGCCTTACTTTTTTTCTAATTGCGTATTGTCAATGTGGCATCGCAGCATGTCTTCAAAGCTGCTTAGGTTCCTCAGATGTTCAGAACACTCTATTAAGCCTAATTTGGTGGTATCATAAGGTTTTATATAGAAGCTATGAAATTTAGTCGAAGAGGTCTGAAGCAGTTTGGTCATCTTATGCATGTTAGTTATGCATGATTGACGTTATTGGGGATACAGAGTGACTGGATTGTGACAGATGTCGAAGCCACTGTGACAGGGGACGCATCACTAATGGGGTGAGAATAATGACGTTGGTCACACCTACAGTGCAGATCTGCTTTCTTGACTCTCGGCTGTGGCATCGTTAGTAGTCTGTAATGGACGAATATTCTATAGTCATTTAAAATATGCACCGATCAGGCATAACATTATGACCACCTGTCTAATATTATGTTGGTCCTGCTTTTTGCTGCTAAAACAGTCGTGACATTTAAAAGATTCTCTTGGTTGTCTAGCCATCACAATTTGGCTCTTGTCAAACTCATTTAAATCCTTACGCTTGCCCATTTTTTTCTGCTTCGAACACAGCAAACACAAGGATAAAATGTTCACTTGCTGCCTAATATATCCCACCCACTAACAGGTGCCTTGATGAACAGATAATCAGTGTCATTCACTTCATCAGTCATAATGTTATAATGCCATAATGTTATGTCTGATTGGTGCCTATTCAGTTACCTGGAAGAAATGATCATTTAGTGTGTTAGTGCAGTGACAGACTTGCTGTGGCCATAGTACAACCAGATTAGAACACATTTTAGTATTTTAATGTAGAGTGAACATGGTGCTTGAATCCCAACGATTCTTAAGGGGGTTAAAGTCTGGACTCTGTGGTGGCTGATCCATGTGTAAAAATTATCTCATGCTCCCTGAACCACTCTTTCACAATTTGAGCTCGATGAATCCTGGAATTATCATTTTGGAACATGTCAGTGCCATCGGGGGAAACAAAGGTAGTCAGCTGACCTCATTCCTTGGACACTAGGCATGATGCATCAGTTAATTTGCCTCTCCTCTTACCCTTATGCACCCATCACTCTGGAACAGGGTAAATCAGGATTTATCAGACCACATGACCATCTTCCATTGCTTCCAGAGTCCAATCTTTATGCTCCCTAGAAAATTGAAGCCTTTTTTTACCGATTAACCTCACTGATAAGTTTTTTTTTTTTAAGGCTACACAGCTGTTTAGTCCCAATCCCTTGAGTTCCCTTCGCATTGTGCGTGTGGAAATGCTATAACTTTCACTATTAAACATAGTCTTGAGTTCTACTGTTGTTTTTTATGATTCAATTTTACCGGACCTTTAAGTGATCGTTCAAGATTTTTTTTCCGACCATATTTTTTCCTCGAAGTTGACGGTTCCCCACGATCCTTCCAGTTTTTAATAACGCGTTGGACATTTTATAACCCAATTTTAGTCGTTTCAGCCATCTCTTCAGACATTTTTTTTGCTTGATGCATGCCAATAATTTGACCCTCCTGAAACAGGATTAACATCTTTTCCACGACCACAGGACGTGTCTTCCGACATGGTTGTTTAAAGAATGAGAAGCTACTCATTGCATCAGTTAGGGTTAAATAACTTGTTGCCAGCTGAAACATAATCATGTTTCATACATAATCATACAGTAATTATCAAACGGGAGGCTCTTACCTATGTGCTTAGTTAAATCCGGGTGGTGACCCTTTTTTCTTTTTGTTTTTTTTGTTTTTTTTTGTTTTTTTTGGTCGGGGAGTGTATTTGAGCTGCTGTACCTGTTCTCCCCCTTTCCCCCTGAATACTGGATTTCTCACAGCAGCTTGTAATAATTATTGTGTGTGTGTGTGTGTGTGTGTGTGTGTGTGTGTGTGTGTGTGTGTGTGTGTGTGTGTGTGTGTGTGTGTGTGTGTGTGTGTGTGTGTGAATTTTTATTTTTGAAACTAAAGAATATCCAAGGCACTGCAGGTTTAATTATGAAATTATTTGCCTGGTTGCCATGCAAAAGACCTTTTTAATCCTTGAAAATGAAAAGCATCTGTATAACCCCTGGATAACCCAGTAAGATTCAGTGTAAAAAAAAAATCATTAGTGTTGCACTTTTTCCCACCCCATCCATCACTGTCTTCTTCCACACACCCTCCTTTTTTTTCCTCATTTGACCTTGCTTTCTTCTCCTCCTCCCTCATCTTCTGCTTTCCCTCCCCCCATGCCATCAATACACTGAGAAGGATAATCCTTTAAATCTTCTTGAGTCAAACTTCAGAGGTGCTGCACATCTCTTTCTTTGTTTATATAGCGTCTCCATTAATGACTTCAAAGCGTGTTTTAACATGTTTGTGTTTTTACTCCTGAACCAATTGCTTATAACTGCAGGCAAATTCCTTGCAAAAATTTCAAAACTTGCAAAATGCATCTGTTCCTCATTGTTTTTATGTTTTGTTCTGTTTCACTCTCACTGTCTCTGCCATCTGGGTTTTTTTCCCCCCACTGTTTAATTATTCACCAGTGGGCACTGTATTTATTTATTTTTTACTGTCTTTTTAGGAGCTGTCACGGCTTCATGCATATGAAGTTCTCTCAGTCTCGCGATGGGAAGTACATCCTCGGTGAGAACAGCCCTCCCTTCGACACGATTCCAGAGGTCATCCACTACTACACCACACACAAGTTGCCCATTCGGGGTGCAGAACACCTCTCTCTGCTATTTCCAGTGGTGGTCCAGACACTCTAAGAAAATGCACAGCTACACACTGGCCCACTCTCTCACACACACACACACACACACACACACACACACACACACACACACACACACACAGGCCTGGACTTCTTTGAGCTTAGGGCACACACTCACGATTTTTATATATATATATATATATATAACACACACACACACTCAGGGTCTAATCTTGGTCAGCTTGCAGTCACGCTTTGTATTTGCTAAAATGTGTGGATTTTGATAATGGCTACCAGGGGTCTTTTATGTGTCGACTGAACTACTACTACTCTGACACACAAAATTGGAGCGTCACTGATCTGCAGGTTGGGATTTATATAAATATGAATGGCGAGGGCTGAAAGAATGCCGTAGGTTATTTAAATACGTTCAACACTACACTGTTATTCATGCTTCTAATTCCCTTTATGTGACTTACGCCAACTTGTTATAGAACAACTTCCATACGGTGCATCGCTCACCTTTACTACTCTATTAGATTGTTTTCTGAGTGGCCACAACACTGTAACGGTTTCCACAATGAAATTATGGGATCTTATTTTTTGCTGTTCTTTATTAGAAAAGCCTTTGCTAAAGTGACCCATGGATATCAGCATGTAGATCATGTACACTATACCTTTTTATATCTTTGCTATGGGGGAAAAAAAAAATACAGAACCTGAGCGATGAATATTAAGATAGCAGTAATTGGGGATGCATCAATATTAATACTTGTACATGTTAACAATCAAATAGCACGTGATATGTTTACACATTTTTTTTTTTTATTATTATTTATATAAAGTTGAATGGAAAAAAAAAGGTGCCTGAAAGTCACCAAGAAGAATGTGTTGTTTTGAGCAATAACCAACACAATGTTCCATAAAGCCCCTAATAGCTATTACTCAGTAAGTGACTCATTTCAGGATCAGTATTGCTGTCAGTAAGTACAGAAAACATGTCAAAATTGTATTGATGCATCTGTAATTATATAAAAAAAAAAAGAAAGGTATAGAAATAATGATGAACCTTGGGTTAGTTGAGTTGCTTATATAGTAATATATAAATGAGCGTATTCCATTTGTCTTTTGGAGATTTTGCATAATGGGCTAATAAGACTGTTAAAGGAAACCAGGCAACAGCTGTGGAACGCAAGGAATGTCTTTTCCTGGCGCACTGCTTCATGTGCCGGAGGCAGTGACTCTAGGCGAGAGTTTAGAGGGAGGTGAAAATTGGAAGCGAAATCTTCACCTCTCCAGAGCTGAGAACCACACGTCCTCTGCGTGCCAATACTCTCTATTCTTTTTCACGAGAGAAAGGAAGCCACCATTTCCACACCACCGTTTACAGCTAGAAAGGTCACATTTACACTGTTAGAAACTACTGAACACATAAGCAACAATAACACTTCCTTCATTGTGATCGTACAGTTTACTTTTTGGTTCTTTGTAAATAGGAGCAATAGAAAGTTTTTTTTAAGTGATGAGGCCGTGTGTATGTACAAACACATCATTATCACATTCACCTTGTGTATTCTACACTCCTCCTTATCCGACACCTTTTCCCCCTTGGGTGAAACGAAGCTGTATTTTTGTTTGTTTTTAAACATTTGTTATATCTGAAGACTTTTTGAAGAGATGATTGATACATTTTTTTGTGATCTGTTTTGTGTTAGTCAGTTCAGGCTGAAAAGTTTAAAGGAAAAAAAAAAGAAAAAAAAAAGGTGGCCATTAAATTGTACTGTTGTAGAAATTGAATATTTATAGCTATAACATTTCACTGGTTTGAGATGATTTCCCATTTTTCAATCACAAATTACACAAGTCCTCACACAAGCTGTGTAGTTAAAGGGGTAGATTGATGTTTTTAAACCTAATCTTTGCCTACTGCATGTGTAGTTTGTGTGTCATTATTATAGGGAAGCATTGCAAGACACCTCTACGTTCTACAGAAAGCCAGTTCACTTAGTCCAATGGCAGCCATTGAACTCAATTGGTAAAACTGTATCAGGCAAATTCTAAATCAACAACCATTACACTCTAAAGGCCATAAAACTTCTTATAAATTTGTATCTACCATTTATACAGTAAAACATTATATCCATTTGACACTTGAATGAAATGTTGTATTGGAGAGAAAATAGGAGCTTCTGTTTTTGTGCATCTTCCTTACTTTGTAAAATAATCCATACTTCTAAAAGATATGTGAACTTGGCATTGTTGAAATTATTGCCCTTTATTGCACATTACAAGTTTGCTTTCTGTTGTGCATCGAATGTTATCGTATGTCATATGGCAATTGCACACAGGCTACAGATGCAGTGAAAGAAGATTAGGGTGTAAAACGCTGGGGTCTCCCTGAGTTGAGTTATTAAACCTATGGCACACGCTGGCATTACCGCCAGATCTACTCTGTAGTAGAGTGTAATATGAGAGAACTACACTGTAGTTGTGCTTGATTATGATGACTGACTACTTTTACTGACTTTCTGTACTTTTTGTTTCTTTTAAATAAAATAAGCTGTTTTTAATAAAGAAATAATGGTTGCCTTGTCATTTTGTATTATTAATGTAATTGCACGGCTTGCATTTTTGCCTCACTTTCTGTCTAAGCAGAATGGAAAGCTGTTCCTATAAAGCTCCAAACAACGTATACGGAAAACTAGGTCATGATTCCCATGTGCGCCCGTGTACTGCATTGTTGGTGTTCTGAGTTAAGGGTGTGTATGAGCGACATAGAGAATGTGAAGTGTGTGGATGTAGTACACTGAAGACAGGGCCTGCATTCTCTCTCTTTTTTCTGCAAGACTACATAGACATTGTCAATTGCTCCTTCATGTCACATTTTAGTATTGTGTTTGACTATCATTGTGTTCATGATTGTGTTCTGGATTTCTAGAATCCAAAATGTTTTTTTGTTTTTTTCCCCCTTTCCAATACAGAGGTATGCTAAAGTGTGGGTGTGGTGCTATAATGCTGTATGTGTGAGTGTTGGCTGCCTGCTGTGGGAGAGCAGGTGTGAAATGTAGAGCGCACTGAAGCAGAAAGAGCAGGAACATTTCATCAGTGACGGGTCACAGAAAACTCCAAAATAGCCACAGAAGCGGCCATGGTTACTATGAGAACTGTTGCCTGATCTAGTCATACATTTTTAAAGCAAAACTAAATTATAAATAATGTATTACAACCTACAGTAGTACATGAGAAAATGACTTCCAAAGTCTTACCATTGAACACCTCAACTCTCAGTGTTAAAACAATAAAACAATTGGATTGATGATCCAAAAGGCTGTGCTTTGGATGTCTTTACACACAGAACCAGCACACAGGTTTTCTAGTAGTTTTTAAGTGTTTCGGCTCATGTTAGATTTCTGTGTTGGTCCTTCCAGGGGGAAAAAAGCACATTCATGACAGAAATCGAGGGTAACTAATCGGTAATCACAGTATGGAAGTATACAAAGTAAAAGGAAAACCAAGAAGGAACAGAATACTTCCTTCAGCTGTTTGCGATTACCTTCAAGACCTTGCCCAACTGTTTCCATTAGACATTTGACCTAGTGGCTTTTGGTAGTGCTTCAAATTTCATCTGGCACTTAACCAAGGACAGGGCTGTTCCTGAAACATTTAGGGAAACCCCCGTCCCCTTTTCCCCAGACCACTACCCAGACACCACTTACCCTATTATACTTCTCAAGTTGCCTACTAAAGTAGAGCCCCTGTGAATGCCTGAAACATAGTCATGGGTTTATCATTCCTAATCATCTATAGTGTACATACACTTTATATTGCTAAATTAAAAAACCCTCCTGGGTATATTGAGATTGGCTTTAATGGGGACTTGAATAACCCCTGTTGCTCTCTACTGGTGTTTTCTAGGAGCTATCATTAAGTACCATTAGAATGCTTTTGGCAATGGAAGATCACATGTTAAGAGCATCTTGAAGCATCTTAGTGATCCTGCATCATTAAGCATCCAGATTCCATTATGTTTCTAGCTGTTTCCTCACTCGACCCACTCTGTACCCCCTACGAGTGGATATGCCATAAGTGCATGTCGGACGCTCGAGGGACGAGATATGACACGCGTGTTTTCTGCCCCATTAATTTTCTCTGAGAAATTTGTGGTCATATGATCGAAAACGGCGGTGGCAAATCCTTAGAAAAGTAATCGCACATCTCCCCCGCACGATTTAAGGTACGCGGCGACGTTTTGTCCGAAATAATTCGCAACATTTGTAATAGTGATGCTTGTCACGCACCATTACACCGTTACACTTGAACCGGAAGTTGCTCCTCTGCGCGTCGACGTTACTATAGTAACGCCAGAGCACAAGCGATAACGGTGGCAAACGCCTAAACAAAACGGTAGGTTTTACAGAAACCTGCGCTTTAAAATAAAAAAAAACGAAAGCACAGGTTACAGTGAGTAAAAATGAAACTTTTACGTTAAACCAAAAGTTTATTCTTAGGTTTTATTTCGAAATTACGTTGGTACAATTAGACAAAAAATGTTGTCCATGCCTCAGCCCACGGCTAGGTTTGTTTTAATTCATGTACTACAATTGGCATAGAATAATGTAAATAATGTAATTAATATAAATGTAAACATAGTCAAAGTATAGGTCGAATGTGGTGTCAATTTGCATCGCATTGTGCATTTGAAAAGCCTTCGAACAAGGAAACGCAAACCTGAACAATGCTTAATGAAAGGTTGTGTTTTACTGACATCTGCTGGTTATAAATAGTATCGCATTTATACTTGACATCTGGACAAAGTACATGCAATTTTTTGGACTTGTGAATATTATAGGTTGTACACTCCTGGCAAAAAAATATTAACTGTAATAGTTCTAAAAACAAATCATTGTTTTGTAAAGTTAAATAAATTAAGATAAAAAATTATGTAATATGGTGAAGATAGCTTTTACCCTTTAAGTGTTTCTTTAAATGTTTTGGATTTATGAAAGAAGTCAATGTTGTCCCATTCAATATCGATTTCCTTTTAACAGTTGATGAGTCATTTGAAAAATGGCATTTTAGACGTGTTGAATGTAACATCAAACATCTGTTATCACATTTTCCCCTTTGCATATAATTTTTTTTTTTTTTTAGCTTTACCTCGAACTGTTCATTGCAGCAAAAGTAAATTAGAAAATGATGGCGCATGAGCTTTCAGGAGTTAATTTGCTCAATTCTTGCTAAAACGATAAACAGCTTCACATTTGGCCATTTTAGGAGCTTGGACTATAATATCTTGACTCTTACATACCCAACAATAAAATTAGATATCATATTCCAAAGTAAAAATGACTCATAATCACTTCAGTCACTAACGAGCTCTCCAAATGTAATGCGTTTTGTATTACAGTTGTCTATTTTTGTATACAGTTTAGTATACTGTACATATTCATTACCTGTATATAATATATACCTAAAATGCTTATCACACAAATGACGTTCCACTGCAGAAACTTAATAACATGACCATGATGTCTAAATATATCTGAATTTGCATTTTGCTCCTAGAATATTTGTTTTTTTAAAGAAAGGTGTTATAGAGTTTTTGATATCGAATCAAATCTTTTTGATCAGAAATGGAAATTTGGAATTTCTTTTTATCCATGGCAACCACCACCTCGGTTATTCAAGAATAAATTATAACATATTTATTGCATATTTACTGTGGACACCTGACTGTTCGTTTGTGCTTTCCGAACATCCCATTCCACATTTAGTCCCCATTTGCTGTTACAGTTTCTGCTAAAACATTTTTGGGGAAGATGTTTTACTAGATTGGGGATTCTATTAGATAGGCATTTATACTATTGTCATCATATACAATTAAGTGCGTCCGATTTGGTTGTAACCGTTTGCGGAATATCCACATATGGCTGGATAAGTCAGGGGTCCCAATATTTCCTGTCCATTTCCATTAATAATCAGGAGAGTGGAACAAACCCTTCACAAAGGAACTAAAATTTAAAAGGCGTTTAAAGCAAAGACTGGTCAGACAATCTATTAATCTATTATAGCATAATAATCTACTAAATCCCACAGCTTTAAAAAGTTGTTAAGTGAATCTGACCTGTTATGTAGGTTTGATTTTGATTTGTGTTTTTTTAGGCATTTGTTGTGTTATGCTCTAAAGATTACTAAGACTACCAAGGTTTCCTATTTGAATAAATTTAAAGGGAGTACTTCGATTTTAAATATTTGCATTCTGAGGAAATCATTCTGAGTACCATTGTTCTGTTTAGTGGACAAAGGTTTTGTTGTGTTGCTCAAAATAATTTAAGATGAAAAGGCTAAATTTGGGTTGCAAGACGTCCTCACGATTTGTTTAAGCAGACATGGGATCAGCAGCCTGTGTTCGGCTAAGAGTGTTGTCTTGGTTAACATTTAGCTGAATCCTGTATTTTCAGTCTGTCAAAGCAGCATTAAAGGTAAGAGACAGGAAGTCCTGTTTTTTGCTCATACAGGGAAATTACTGAGATAGAATTGAGATAATGCAATCGAGAAACATGACAGCAAGAAGGTTAAAGCTTTTATTAGAACATTAGAAATAGAAATGCACAAATAGTACAGACTGATGAGCTGCTAAACTCCCAGTGTTAGAATACATACATTGACACTGAGTAATAATAATTCCACTGGAAAATGAATTCACTTGCGTGACCTGCGATCTGACCCCAGCTTCCGAGCAAGATGGGCTATGCGGAAAAAAGAATATCACTGTGCTGTAATGTATAGATAACAAATAAAGGCTTTTCTATTTTCTTTTTACCGGAAAAGTAGTGATCATTAAAACAAGTCATGAATCACTCATCAAACCTAAATTTCCCATTACAACCAAATGTACGAACTTTAATTACTTTCAATAACTTAGTATCTCATTCAGTTTGATTTAATCGATAGAAAGTATTATGATATCAGTTTGACTATTCTTCTATAGATGTAGTCTTTTACCTTCCTCCTGTATGCCCCTATAGTATGTCATTATGATCAGATCATCCAGCTTTAATGAAAAACCAAGAAATTCACATTCCTGCTTGTTTGATTCATTAGTCACAGCTCTGAAGATATTGTGCATATTGACCCAGCATGTCATCTGTTTTTTTAGCACACATCTTGGCTGTTCAATGACAACCAGAATTGAATATCTTGCCAGACCTAAACCGAACTTTCTCAGACTCCCTGACAGGTAAGTTTCCCCAACATAATACTTACAGAACCTAGTGTGCTTTGACACTCACTGTTACAACACTGGTTATGAGGAGGTGCATGTTTTCCTTCACTGTAGCTTCATTAGCAAAATAATCAAGACAACAAGAGACCTTTGTGAGACCTAAGTGCTTTAGCCAGTTGTTATATTTAGTTACAGTACAATACAGTGCAACCTTGGAATATTGGAAATGGAATATTTGTCATAAATTTGTCATAAATTTCTATTTATTCACTCATTAACAATTAACAACAAAAAGACAGAGCCCAAATATGGACTTTTATTGGTCATTTCATATGGACAAATCGTTAGTCAGAAATGAGCAAGAATTAAACAATAATAAAAACAATTGCTTATATAGAGATGCAAAGGTCAAGTCAAGTTTATTTTTACAGCGCTTTTCACATTGGACATTGTCTTAAAGCAGCTTTACAAAATGTAAGAGTTAGATTAGCATGACTTGGCAAAGTCGAGTCCTGCTTATAATTATAATAATACATTCAATAAAGTACATAATAAGATGTTGTTGTTTTTTTTAAAGATGATAAAATGTTTGATAACATTTTAAGAATTGATAGAGCAGAAAGAGACCTCCAGTATTTATTTATTAATTTTTTTCCCTACTCTTTTTTTTAAACACACCTTTACATTTTTTGTATTCAGAAGTATTATTGGATGATTTATTGCCTATGTTTGTGGATACTGCTGGAAGCTATAAATTTCCCCACTGGGATGATCGATCGATCGATCGATCGATCGATCGATCTATCTATCTATCTATCTATCTATCTATCTATCTATCTATCTATCTATCTATCTGTCTGTCTGTCTGTCTGTCTGTCTGTCTGTCTGTCTGTCTATCTATCTATCTATCTATGATTTATTTTGTGTAATACTTACTGGGAAATCACCTGTTTTTTATCCGAACATTAACTATTTATGATGGACCAGATTCCTGTTGTTGACTGTTAGCACTGGAAACCTGATGTGGTAGAGTGTTCTGGAATGCCGTTTCTGCGTACTGAGTTTTTGTATGCTAAACTATTCTCAATAAACACTCAACAATAAGGTCCTTCTGCTTGCAAAACTGCTACTCGTTAGTTACCATTCACAGTTTCAACTCTTGAGTGTGAGAAAAAAAAAACAACTTTTCAGTTTCTAAACTACTCATGTCATCCTGTCTAGCACCAACAACCATGCCAAAGTCAACATTATAGTCAGATTGACAAAGAATATATCATTTTTCCTATTCTAACACTTTTAAGTAAGCCAAAGCTTTTAACTTGTTTCTGCATTCATTAACACGTTGCACTGCTTCCACATGATTGGCTGATCGGGTAATTGGCTGAACAAGCAGCTGTGCAGGTGTTCCTCTTCAAGTGATTGGTGATTGTATGTCTATAAACAAATTATGTATTTGCAGGCGCTCCGTATACTGGTTTGATGAGCTTCCAACGAATCTACCACTACCTTCGGTAAAATCATTGCATTTCAAATGAGGACTTTGCTACATGGAAAACTATAGTCTACTAAAACAATTTGTCATTTGTTCATTTGAATGTCATATAGCATTAAAAAGAAATAGAATTACCTTAAGTATGTGCCAGTTTTCCCAAATCAATTAAACATAAGATAAGATGAGATTAGATTCAGCTTTATTGTCATTGGGCAGAGTCCATGAACAAAGTCAATGAAATGCAATGTTTAACCTACAGGCTGAAAGCATTGCAAATGACTTTAGAAAGCTCATTACATCAAGTCTGCATGTGGGAAATCATCTTTAATCAGACAATTGGTGTATGAAAATAATGGTTGCGATGTGTATTTTAAATGCTGTCTCTGTCTCATAGCAGAACTCGTACCTTCTGAGTTCCTGCTGTTTGAGAGGCCCAAGATTAGCACTCATTTTGAGAACCAAAGGTCATTATATACAGTGTTATGGAACAGCTTCAAAAATCGTATTCTTACATTTTATGAATGTAAAGCCATTGAATAAGAGGAACCTGAAATGGATTTGGGTAGAATAGAATAAAGGTTTTGAAAGGAATAACACAAGTAGGTGTGCTAAAAGAAGCCCATTTAGTACAAAGCACTGAAACTGGAGAAAATATTTTTTAAAAGTCTCCAAAGGAACAAATAACATTGTTGAATAAGTAAAATTTTGTTTGTTTATTCCTAGGCTTACAGTAAATGTTGTGTCAATGTGAATGAGCCGTTACTATAGGAACAATAGTATCACCATTAGCGTTAATATAAACCTGTGATATGACTTGCAGACAAAACTATTAACAGGACCGCAGTTACAGGAAATTATTCAATACTTTTCACCATAGAAATTCGAGATATCAGTGTAGCTGTGGGATTGAATAAATTAACAGCTAAAGGAGAAGTGTCGATACTGTGTTGGGAAGAGCAGTATGTACAGTTCAGACAGAACAGCAGACTATGGTTTTACTTGAGGGAATAATAACAGCTGTTGTATAATGGTAGTGACTTAGCAGGAATACAATTTGAAGGGAAAAACAGTTAATGTTAATCTTATTGGCGGGATCATGAAAATTATATATGCTCCAGGGCTCATGTGCATTAAGAAGCTTATGCACAAATCACTTACATACATACACACACATTACTGCCCTGGAGCAGATATATTTTTCGCTTTGTGCACAGGGGAATGATGATGCCTGAACAGGTTTTGGATTTTTGATGCAAGCGAAGGGAAAGTGTAATACCACCGCACCCAAAAACATCCTATACAATTATGTACCTTTAACTTTGCAGTAACAGCAAGAGCCATATTTTCGCTCGAAGGTTTCTTAATACTGTACCATACACTATATAGTGTAAGTCATTTTTTTATGTATGTTTTAGTTCAGTTCTCTTTCTCTTTCTCTCTCTAGGGAGTCTCCTGAATGGAAGGTGAGTGCAGCAGCATTAAAGGCTTGCCCCTCTGAAAGATTGTGCTTTTTAGCCGAACCCCGCCAGGTTGCACCTGGCTGGCAGCCTGATCGCCCCCTATCGCCCACAGTGAGTTCACAGAGGTTTTCATTCTTCTCTGTATACGCAGAATTGTGGCTTTTTATCTCCTTTTTCCCCCCACTGTGGATTCAAACAATATTGCTAGAACATTTCAAATATTGCCATGGTGCTGATAGGTCAAACCAAACCAACTAAATTACTGTGGCACTTTATATGAATTCTCAAATTAATGTTTACACAATTTATGTTGTTAATTTATGTTTAATCATTTATATTATTAACTATAGTTTTTTAAATATTTTCCCATTATTATTATTATTATTATTATTATTATTATTATTATTATTATTAATATAGTATCATCATCAAATAGGAAAAAAATCTTAAGAACCTACATATTTATTTTCTTGTATTACTTTTTTTTTTTTGTATTTGCATTTATGAAATGTTTGTCATTTGACCCTTCCATACACAAATTATTAAAAAATATAAAAAATATTGTTTTAAGTTAATACATGCCATATAATGAACATATTCCACTGTGCACAAAGCAATGAAGATGTGGTTTGCATGGGATGGAGTGGAGAATCACGATTGGCCTGCACTCTACATACCATATCATATACTGTATGTTGTGGCTAAATAAACAAAAAACACACTTAAAAAATGGTGGCGCATCTTCCAAGAAGAGTGGAGGTTATTATAACAGCAAATAGGAACTAATGTGGAATTTGATGGTCAAAAAGTCATTTCAATCAAACAGTGATTGATATTGTTTTAATTTTTAATTTTAGAATTTTTTTTTTTTAAGAAAGGTCAGCTATAATAACAAAATATATTGAGTAAATAAAGAATATAAGTATGTGTTGTATTTATTATATTATTGTTTAGTCTATTATTGTAAAAATCTTTTTTTAATTGAAATTTATTGAAATTTTTATGTGTACTTGCGGCTACATTTTTTTATCATTTTCACACGGCATAAAACAACAGGATTTGTATAACAGAAAGTTATACAAGTTTGAAAACCAAGCAACTTTTTTTATGATCATATTTGAATTTCTTCAGCGATAAATTAATGACTATAAATTGACAGGGTCTTTTTTTATGACCTGTTGCCAGTGTTTGTTATTGACATTAGTGATGAGGATTTATGGTATCTGTTGCTAGAAAACAAGTCACTTGGGGGAGGAAAAACAGGTGGCAACCAATAACTAGTTTCACAAGGCACAGCAGCATGCACAGATCTGCCCCAGGCATTTTACCGCCTCAAACACCAACCAGGATTTGCATGTAGCATGCCAAAATGTTCGCCTGTAGTGGATAGAGAAGAACTGCGTAATTAATTGTAAACTTTACATATGGGGAAAACAATTAGGAGGGTGGAGTAGCAATGTTTTATTGCTTATAAACTCCAGTTATCATGGCCAACTCTTAAGTCTTAAGACAATAATAAAAGGACATCGTAGCCATAATACATTATAGTACTTTGGATATGTAACTACATTTGAAGGCAAATACTTTTGTACTTTTACTCAGTTGAAAGTTTAAAGGGAGCTATTTTCACTTTCACTGGTGTTATATTTTATCTAGTGTATTTCTACTTTAACTTAAAAACTTTTTTTTTGTGGACACCTGATCATAAGATTCCTATGTGCTTTTTGAACATTTATTTCACATTTAGACCCAATTAGCTTTTATAAGTACCTCCTGCATTGTGCAGATTTGTGCTTATGACTTATTGCAAGATCTTTCACTCCAACCCACGTAAATTGCATCTTCATAGAGTTTGCTTTGGGCACAGGGATATTGTCAGTTTTTGGGTCCTCTATTTAAAGTGAAGGGACAATATAATTTTACTAAATTTAAACATATGGTACCAGGTTTGGCAAAGAACCCCATGTGGCTGGAAAAGTGTGTCCTAATATTTTTGTCGTTACAGTGCATATAATTAAGTCTAATTAAGTAAGATAAAATTAAGATATGCGAGCCCAGTGATTTCCCCAATTAGAAGCTTCTTAAAAAAAATTGGCAAGGTTCCCCTCATACCTAACGATGATATGTGCTCAAAAAAGGAACCAATGTCTGTGTTGCACCCCAGGCTGTAAACAGAAGGAAAATGAAAAATGCCACAATCTATTTACTTATTTATAATGTTGCGTGAGAGTTTGGCAAGCTCCCCCTCTGGCACTAGTATTCAGGTGTTTAAGCTCAGACAGCATGCATAGGTTTATAGGTGTAGCTTTGAAGGGAACACTGTAGAAGAAGAAAGTGCATTTGCTTTAATACTGAAATAAAGGGGCAATAATCAGCCTTCAACTATGCAAAACACAAAATGGGATTCGCAAGAATCTGTACTTCAGAGGTTTTGTCTCTCAATGTACAGCTCTTTTTGAAGTGCTTTTCACTGATTTTGTTGACTTTGTAGTGCATGGCACAGTACACAGAACAAAGATGTGCAGGAGGAACTACACAAAGATCTTTGAAAAATTCTGCGAATTTACAGTATATTAGACTTCATCTCTATGGCAGACTAAGAGAGAAATCAATATGTACGAGTAAGCTGTATTACTGGTGTCCAGGATGCGATAAAATCTTTTTTTTTAAAGATATGCTACACTTATATAATGGTAGAAGGGAGGCTGGATACTGCCTTATCTGATCTAAAAAAAAAAAACGTAGCATGTTTACAGCAGTGGTCTTGAAGCCAGTATAATCATGTATGCAACTGTGCCCATAAGTAGCAGCCTATGTGTTCTTAGATGGCCCTTTCAGGGCAGGTTGTTACTTGGATCAGAGCCTGTTTTTAGTACACATGAATAGTTCCCCAGGCTGATATTAGTATAAGAGATGAGGTTCAGGTAGGCAAAGTGGCCATGGTGCAGCCTATTATACAGTGTGGATGTTGTTCTAAACAAATTCCATTGTGGAAAAGCCCCAGCTCTCTCTTCAATGCATCAACTTCATATTTGCATGGATGAAAAAACCAGCATGGTGCCCAGGTTGGCTTACAGAGTTTATAAGATAATGCCTTTGTCTTCTGTTGTATTTGTTTTCTGTCCTGCTGAAGGCCAAGTAGGCTGGCATCCTATGTGGGTTTCCTCCATGTCTTCTGGTTTTCTCGTATCTCCCGATAACTTGTATAGAGGTGGACTGATGGATTGGCCGTAGGTGTGAATGAGTGTGCAAATGTGTATGTGCAGGTGCTCTATATTGGTGCATTCCTGTGTGCCTGTTTGGCTGCATTCATTAATTATAAAACCCTTAATAAAATTCCTGTAATGTTTTGTTACGTAAGATGCTGTCTGGTTATTTCTAAGTAGGCGATCTCCATTCTAATCTGTCAATCTCCATTGAATAGGTAATAAATTATATAGTTTATCAGAGGAAAAAATTTTAAAATGTAATTATACTTGTTCTAATTACATTTTGATTATTATTTATTCAATTGTATTTGTTACATTCATTATTTATATTTATTATTATAATTTTTTTTAAACTACAATGGATTTCAGTTGCCCTGTTCTGTTGGTGCTTAAATTAAACCTTTACTATTGTTTATGTTGCTCATTCATCCTAGATTATTTAAATAATTAATTATCAGAATTCATATTTTTAAAGCTTTGGTCTCCATTCTATTATCTAATGCTGTAGTCTCTCTCTCTCTCTCTCTCTCTCTCTCTCTCTCTCTCTCTCTCTCTCTCTCTCTCTCTCTCTCTTTCTCTCTTTTATTCAGCTTGGGATGGGAATGAGAAGAATAGCCGAAGCGAGTCCACGGATTTGCCAGTTGGCTGTTCCGAAAAAAATATGGGCGCCATCATTTGAAAAAACAAATTTCACTTTAAAAAATCCTTCAAAAGCTGAGCCTTCTTCTCGTATATTTCTTCTGGCTGGTGAGTTATTTTAACACCTGATCCTGTTATTGAATGAATAGGACTAAATTTTTCTTCTAAATCTTATTCTTATTATTGTTTGCTGTTAGTTCCTAAAAAGGAACATCAGGACTTTGTTCCAAACCGACCATTGTCATGGCACGTGGCGAAGTCCGTCTTAGTGGCTGTAGCCAGTGAGAGACTGCTGGAGTTGGCCGTACCGAAGTCCCGCAAGCCTCTTTTTGATGAACGCAACCCCTATAAAGTTAGCCCAGCTGCCCTTTCTGCTACTGCATCACCAAGAATATTGGAACTGTCACTACCTTCGCCACGCTGGTGCAGGACCAAATCAGCCCAGATGTGAATATCTTCACAGTAGCTGTAATAGTCCATGTTAGTACTCACTGTAATATTGATCAGTTTCTAAGCAAAGTTGGAGGAGCAATAAAAGTATGAAATGAAACCACCAGTTAGTTCACTCTTCATCTTCATTATTTACTAAAGCAAGTCCAACTTTAATGTCTAGCCATGATTTTAATTGATACTTTATTTTTATATCCACAAATGAATTATAACCCTGCATCGGGACTCTACCAAGCATGTGGAATGAGTGGGAGATTAATTTTTTCCTTTGGACTGGAATTGGTCTTAGGAGAGCACTGTTCACTAATGGATTGCAATCTTTCCAGGCTCATCTAGGCACATATAGAATGATATGGTCGTAGTAAATCATTTTATAAAAAAAAAAAAAGGAAAATGAAACAGATCGAATTATTAATCATATATATTTTAGAATTATTTTACAGCAAGATGGGAATTCCTGGCCATTTTATTTAATAGATACTATCAAATAAAACAGCAAGAATAGTAACTTTTTGGTGCTTTTTAACAAGCTAAAGGGTGTGAACATAGTATTCGAAGGCTTATAACATTATATCTCATGACAAAATGGAAGAATAGGTTTATAACAATTAATTTAGGTTGAATGTTACCAACGACCGCCACAGGTATTGTTAGCCAACAGGGCACCGGTGAAAATTGGTCTACTGTTGAACAAAGGAGAAGAAGGAGAGAAAGAAGTCATCTACAGAGACAGCAGGGAAAGGAGAAGTGTAGGAGAGTGGAGGTTTGGGTTGGTACTTTAAATGTTGGTACTATGACAAAGGGAGAGGGTTAGCTAATATGATGGAGAGGAGAAAGGTTGATATGTTGTGTGTTCAGGAGACCAAGTGGAAAGGGAGCAAGACCAGGAACATTGGAAGTGGGTTTAAACTGTTCTTTCAGGGTGTAAATGGAAAGAGAAATGGTGTAGGGATGATCCTGAATGAAGAGTACAGTAAGAGTGTAGTGGAGGTGAAGAGAGTTTCTGATTGGGTGATGAACGTGAAGCTAAATGTTGAAGGGGTGATGATAAATGTCATCAGTGCCTATGCACCACAAGTGGGTTGTGAGATGGAGGAGAAGGAAAGATTCTGGAGTGAATTAGATGAAGTGGTGGAGAGTGAACCTAGGAGTGAATGATTGGTGATTGGGGCAGATTTTAATGGGCATGTAGGTGAAGGAAACAGAGGTGATGAGGAAGTGATGGGTAGGTATGGCCTTAAGGAGAGGAATGTGGAAGGGCAGATGGTGGTAGATTTTGATAAAAGGATGGAAATGGCAGGTTTTAATACTTATTTTTAAAGAAGAAGGAGGAGCATAGGGTGATGTATAAGAGTGGGGGAAGGTGCACACAGGTGGACTGTGTTCTATGTAGGAGATGCAACCTGAAGGAGATTGGAGACTGTAAGGTGTTGGCAGAGGACAGTGTAGCTAGACAGCATCAGATGGTGGTCTGTAGGATGGCTTTAGAGGTGAAGAAGAAGAGGCAGAGAGCGAGGACTGAAAGTAGAATAAGATGTTTAGTGATGGTAGTGTTAGATTCAGAGAAGAGGTCAGACAATTGTGAAGTGATAAGGGAAACAGCTAGAAAGGTACTTGGTGTGACTTCTGGAAATAGAAAGGAAGACAAAGAGACTTGGTGGTGGAATGAGAAAGTGCAGGAGAGCATAAGGAGAAAAAGGTTGGCAAAACAGAATTGGGATCGACAGAGTGATGAGAAAAGTAGGAGATGTAGGAGAAAAGTGAGAAGATGCTGCAGCAGGTGAAGAGGGATGTGGTGAAAGCCAAGAAAAAGGCATTTGAGGAGCTTTATGAGAAGTTGGATACTAAAGAAGGAGAAAAGGATTTGTAGCGATTGGCCAGGCAAGTTAGAGCTATAAAGGATGGGGATGGAAAGGTGTTGACTAGTGAGCAGAGTGTGTTGAGAAGATGGAGGGTGTATTTTAAGCAGCTGATGAATGAGGAAAATGAGAGAGAGAGAGAGAGAGAGAGAGAGAGAGAGAGAGAGAGAGAGAGAGAGAGAGAGAGAGAGAGAAGGTTGGATGATGTTGAGATGGTGAATCAGGAAGTGGATAGGATTAGTATAAATATGAATAAAAAGTGGAAAGTTGGTAGGACCAGATGTCATACCAGTAGATGCATAGAGATGTTTAGGAGAGAAGGCAGTGAAGTTTTTAACCAGATTGTTTAACAAGATTTTAAAAAGTGAGAAAGTCCGGATTGAGATGGTTTGGACATGTTCAGAGGAGTGTCATGGGGTATATCGGTAGAGGAATGCAGAGGATGGAGCCACCAGGAAGGAGAAAAAGAGGAAGGCCAAGGTTTATGGATGTGGTGAGGGAAGACATGCAGGTAATTGGTTTGAAAGAGGCAGATGTAGAGGTCAGAGTAGTATGGAGACGGATGATCCACTGTGGCGACCCCTAATGGGAGCAGCTGAAAGAAGAAGAAGAAGAGGAAGAAGAAGAATAAGAAGAAGAAGAAAAAGTTGCTGCTTAAAAAATAAATCCACCCTGAACAATGTGCATATGAAGCTTTACAATTAAGATGTGATCTTCAGTGGAATTGAAGGTAAATTTTGTAATGACTTTTTAGCTCCATCTTTTTGTGAGCTTGGTGATCTATTTAAACTTTAAATGTTTGAATAAATGTTAATGCAAAATTTTGTTCTGTGCTAATTTAGGGATTCAGCCTTTGCTTCGTCTCTACCTAAAGTGAGTGATGCAGCAGTGCTTTATCTCCTTCAAATTCATCTGTACTCTTTGCTCATAAAGATACATTTTTACAGCTTTGAATTTCATGCATTGACAACATCACAGAATTTGTTTACTTGTAGATCGCTAACTAGCCAAGACTAACTAGACATATGCTTAAAATTCATTAAGTACATTCAAAACATTTTCAAAGCCATGATTCTGATTCGTTTGCCAGAGTGTCCTCCATTTTTTTGGTCATGATGAACCCAATAGAGAATTGTCATCTCCCATTCAGAAACGGGCAATGTTTTAAATAAAAAGCCAGGAGGAAGTAAAGCCTTTAGACTTCTGCATCTCAAGCTGTCACAACAAAATCAAAACAAAATCTGTGGGCGAAAAAATCGTAATTGCCTCAGGTGCAAGAATCACAAGGACAAACTCTAACAAAGGACCAAATGGGATGTAAGTTAATGGCACTCCGAATATAAAAACACCTGGTTACGTTTCCATTATTTAATTGTGAATCGGATATTGTAAAAAAAGTAGAATAACTGCACCTTTTTCTTAGAACACTGTGCCAGCACCCTGTAACAAAATGTCAAAAGCGTTGTCAAATCAATAAAACTGCCACAATGCTATTTCTTTGTGTATACAGTCTCATTTGTTTGTTCGACTGCTTGGCCTGAGCTGTGACACAAAATATCACTTGATTTATGTTTGTAAATTATTGAAATGTCAATAACAGTGTGGGCATGCACAAGTTGTAATTACAGTAAATGAAAAACAAATATAGACATCACATACTACCAACCGTAACATTCAAACCACTTGCCTACGACAATGAAATTCCCTTTGTGCACCCCTCACGCTATGAGCATTCTTATAAAAGGCTTTTACAGCTTATGCTCGTTGCGTACCCGTCGCACTGCTTCCAAACAATTGTCGACGGTCCCAGAGTCACTATTTTCTAGTTCCAAAATTTCCTGTTTGCCTTTGCCACCCTGTACTAACAAGTGCATACCAGGAACACAGTAAACGCCTGCCATTTTAGAGACTGATGCTATTGTGATGAGACAATCATTCCTTTCACCTGTTAGTGGGTTTAATGTTATGGCTGATCGGTGTAAGTCAATTACAGTATATGTAAGATAATGCGATTCATTTATGTAAAGGGAAGGTGTAACTATGCATGTAGTGGAATATCTATCTGAGCAGATGTAGGACTTTGGTGATGATTGAAAGTTATTAAAAATATTGACATAGATAAAAATTCAAACAGTAAGTCAAAGTCAAATTTGTGAACTTCCTTGTTTCTGATATCGATGAAGAATAGCTCTTAAATGGATGCTCATGGGTGAAAGTTATCTCTGCTTTATTGTTTAATAAAATAAGAAAAATGAAACAACAGGTGTCTGCTATACCAACACAGTCTGACAGCATTTTTTGATATAGTCACGATTTTTAATATATTGATTGTTAAATCTTTAAAAATTGATCGATTGATGTTATCATTTATTTGATTTAAGATGTCAGAAGCATTGTGTTATATTGGTGTATATGTATAGGGATCCCAGTCTCACGGCATTTCATGATGTCATTATATTTAATCTATTAATTCGTGTTCATGGACACGAATTTCCCTCTTTTTCTGTGCCACCTAACCCAACTGGCTCTATCTGGCTCCATCTTAATAACAATGGAGGCTGAGAGTTATAGTCAATACTGACAGAAATGCCAAATGTATTCTTTTTTCCCCTAATATTTTGAGAAAATAAGGCAGAAAATATAGGGCTAGGTGGTACCCAGTGGCCGAAAGAAAAATTAGGCAGAGGCACCAAAATACGTCCTATTGAAAATCGTCCCCAATTTTATGACTATGTCAAAAAATGCCTTAAGACTGGGCTTCCAATACAGTGGTGTGAAAAAGTGTTGGTTTTTGATTTCTTATTTTTTTGCATGTTTGTCACACTTTTGATCAGTATTTGTTTTTTATAATTTTTTTTTTTATTATTATTTTACATAATCAGTAGACCAGAAGCCAATATGCTTTAATATCATATAAACTCATATCAGACTGAACAATTAGACAACAAATTGGCTTAACTCTAACCTTTCACGGAATAAAAGAGCTGGATGAGAGCTGGATGCTTTATAAACTTTATAAACCCCTATTTTTGTGTCTTTTCCTGTTTCTCTGTTTCTCTGTTTCTGTAGAAACAAAAGAAGTTGAAGGCGTTTCAGGTGGGCTGATCTGAGAAACTGCTGATTTCCTGGGAATTTCACACACAACAGTCTTACATAGGTTACACAGAATGGTGTGGAAAACAATGAGTGAGTGACAGTTCTGTGGGTGGAAATGGTGACAGTTCTTTTTGGTGTCAAGGTAGGGTTACTAGGAAGGATATGACTGTTTAAATAATAACACTTTACAATTGTGGTGAGCAGAATGAACAAACATTAAAGATTTTGAGATGGGTGGACTATAACATCAGAAGACCACTTCAAGATTTATTCCTGTCAGTCAGAAACAAGAATCTGAGGATATGATGGCCACAGAATTTCCCAAACAGGAAAACTGAAGTGGTCTTTTTTTCTGGTTTAACTGTCCAGTTTTAGTGAGGCTGTGCCCCTACATTTACTGTTTTCTGGCTTACAGGAGTGAAACATTATATATTCTATTTCCCCTTAAATTTGATTTTGCTTTCTGAGACTTTTCTGCCCAACATGTTTAAAAAGGGTGATTATTTCAACCACTATAGCGTTTCTATCAGATCAAACCAGTCTGGTCTTTCTCATCAACAAGCTGTTTTAACTGACAGACTCTCCTCACCTAGAAGTTTGTTGTTGTTGTTGTTGTTGTTGTTGTTGTTGTTGTTGTTGTTGTTGTTGTTTTTTACCATACTGTAAACTCTAGAGATGATTGTGTCTGAAAATACCAGGAAATCAGCAACATTTAAAATGCCCAAACCTGGTCATCTGGTACAAACAACCATGCCATTATTAAATTCTCAAATCTTTGATGTGAAAAGCTCTTGGTCTGTATGTGCATTTTTTTTTTCATTGCACTGATGTCACATAATTGGATGATAAGATAACTGCATTGTTGTGCAGGTATGCAGGCATTTCTATACAAGTGCATTAGAAATGTATGTTGTATTACATTCTATTGGCAATTTAATCAGGTACCATCTTATCCATTTTTGAGCAATTCATTATAATATGAATGACGAATGCATTTGTTTTTGACGCCACCATATGTGTATGCAAACATGTTGGACTTTGTTCATCACTGTACATAGTCTCTTCATGCATTCAGAGGGTGGGCATCCACATTTTAATGGTGATATTAACTGTTTCATTTCAGGTAATTGATTATTGTTTTAAAGCTTAGTCTTACTCTGCCCATCTTATTTTTTGAACTAGTGCAGTGCTCAAAATAAATTATGGGGTGTCTCCATTTGTTATGTAATTCATAGATTTTTTCTAAAATAATCTTGGGGACCCCCCCATGAAAAGTAACAAATAGACGCCGGGCGGGTCCTCTAAATTATTTTTGTAAAAATAATATATGAATTACATAACAAATGGAGACCCTCCCATGATACTTTATTAATTGATTAATTAATTAAAATTAAGACAGGCAGAATAAGACTAAGTTTTATAACAATAATCAATCACCTGAACTAAAACCAGCTAATACCACCATTTAAATGTGTGTGCCCACCCTCTGAATGCATAAAGAGACTGTGTACACTGATGAACAAAGTCCAACATGTTTGCATACAGACCTGGTGGCGTCGAAAAAACAAATGCATTCGTCAGGTTCTTTAACGAGAAGCTAAACAGGCATGCTGAGAAAGCGCAGCTCGTGATGAAGCTATGTGAGGTGTCATGATGTATTTTTTATTATTAAGTATTATTAAAATCAATACTTTATAAGTAAGTTCAATAAGACTTCGAATTCGTGAATGTATGATGCTTTGAATCCGAGCTGATCGACTGCACAGTTACATGTGGTTTGTAAATAATAAAAGGTCAATCACATATAAACGTACTGATAAAAGGTTTTGTATAAATATGAAGGTTAGAGATTATATTTGTGCTTTTTATTTAGTCTGAAAGGTGGCGGTTAGGAGGACACTGGGCCTCAAATTATACATTAAGCTTAGGGCCTCCAAATGTCTAGAACTGGTCCTGATACTCTGAAGTCTGCAGCCATAGAGGATTATGTGTGTTTTAGACAGTCAGTGGTTTATCCATCACTGGTTTATCAGTCACTGGTTTGGTCTGAAACACTTCCAGTCTTTTCAACCTGTTTAAGGGATTTAGCATTAGTGTCGCGTGCAAAGTGTGAAAAATCCACAGCAAAGTTGCGTCACCTTCTCGCGTTTAGAAAACGGTTAAAACGGTTAAACAACGTGGAACTGGCAACTCGCGCGCGCGGCTGACCAATCAATGATTACTATGCAAATATATACTCTGATCTCGTGTGTGTGTGTGTGTGTGTGTGTGTGTTTTATAAATGTTATAGATAAGAACATGCATCAAGCACTAAACACACAGCGCTTATAATGAAGCTATGATCCCTATTTACTTCTGCAGCACTCACTTTTAAGCGCGTGAACAGAGTGCCGCTCCATATGATGTAATGTTTTGATATGCTAATGAGAACTACGTAATTAACACGCATGCCAGGCGTGTGATAGAGCGTGTGAGCAGGCGTTAAACGCTTCGGAGAATATTGTTATACTGGATGAGAAGCAGAAGCGTGGGGATTCTGGCTGAGCTCCGAGCAACACGAGGATTTCAGCTCCACCTGCCCCCTAACCTGTGGCGTGTCCGGGAAGATTACATGGTTTCAGAGTAAATAAATAAGTCTTCAGGTTTAAACGTGTCTCATGCGTGCAAAGATATGCCGAGTTCTGCAAATGTGTCAAGACACCTCTTGCAATGTGTGGGTTTTGAAGAAAGACCTGGAACTAAACCCTTTTTATTATTATTATTATTTTTTACAGTTTTGGCAGCACAAAAGGAGGAAGAAGAAGAGGAGGAGGAGGAGGAGAGAGAGAGAGAGACACACAGACACCCAGCGGTGGAATGGAGGTGAAGAAGCACACCTGTGAGACACTTTTTTCCTGGATATGCAGAATCTCCATGCTTTTGTTTACAGGTAAGCAAATGCAAAGTACTCTGAATTGTTAAAAAAAATATATAGAAAAACGTTTCCTTCTGAGCTTCTGTGGGTTATAATTAACAGGTCGAAATTTATAATAAATGAGGAAACCATATATTTTGTAACAGCTTTCCAGAACCTAACAAAGAAAAAAAAATAAATTTTAGGATCTAAAATTTAACCTGAGTTTTATATAAGAATGTGAAAGTCAGAGCAAGGATCCAGATTCAGATTGATCTACTTAGATTCCAAAATTGTAATGTATAAATATTCTGTCTACAAATAATAATAATAATAAAAAATAAAAAAAAACATTGAGAACTTCTGTCCTAAAGAACCTTCTGCATCTTTGGTGGTTAATACTGTATTTTATAGAAGGATTTTTCTTCATGGTAGAAAAAACAAACTAACAATCTACCACCGGACCTTACGACAGTATTTCCTTTTCTAAGTAAAACTAAACATAAAATATGTCAGAATTCAAGAGAACCCTTGAGGAACTGCTTTTCTAAAAAGACTCAATGTCTTCAGGAAACCAGGTCTAGAATATATCAAGCTTCTGTGTAATGATTATGTAGTTAATGTGTCCATTATAAATATCTTGTGTACTCAAAGATATTTGGATAAAAAATACGTGTTTTTGTAGCTTAGAAAACTTCTCCAGGTCAACTTTATTGCTAAGTATCATGGATTGCATGTACAACGAATGTGTCATGGTGTGCAGGTGCTCTAAAAATAGGAACAATACTATAAAAACTAGGGGGGAAAAACACTTTATTTGGCATGTCGAATGTTGTTGACGTGCAACTGTGCGCGTGAGCTGTTTGTTCATCAAAATAAATGATAGAAATGATGCTTGAAATGATAAAAAAAGACCCTCCTTATTGAGGGTCACAACCTTATGGTTGATATGTTAAAATCACATATCAGCCATATCATTTGGACTTGATGTGTAGTGGATGTACATGTGATTTGCCTAGAAATTCCCAGTGTATGCATTTTCTTTTCTTCTTCTTCTTCTTCTTCTTCAGTCTCCTCTCCTGAGCCTAAAATTACAGGATGTGAACTCCTGGAGCATGAAAACCTCACCTGTTACTGGACTGCACACAGTTCGGGAAACACCAGTTACATGATGCGGGTTAACACGTAAGATTCCATGTTTTTTTCTTTATTAATAATATGATTATCTCTCACATTTTTGGACATTTTGTGACTTTTAGACATGTGCCAAATCAAACATGCTGATCACGAATACGGATGATCTGCTGTGGCGACCCCTAATGGGAAAATCCGAAAGAAAGAAAGAAAGAAAGAAAGAAAGAAAGAAAGAAAGAAAGAAATGTTCATACAAAACTGCAAAGTAGCACAGAGTGCCTGCTGGTTTCGGTTTAAGACTGCTCTGTGCCAAACGTACACTTTGTTCAACCTAATTTTGCCCATGTGATATAAAGAAATTAAAATCTGGTTCACCAGCATTCTGAGACAGGGAAAAGTCATGTTCAGTATCTGCCTTTAAGGAGTGTCTATAAGGTCTTTTAAGCGTTTGATAAGGACGTCACATGGAACACTGTTGTTTTGTTTCACGGCAAATAGAAATTTTTACTTATTTGAGGTTATTTGGGAACACATTATAGTTCAAATGAAATCCATGAATTGATATTTTCATGCAGACCAAGATGTTGTATCTTATTATCAAATAATTGTAATGGACAGCTGCATAAAGTGTGCCAAGTAAATACGCAAAACTTTTTTTTTTTTTCTGCAGTGTTTTATTCTTCTTATAGAATTAGCAGTTTTCCATTATTCTAAAAATGATATGATTTTACAAAAATTTATTTACAGTTACTTTTCATATTGGGGAATGTTTGCAAAATAATTCCCATGCATTGTAAGAGCAATTAGACCATCATTATTAATTTTTGTTCTTTGAAGTAAAAAAAAAAAAAAAAAAACGCAGCATATTTGTCACCTTCATTCCCTCAAGCCGAAAGACTTTGGTCTTTCAGAAATGTCAGAAAACATCAACTCACAGCTTTACCTCTGTAAAAGTCACTGCAGATTCTTACCATAAATGCAAAATAACCACACTGAAAAAGCAAACACCCCCATTTCAATAATTACAGACAGTATAAATCGTTATAAGAGTTTTATTATAGAAACAAAAAGTCTTCATCTATAGATAAATATTAATATAAATGTTTTTATCCACAAACATTCGCAGAACTGCTGATATGTACGGAATAACACCTAGACAGACTATGCAGCATAGCGTGGTGTGTTATTTCACTTCTTTTACAGCAATTTGCCAACGATTGCAATGTTCCATTTATTGAATTTATTATAAAGTTAAATAGTTTATTTAGATTTAACGAAGTGGAACATTCGAGAGACAAGTTGGTTCCTGTTCTGACTCTTGTTATAGCCATGAAAAACAGTCCTTTCCGTATCAGCCTCTGCAATTTTTCTCTGTCTTTGTTTGAATGATTGCCATTTTCTTAGTGACATTTTTGTAAAACACTGAAAAACTACAGACACTACTCCAAAAAAAACCCCATCACGTAACAGATCACATTTTTTTAAATCAATTTATTATTCATCCTTGATTAATTAAGCCATCCTTGATTGATTAAGCCAAAGAGGTCCCTGTGTATGAGCTGTTACTATGAAAAACAATAATGTTTTAGAATAAACACATTATTAATAGCATACTTGCCATGCCAGGTTGTTATAAAAAATAATGCACAACTCTGATCAATCAGAGTAATGAATTGATCAGTGCTGAGGTATAAACAGGGCCAGATACAGCACTCATCTTCTGCAGAGTGTATAAACGAATAAAGAGCATTACATAATTAAGGTGCGCTTGTGGGTTTTTTTTGTTTTGTTTTGTTTTGTTTATTTCAGGACCAATTGTGTGCAGCATATCTCTACGGCTTCTTGTAACACCACATACACGCAGTGCTTTGTGAAAATCGGATCAGTGTCTCATTGCTTCTGTGTGGACGTGCTTGTGTTTACTTCCTCCATATCCACCAGATTACCATCTTACTGCTTCAACGGGATTAATGAAGGTAATCCTGCACTCTTAGACACTTATTTTCTGAACTTTGATCTTAACTTTAGGTATGGTTTCTAGTATTTTGTCATTTACTGCCTTTTACTCATCATTTTTTATTCAGCCCACTGTGTCTGACACATCATTCATCAGAACGACCTTAACCTCGCACCCACCCACAATCTACATGCGTTTTTTTGTAACTTTATGAATAATCAAGCCAGTCTTCTTTCACCCCTTGACGTAATCAATTGCAAATTTTCCACGATGTGTATCGTCAAACTAGGAAAGGGGATTTAACTTATCACTTTTTTTTTTTGCACAGTTAAACTGTACCCACCGCAAATCACAACGCTTGCCACGCTGCCAGAAAATGCCAGTTGTCTGAAATTGGAGTGGAAAGAGCCACGATCTGAATATGTGCCATCCGAGAAAAAACATCGTGTCCTACAGATAGAGTACCACACTCCACAGCAGGTAAGAACAGGCACCTGGTGTTTGTTCAATAGGGGAAAAAAATGGATATGAATTTGCAAACGATGTCAACACTTGTGTGTCATGTTCAAAGCCATACGTATTCCGATTCATGTCCTGTGCTTCAGGTGGAATTCTGGGTGGCGTGTTCATGTGCAAACAGTTCACACCTTTAATTTCGCCAAGTTTTTTGCCTAAAAAAATAGCACATTGGCGGTGATGCGATCGCGTAGATCAGATCGCTTTTTTAATTGCCAACTGCCAATCAGGAGACAATAAAAATTACAGTTTAGAATAAATAAAACCTAAATACATCATAGCAGTTAAATATATTGCCAACTCTAATAAACAAAATCCGATTCCAGTCACACAAAAGTTGGCCTTCACACAAAAAGCTTTTGTCTCTGTTGTTCAACACAGAATAAAAAAATTATCCCCAGGCTTTTATATATGGCTGATTGCATAATTTATTTATGCATTTATTTTCAGTAGCGGCTTTACCCTGGTCTAAATCCATAACCTATTTTGGAATGACTGGACAAAACACCCAGGATGGGACACACTGTATAATCACACATTTATTCACACCTTTAAAAAAAAAATAAAAAAAAATTATTTACACCAGTTTACCAACTGCCATGTTTTAAAGGTTGGAGGAAACCTGAGAACATCAAAAAAACTCAACAAAGACATGAGGAGAACATACGCAGACACTCCACACACACTGGGTCAAATCCGTGAGGCAGAAATGTATTCATAATGTCAATTATATTTGAGTATGGTATTTAATGCTGCACGTGAATGGTTTGGTTGTCATTGTGAAGTATCCAGGTTCAGAACATTTGATTGATCATTTTGTTATTGCACAAAAAAAACTTAAAAATCCAATTTAAACCACAAACATATGCGTCTGTATTTAATTGGTCGTGCACATTTTCAGTACTAGTTCCTCATTTTTGCACTTAACTCTAACTCTGTTGCAAAATGCTGCAAAAGTTTGCAATGAACATCATATAAAGAACACAATCTGACCAACCATGTTGCAAAACTAGCACTTGCTGAAATATAACATGGTTTGAATATCTTCTGTAATGCCATGTTCATGGTATTGGTGACGGTAGAAATGCAAACTTGTAGTTCTTCTTCATAAACGTTTTAATAATGTAAGGTGTTTTGAAATAACAATCCCAGCACAAGTAAGATTTTTATGTACACACTGTTAGAATCATCACTTCTCACAGATTGCTGGTGTTAGTCACATAGGAGGGGATGTGTCTGGTGGTTTGCGGTTTTATTGCATAAGTTTCTCGGCAGTGTTACATAAAAATTTTTTTGACAAACAAACAAGTATTAAATACAATTTACAGGATTAATACAAATGTCGAGAACTTAAAACCCAAGAACACTAGCATAACTCTTTTCAGGGTTGCTCTGTCATATTTAATTCTAGCTTGAGGCACAATATTTAATATAATCTGTTATGCAAGCTATAGATAATTTGGTTGTCTGAATTCAAAAGTCTAAGTTAAAACATCTCGGTGCACCTGTCCATCCCAAAAGTCACTAACCAATAAAAATTTGCACTAATTAATCTTGCTGGTTTTATTCCTATAGGCAAAACACCCAGAGTTGTTCCCTCATCTTATAATGCCTCCTATCAAAATATAAATATATAAATAGAAAACATCACCCCATGTGCTTTTATGAGTCTCAACTTTTTTTTGCCTTATATTTTAGGCCAACTTTCCTAAAGTGGACACATTTCTTCATGACTGGCAGATGGACTTGTGTGGCTTATATCCAGGAACGAAGCACTTTGTAAGGGTTCGCGCTCAGGACTTGAGAGCAGCGAATCACTGGAGTTCCTGGAGTGGTTTTGCAGAGGCCACCACAGCAGAGGCTGGTGAGGGGGATGCAAAGATGTGTGATAGAGGTATTTGATAGAGCTAGAGAAAGAGAGTGATGTGTATGTTTTGTGTCTCTTAGCCCCAGTGGCCACTCCAGAGCTTTGGAGACATATCCAGCCAGGAGACAGGAGCAGACAGAGACGTATCACCTTGCTCTGGAAGGTATATTCATATTGTAATCACTGCACTTCTTGAATATAGGCACGTTTATCTGCCATTTCTCAGTACACTACATTCTCCTATTTGAAAATCTGTATGCTGCGTTTTTCATTTCTATAGTAATCACAATAGGAAATTGGAATATTGCTGAAGCCATATCGATCCAAACACAGCAAGGAATTGTATAAAGGATTATAATCATATGCAAGGCAGAGGCTTGAGAAGTGCGAACCGGAGAGCGGGTAGAATCCGTAATGCGTGTAGTCCAGGAATGATCGCCAATGTGAACTGTTAATGGCAAACCTATCTTGAGCGCTTTCTCCGAAGCGGAGTCAGGAGCATGGAAGTACATTGAATACTATACTAACCATCCTAAATGGCACCAAAAAAAACCCACGATCATAGAAATTCAATTTTTCTTCATTTTGATTTTTATTGTGAATATTTGAGGACTTAAGGACCTTCATCTGTGTCTACACCAGGGGTGCCCAATACGTCGATCGCGATCTACCGGTACAAAGGTAGTGTGGGTAGAACGCATGAAATAAAAAAATAGATATTTATTTATGCATTTTTATAGTAGGTAGCTCATTTCGACTTGGTAATTTTATAAGTAGCTCGCATGCTGAAAAAGTGTGTGCAAACCTGGTCTGCACGTTTTTTGGCATTGCACTGCTGCCACATGATTGGATGATTAGATAACTGCATGAATGTGGTGGATGGCGAGTATGTAATCTCGTTCTAAACTATTTAGTTTTCGAAAGGAATGTCAGCATACTGTATATAAAGTTATTTTCAAATTAGGTATTTATTTTCTAGGAGATTACGAATTAAATGTGAACGTGAACATCTGATGAATTTTCCAATTTCTTTCTAATCTTCTTTGTGGCCAAATAGCTTCCTTAGGTGTCATTTAATAAGCATGGCAAACGTCTTCCTTTTTTAAGTGTTATTTTTGACTTCCTGTGCATGTTGATAGTTTGAAAACTTGTAAACCACTTCCGTCACTCGAAACCACTTTGGCATATTGCATCTTGATGGGGCAGTGAATAAATTGAGGGTGGCAAATGTGCTGTGAAATCGCAACTTAGTTGTGCATTGATTGTATCTTGACATGAAGCACTTGGATTAAATGTATTAATTTACAAGCACTTGGATTACATTTACAGTACAGTGAAAATGGCACACCATCACGGACAACACATGCCTCGAAAACATCACATTGTGTAACGTCTGTAACTCAAAGATAGACACAGAGCTCATCCTTCTAATGTTTCTTTGCTACTTATTCTAAACTATCCCCTCTTGTTCACCAGTATAATGAACACTGTAAATAAGATTGCTGATTATTTCATATAGGATCTAATTACCTGTGCAGTTGACTCATCTCTTTAGTGCCTCCCATGATTAATAACACCTCGTTTTTTAAATGAGGCTGGGTGCAGAGTTGTATTTCGTTAATCTATGTTAATAATTGGCATCATTATTGCTCAGTCAGTTTCTGAAGAAAACACAAACATGAGGTTAAATCAGGAAATGGGCCCCACTTAGGGTAGCGGTTTATGTGGGGTAGAGAAACCTTTTTTTTTTTTTGTAAGCATTTAAAAAAAAATCAAAAGCCAGCAAATTAGATTGGTTTATACATTTGAAGATATGAATTATTATACAAGTAGGAATTCTGGCTAGATTTAATAAATATATGCAGTAATGTAAAATATTAAGTTCATGCTTACCATTGCTTTACAACGACTACATCTCTTCCCTTTTTCTTTTAGTTTCCTTTCCTTTTTTTATGCATGCTGTAAATTCGTAAATTCACGGTGTGTGTTAGGGAAAAAGAAACAAGCTCAATAAATTGATTGGCCAAGTAAGATTTAGCTTTTGTCTTTAACAAAGTATTTGACTTTGATGGATTCAAAAGACTGAAATGTAAGACTAATTAATATATATATATATACATATATAGGTAGACCACGCAAGTGGATTTTTAAAGTTTTCTTGGATAAATTTTGATGTTTGTTTTTTTTTTTTGTTTTTTTACGTGACCGTCGTATCTCCGAAAATTAATTAGTCGATATGTTGTACGTCGGGGTCTGACTGCAATCAGAAATCGTTCAAATTTTAAGAATAGCTACATATTTAATGCTTTTGACCTGTTTATAGTTACATTAACAAGTTAGTCCCTGTTATAACTTTATAGCAATCTTAAGCAAATTTGCCAGTGTGTCTTTTTCACTCTCTCTTTTGAAGCTAATAAGACACAAAAAAGCATTTTGTTACATGAAACCAAGCCTTAAAGCTTGTAACGTTTCAGGAAACTTACTGACAGCTACAAAGTGCTGTCTTTGGACTCTTTCTAATAAAGCTAATAAAACATTACCAGATCACCAAATCAAATTAGCATACATTTTCTTTGTTAACTAACAAAAACCCATTTATAATTAGCCTTAGATTATGTGGAGTGTCATAAGGTACTGTGACTAATCTGTTACTAAAAGAAGAGACAAAATGAGAGGGCATTAGTATACACTTTCTTGTATGACTTTATAAATATGTTTCTGTGAGAGTATTGCTGTTGTAGGAAATGAGTCAACACTTTCTGAGATTTAATCATGCTGTGGTAAAAATATAGAAATAGTGAATAGAAATGTATACAGTGTGCACCAAATTTAGGATCTAATCATTGTACTTTGTTTGTATTGGGACATCTCTGATTTAGCCTTAAAAAATAAATTTAGCAGTGAAAGTCTATCAACTATGTAGACACTAGGTTAAGTGCGGTCCTGGATTTAATCATGCTCTGAGGTGATTAGGTCTTTTAAAGTTGTTTTTTTTTGTCGATACAAACGAAAAGTATATGTTCACAGCCGCCTTTTTAGATTGGATTAGATTAGACTTGATTAGATTCAACTTTGTCATTGTGCAGAGTACAAGTACAGGGCCAATGAAATGCAGTTCAAGTTTATTTATTACCATAGCGCTTTTCACAATGGACATTGTCTCATTGTCAGCAGCTTTACAGAATTAAAGTGACTAATGTGTATATATCCCATTGCATTTTTTGTCTAAGAGCTTTGAACTAAAGGGGTTTCAGTGTGGCTGAAACTGGCCACAAATGAGTCGTTTTGGTTTCTGTGACTTAGAAATGCTTGTATAAATGTAAGCGGTCCAACAACAGAGTGCTTTTCAGTAAAGTTTATCACTGACAGCTAACTGCTCTTCTGTCTTAGCCTCTCCTGTGGCCACACACTAATGGCATGATCGTGCGCTATGCTGCATCGTGCTGGAATGAGCCGGACTCATCCTACTGGGACTGCGGACATCTGGAATCTTACAGCACTTTTTGCGTCCTTTCTGTCTCCGCTCGCGCATGTAACTGCAACTTGACTGCTTTTAACTCAGCTGGAAAGTCACCATCAGCTCACATATACATACCCGGAGACAGGGATGCAGGTGAGATATAGTCATGGTCTCAATCTCATGATAGTTAGTGCACATTAAAAGTGTGTATGTGAACTCAGAGTTACATTATAAAGTTTGTGCTTTTTAATAATTAAAAGTTATTAGATTCCAAATGGTGGAAGTTTGTTTCAAATGCAGGGTGTCTGTGGGACGCAAATTAAATATTTTTCATAGGTCTTAAGACTGCATAAATGTAGATTTATGGCATTTTGGCTGACTTACAATGTATACAATTGATTTATTTATATAACTGACAGTTGAGGGTTAGTGGCCTTGGGCCCAGCATTGGCAGTTTGGTGGTGCTAGGATTTGAGCTCATGACCTTCGATCAGCATGTCCTAACCGCTGTTCTGGCACTTCCCATGGGCTAAAATGTTAAGCTTCAGAGAGGTTATTTAACAAACATCAGGTTGGACAAACATTATTGTGAGTTGGTTGCTCATGTGGCACAAATCAAATGTTATTGTTCTCATTCTCAGTCAAAATGAGTATATTTAAATGTAACCCAGAATGTCTGGAGAAGAGCACATACTTACGCTGGCTGCAATTATGCTTGTTACAAATCTGAACAATGAGCATCAATGTATTGGGATCAGATATGCAAAGAAGAAGAGTTTTTATTAGCAACATTTGCCTACTAGTTTACACAGATATGCTGATGTTGTCTTCAGCCAAAGCCCCAAGAGAACATTCTCGTACATCCTAATCATCAACAGCAGCAACATCTGACGTTTCTAATTTCATTTTTGACAGTTCTTTTTGTGATTGGATGCCAGCAACCAAAGCAGAAGTAGTTTGGATTTCAAGAATGTTGAGCAACCATTTCCCGTACAGATCCAACAATGGAAACAATGATGCATTTTTAAACAATGTTCCCAGATTTTGATTGAGGGCAGATGTTTCCAAAAGCAAAGGATGAGACATTATTTATCAATAATCTTTTTTGCTGCATTTCTAAGTGTAATCAAAATGAAAAATTGGTGCTATTGCTCTAGTTGACTTGAGTTGACTTGCAGTAGCTCTAAGGGATATTTCCTGAAGCACGTTCATTTTCATTTAATGCGGTCAGCTTTACTGGATAGACCCAGTGTAAACTGTAGGTTTCTAGACCTTATTAAGCAGAAATATATAGAACTTTATAGCGCAATTTAAAATCAGACTTTCTGCTTGGAAAGAGATGTGTTTAACACAAATAGTATAATTAAGCAACATTGCACACGTAAGAGAACATCAAAACTGTAAGTGCGATTGCTTTTATAGTACAATACAAAGTAAACATCGAGTAACTGACCACTCAAATACAATATGACCAAGCATTTTTTTAATTTGTGCTCTGAAGATAAAAATATTTCCCAAAAAACACAGCTGGATACAGCTTTGCATATTGGCATGCCACACTGCGAACTAACAGCCTGTAGTACGTGCACTAGCAATTTTTGTGCAAATTTATTTCACTAGAATTTGAATTCTTTTAGTGAATACGAGCAGTTTATACATTAAAGTGTACATTGCTATTGTATGATATCAGAACTCTTGGAATGCTGCTTGTCAAATGGGATCAATGGACTTGAAATATGGAAATATTTTTACAGTAGTTTTTGTATTTGGACAAAAACATCCTTGCTTTTAATGCTTTAGTCATTTGTTTCTGCAAAGTCGGTCATAAATTACATTTAAAATGTCACTAATAAATCTTTGAGGATGGGGATCATTGCAGACACCCTCTAAAAAGAAATTCAGCATTTCTACCTAAAAATTATGTAATAACAATAATAATAATAATAATAATAATAATAATAATAATAATAATGTCGTTACAAAATCATTCTGTTCATCTAAACTTCTATGTCTTTCATGTTTTTTCAGCAACTCATCTGTCTGTTCTGTCTATTCATCAAAGCTTTTGTGTCTTTTATGTCTACTCTTCCGAGCTTTACATTGAAATTCCGATGTATTCATTTCAGAGTAACTTTCAATTGTTTAGATGCTTCATTTGAATAGGCCAAAACAAACAAGTCATTTCCTATCTATATAAAGGTTGGTCTAACTTGTGGGTATAATTATAAACCTTGACAACATGAGCACTCGAAAGGAAAACAGAAAAAGCCTAGAGAGATGTAACTTTAAGATATTGTTAGGTGGTGACTCATAAAACTGGTAATACAAAGTTGACATGAATCATTGGACCATTGAATGAGTAACTATGCCAACTTATGATAGAACATGATAAATACAATATCTTCAAAATAGAGCTCCAACCCCCTGAAAGCATCAGTGTCAATTCTTTGGATGACTTCCAGCTGAAAGTGGAATGGACAGCAACAGTGAGACAATCAGATTCCAGCTTTGTGGTTGAGTGGTTTCCAATACCAAACAACACAGTGGCTGGTTTGTACTGGAAAATCCTAAACAGCACTGAAAAAAGCTTCATAATTACAGGTGTGTATTCCAGTAAATACATTTAATTCCAAATACTTACTGTGCAAAAGATTTTAGGCAGTTGTGCAAAAAGTATTAATAGTTTCTTTTTATCAATTAACAAAATGCAAAGTAAAGGAACAGAAGAGAAATACAAATCAATATTTGGTGTGACCACCCTTTGCCTACAATACAGCATCAATTCTTTTAGTACACTTGCACTTCTAAGTACAGTTTTTTGAAAAAATCTAGAAAATAGGTCGTTCCAAACATCTTCCAAAATTAACCAAAGACCTTCTGTGGTTGTATGCTGCCTCAAATCCTTTTGTCTCTTCATGTAATCCCAGACAGACAGTCTGATGTTAAGAGCAGGATCTGAGGGGGCCAAAACTATTACTTTCAGTACTGCTTGTTGTTCTCTATGCTGAAGATAGATCTTAATCACATTGGCTGCAGGTTTGGGGTTGTTGTTCTGCTGCAGAATAAATTTAGGGCTAATCAGACACCAACCTGATGGTACTGCATGATAGATAAGTATCTGCCTGTATTTCTCAGCATTGAGGACACCATTAATCCTGAACAAATCTCCAACTCCATTTGTGGAAATGCAATCCCAAACTAGCAGGAAACCTCCACCATGCTTCACTGTTGCCTGCAGACACTCATTATTGCACCTAGTTGACATAGTTGAGTCGTTTAGCCTTGTTTCCACGTTGGAGGTATGGCTTTTCGGCCGCAGTTTCTCTTTGAAGACCACTTCTGGCCAGACTTCTCCAAACAGTAGACTGGTGTAACAGAGTCCCATTGGTTTCTGCCAGGTCTTTGCTAATGGCACTGCTGGACATCTTCTGGTGTTGAATGGAAGTAAGCATGATGTGTCTTTCATACACTATACTGTATGAAGGTTCCTAGGCCTGACTACTGTGTCTACAGCTCTCAACATTGCCTATTTCTGTGTGCTTCTTTAAAATAGATTGAACAGCAGATCTTGAAATATCAGACTGCTTTAAAATCTTTGACTTGCTGATGCAGTATTTCTAGCTTGTGTCATGTTGCTGTGCTCAGTCTTGCAATGGTGTATGACCTGTGACATGTAGTACAGTTTGGCTGTTCCTCAGCCAGTTTTAAGCCAGTTTCTGTTTCAGTTAATGACTGTGTTTCAACCTACATACCTGCTGGTATAATATTGGTTAATCTCTTACCTGGCGTTGATCCTACAGAATGTCTGACTTTTGTGCAAGTGTACAATTTGTGGAAAAGTAAGAATTAAAAGCCAAAGCGTGGTCACACCAAATACTGATTTAATTCAATTTCTCTTCTTTTCATTTACTTTCCAAGTCATTAATTGTTAAACATAACAATAATACTATTATTTTGAATTTTTCTTACTTTACAGCATTTTATCACAACTGTCTTGCACAGTACTTTATTTTTTATTGTTTAACTGAAATTTTTCTGGGTCACTATTTGTATGTGTGCGTGTGTTTTAGAAGGAGTGTATCCCAAGATCCCATATAATGTTTCTGTTCGGATTCTTCAAAATAACACCGCTGGAGCTGCAAGATTTGCCATTGCCTTCACCAGACAAGGAGGTTTGTATTAGAGTTGCACAAAACTTAAACAAGAAAGGATATATGAGGTTAAGCAAGCGTTTGAGGGTTGAAAGGAAACCAAAATGTGTAAAATGACTTTCATGATTTGTGACTCATCATGCTGTATACTTATACTGAATTACTTTGACATTAATTTAATGTTAACATGCACGTTTTTAATGACTCTATAATCAATCCTTGTTATGAAGCAATATCTGATTGCTTTAAATAGATTGCTACATAGCCATGATTCATTATGGCTATGATGCAACATGCTGTGTGTGTGTGTGTCTGTGTGTGTGTCTGTGTGTCTGTGTGTGTGTTGGTAATGATCAGGATCAAGAGAGAAGCAATACTAATACTTCACTAATTTAGTAGTAATACTAAAAAAAAGTGAAAAAACCTGCAAAACTTTATTTAAAGGAGATTTAAGATTATATTAAAGGGCTGTTCCCATTTATATTGTAATTTTGATATCAACACCTTAATTAAAACTTAGGTTTTAAAATTTTTGTAGTAATTGAAAATCTGTTTTTTTTATGACACTTGTTTTCAACACAGATGGTTTTGTGCCTAATTTGGTGAAGATTTTTAAATGTAATGCTTTCCAAAAAAAAAAAAAAAAACCTTAACACAAACAAACACACATTTCCCACCATAACAAGCCAAAAAGTAGAGTACCTTCACTTTTTCCACTTCGACCACTGGTTTCTGTTTCCCAACTGCCAAATGTAAATTACTGTTTCACAGCGCCCTCTGCTGGTCCAAAGCTGGACGTGCTACAAACCTCAAGTAATGATGTGACGCTGATTTGGAAGCCTGTTGCTCTGGTGAAACTGTGTGGATTTATTCAAAACTACACTGTCATATATAAATACAACGGTAAAATAAAAGGCAAGTATTTCTTTTATTATTTTTTAATGCTTATATGGTGTTATAAATGATATTCCCTATGCAGAGCTGAGGCCAAATTCCAGTTTAATTTATGCGGTCTGTAGAAGAGAAGAGAACAGGCATTTTATATCTCACATATACGTTACAGCACAGTGAAATTCTTTCTACACATATCGCAGTTTGTTAGAAAGCTGGGGTCAGGTTTAAGGGACTATGAGTGGCAGCTTGGCGATACTGGGGCGACCCCTGACCTTTTGCTCAATAACCCTAAGGCTTAACCCCTAAGCTTCCACTTCGGTAAATCTCTTGTCTAAATCATTTTAACTTTAGCATTTTGGCGTCTTTAAAGACTCTGCATTGACAATCAGTAAGCTTCAATTATTAATGTTAGTTTTTATCAGAAATTATAGAAAATGTAGAGAGACTGGCAATAGTTTTGAGATTCCTGGTAGTGGATTTGCGCAGTAACTCATTCAGACTCTAACCTTTAATATTAATATTAGTGTAAATCAATATAACCTTAATAGTCTTACATTGTTGTGCAGCTCAAGTGCTTAGTGGTGACGTCGAGCAGTTCTCTATGAAAGGTCTGTCTCCTGGACAGTATAGCATGTGTGTGAAGGCCCATACACTGGCGGGAAGCGCTGAGAGTCTATGGGTCAATGTGACTGTAGGTATGTTGTGAATTCAATTAATATGTATTATCTCTCAATGTTGACTTGTTTATTGTCATTACACAGTCCAATTGAGATTATTTCTGTGTGTGTGTTTGTACAGGTAGTTTTCACATACCAGTGATGGCTATAGTGTTGTGTGCTATTGGGAGTTTGTTGGCTTTAGTCATTTTGCTCAGCCAAGCTGAAAGGTAAATCAGCTACTGCTTTGTGAATATATAAATATAAATGCACACCAGTTTTACATTTGGTTATATATTCAGGTTGATTTAGACTTTTTTTCAACCCCGATTTTGCTTTCCATTCCTATTTAAATCCCAAACAAAATATATATATATAAAGGGTAAAAGGAAATGTGCTGTATTTTACCTTTATTTGTGTTATTAAGTATGCACTCATGTTATGTTTGGTTTCATTAGGATTCAGCAGTGTCTCTGCCCAATTGTCCCTAACCCATCTAAGAGCAGCCTGTCCACCTGGCATCCTTTATGTCCACATCAGGTAACAAAGTTTCCCAGGTTTTTCCTCAGTTTAAATTGACACAGACAATAGAGACATGGTTATGTGTGTAAATTACACAGCCTAGATACAGTCTGTCTACAAGCTCTTATCGAAATTTAAACACAGCTCATGACCACAAGAATGAACAGTAATCAGATGCTAAAAGCAAAATAAATGACTTGTGAATGTCTACAGTTGCACACTTTGAATACATATTGCTTCTCCGAATGTTTATTTTTTTTCACAGTATCAAACTATATTGTATCAGTAATGTGGATGTGAAGCTTTGGTTACAGGCGGCTTGCATATCAACATGCTGATATTGTAATCTTACACAGTAATTGATAAGAAGTTTGATTTAATTACACAAGGACATGAATACTAATTAGCATTAATACCGATGAATAAGAAATGATCATTTAGAAAGTATAGGCATATATTTCTACATTAATTCTCTCTCTGTCTCTCACTTACTATCTATCCTGTAGCACAAGCTACCTATTGTGGACTTCAAACCATCTCCCTCTCTCTTTGAGCCTCTCTGCATAGGAGGAGGAATAACAGCTCAGCCTAGTCTTCACCACCATGAGGACAGGAAGCTTAAGGCTTTCAGCGTGCAAACAAGTAAACAAGTTCATAAACAAGTTTTACGAGTTACTGAGCAAACATTGAGTGAACCAAAAGTTGAAGAACCCACCAGTGGTCTAACCACTGACCTCAGCTACCAGAATGCTGTTGTGGAAACTCTACAGTACTGTCACCAATTATCTTCTAGTTGTCCAGAGGTTCCTGACCTTGGGACACCTTCGACAGATTCCGTTTTCCATAACAGCAACATTGTACCAAGTTTAGAGTTCACGTATGAAAGATTAGCATCCTGTTCTGAAACCTATGTCTCCTCTGATGGTCGAGGACTCTCAAAGTCCAGTCTCAGAGCGAACACACCAGACCCGGACAATTTATTTAATAGAACTAGTGCTGTATCCAAATTAAAGGCCTATTGCTATACCCATGTATCTACCAGTTATCTCCCAGATGCTGATCCCTATATTGACTTTAGAACAGTGGCGGAAAATTCCAACAATCTTATCCATAAAAGTAACCTTTTTTCAACACAGGAGTCAAGTTGTTACAGCCATGTTTCAGCGAGTTATCTTCCTGTCCCTGAGCCATCCCTGGCTTACAGCGATTTTGTGACCATGAACAAGGCTGATTTTCTCAATCAAAGTAGTCATATTCCCCCAAAGAAGACTCACAATTACATTCACGTTTCTACCAGTTATCTACCACTTTCCTTGACTCATTCTGAAGCAGACGTCACTGACAATATTCATGAAAACCATTCAGGATTAAAGTCCTGCATCTACAACCATATACAGATTAGCTATCAAAAATCCTGTCCAGATTTTGAAATGGAGGATGTTTATAGATCATTGAGTCCTGAAGAATGTCCTCATTCTTTGCAGTTTTCCATACAGAAACAACACGGTGGTAATGGTGTCACAGCATGAATGTAAAAGAAACACAATATACAAACATAGATTTACATGTGTCATGGTTTGCAAGATGTTGCATGATGGTGTATGAAGCAACTGATTAGTGTTTAACAAGGTGTAGCAGGGGACATTTGACATGAAGCAGTGTATATGTGTGTAGGTCACAACCAGAAATCACACCTCATTTTGGTTTTTTTGTAACGCACAAAGTTGAGAATCTAGTCCTGGTTTGCTAGTGGGGCTTTTTCAAGGTTATGCTGCCTTTAGGTGCTTATCAGAAAATGTGAACAAATGCAATTATGAAACTCTGAAATGTTTTTTTTCCCCACATGTATCCTTGTCTACCTCAGTGTAACTTTTTCAAATGTACTTGTTTTTTTCTGAAACAACTGGCAAGGTTCTTTATTTTCACAGCCAGAAAAAAAAACATTGAATGTTACATTAATATCTTCTGAACTAATTTTTTTACGACTTAAAATCTTTTTTTTCCTAAATTTTAACATTTATTGTCCCTCTAAGTTGCTGTATGTCATCGCTTCTATTGGAGAGAATATCAACAGTTGTTACCTCACTACAGAACAGAACATAGCATATCAATTTTGTTGTTTACAGTTTTTAGGCTGAAGGAGGAGAAGGAGAGGAGGAAGACATCTACAGAGACAGCAGGGAAAGGAGAAGTGGAGAAGAGTGGAGGTTATAGTTGGTACTTTAAATGTTGGTACTATGACTGGTAAAGGGAGAGAGGTAGCTGATATGATGGAGATCAAGTAAAAAGGGAGTAAGGCCAGGAACATTAGAGGAGGTTTCAACTGTTCTATCATGGTGTGGATGGAAAGAGAAATAGTGTAGGGGTGATCCTGAAGGAAGAGTTTAGTAAGAGTGTAGTGGAGGTGAAGAGAGTTTCTGATGAACGTGAAGCTGGAAGTTGAAGGGATGATGATAAATGTCATCAGTGCCTATGTTTCACAAGTGGGTTGTGAGATAAAGTAGAAGAAAAAATTCTGGAGTGAGTTAGATGAAGTGGTAGAAGGTGAACCTAGGAATGAAAGAATGGGGCAGACTTTAATGGGCATGTAGTTGAAGGGAACAGAGGTGATGAGGAGGTTATGGGTAGGTATGGCTTTAAGGAGAGGAATGTGGAAAGGCAGATGGTGGTAGATTTTGCTAAAAGGATGGAAATGGCAGTGGTGAACACTTAGGAAGAAGGAGGATCATAGGGTGACATAAGAGTGGAGGAAGGTACACGCAGGTGGACTATGTTCTATGTAGGAGATGCAACCTGAAGGAGATTGGAGACTGTAAGGTGTTGGCGGGGGACAGTGTAGCAAGACAGCATCGGATGGTGGTCTGTAGGATGGTTTTGGAGGTGAAGAAGAAGAGGAGGAGTGTGAGGACTGAAAGAAGAATAAGATGGTGGAAAATGAAGGAGGAAGATTGTAGTATGAGATTCTGGGAAGAGGACAGACAGGGGCTCAGTGGTGGTGAAGAGGTGCTGGATGAATGGGCAACTACTGCAGAAGTGATAAAGGAGACAGCTAGAAAGGTACTTGGTGTGACATCTTGAAATAGAAAGGAAGACAAAGAGAAAGCATATGACAGGGTGCCGAGAGAGGAGTTGTGGTATTGTATGAAGTAGTCGGGTGTGTCAGAGAAGTATGTGAGGGTGATGCAGGACATGTATGAGGACAGTGTGACAGCAGTAAAGTGTACAGTAGGAAAGACAGACTGGTTCAAGGTGGAGGTTGGACTGCATCAAGGATCGGCTCTGAGCCCTTTTCTGTTTCTAATGGGAGAAGCTGAAAAAAGAAGAAGAAGAAAAACAGTTTTAATTGATATGAACGTTTGCCTTACACATCCTTGTGCATGAGCTGTTACTCTTACAAACGCACACAAAAAGAAGGGCATTAGTAGAAAGCTGTGACTTGACTTATTCTACTGTGACTTGACTTATAAATTATTCTATTGTCCAGTAATCAACATCTTCTGACCTATTAGAATCAAGATTGGTTTACTGATTGCATGTCTGCAATTTCAGTCAAACTTCCTGCTATATTTAGAAGTGAGAAGTCCAAGACTCCTTAGCAGATACTAGTAGTCCAGGTTGGGAGACAACTCCAAGGACAATGTGTGTAAAATTGCATTTGTGAACATATTGTAAAATGTCAGTTGTGTTTCTATGTTGCATAACTCTATGTGTCAAAACCAACAATTGAATGCACTGCCTTTATTTATTCATGATGATTAAAATTCTGATCTCTGGAAGTGGTCTTATTTTTTTGAGGGAAAGAATGTGGAAGTGTCTGCACTGTGTTCACGATCTTGAAGCACTGGACATGCTCATGCTTGCTGCAACATGCCTGTGTGCACACTCGGGACGTCTTGTTTTGCATCTCCTATTTTTATGGCTTCTCTGCATTGACAAAGATCACACCTGAATGACCCCAGTGACGCTATCGCGTGATGTCGTGTTCAAATTGCTGGAGGATAAATCTGAAGATAACTTTACCAGATGTAAAAAAAAAAAAATCCTGCCCTGTAGTAAATGTCATGCCTTTCCCAAATGCATTTAAAATACTGAAACATGTCATCTTGACATGGTAGCTTTAATGTAGCTAAGTGTCCATCAGTTGCTACCCTTAGTCATTACATTTCAAAGCATTTGACACTTGTCAATATTTTTCAATATTTTTGCTCATCTTCCTGCTTAGAATTGCAGTGAAACCCAAGCCTAGATTGCGAATACTGGATATTAGGTGGAAATACTGAATTGGATACCTACCAGTCCTTCACAGGCCACTATGCGCACACCTTCACATCTAGGTGTAATTTTGTACAACCAATCTACTTTATCAGCATGTTTTGGGGAGGAAACTGGAGAACCTAGAGGAAATTCCCTGTGCATGAATTTAAGATGCAATCAAAAGCTACTAGCTGTGCCACCAGGGTTTTTTAATAAACAAGTTCATAAACTGTACAAAACTGTACTGAATCCTGTAGACAGTTGTAAGCAGCTGGAATCAACTAGGATCTAAGTGGATTCTGAGTTTTTAAAAGGTCAGCCCTTCATCCAAGGATTCTCTGGATAGCACTCTGTCTGGATCAGTGGTGTCTAATCTTTTCCACAAAAGGCCAGTGTGAGTGCAGGTATTAATTCCAACCAAGCAAGGGCAACACCAAGTTGTACCTGTTTAAATACAATATTTTTTCATTTTTAATGACTATCAGGTGTGGCCCTTGCTTGGTTGGAGTGAAAACCTGCACCCACACCAACCCTTTGTGGAGAAGATTGGACACCACTGATCTAGATATTCTATTTGAAAGGTAAAAGGAAGAAATTCCTCTACTGTAAAGGCTCTACATGGATCCATGTACATCCTAGTTGATGCCAGTGGTCTGCAGGTGTGTGCATGGTGGCCTGTTATAGATTGGTATTTCATTCAGTATTTATTCCTGTCAGGGAACCACCAGCCACCCCTCGGCGCTCAGCCCACTCACAGCGCCACGCCTTCATACTAATCACCTTTACCTGTCTCCAATCTACACTATCCCTTTACAAGGCCCCTGTTCGCACTCACTCACCGTCCGATCTATGGTTCATTGTGGCGATCAACCCTGGACTACCTGTGTTTTGGAATATACCCGGTTTCTGGTACATGCTGCTTCCTAGCTTCTGTTTGTTTCCCAAGGCTAATAAATGTCCTATTTGTATTCTGGTTTCCGACTATTGATCAAAGTGTGACAATTCCTACCTCCTATCTAGTATTTGCAGTCTAGTCTTGGGATTCAATGCAACCCTAAGCAGGATTAAATGGGTTAATAAAAGGAAGTAAATGAGTAGGAAACTCCTGGTGTTAACACAAGTAACGTATGTTAGGATAAGCAAAAAAAGCAAAGCCTATGCAGGGGATATTGAAGAGGCCTCTTCTCAAATGTAATTACTTAAGGTAGCAACCTACTATCACTACCATGAATCCTGCCCATGGATGAAATGGTTCACTGAAAGAGGGTCAGTAAACATGTCGGTCCAAATTTCAACATGGAAGACGACTTGCAATCCACCTTTAGTATCTTGTAGCCAATGGTTGTTGTCTCTTCTGTTTCTGAAGTTGCCAGCTGAATAGTTGCAAGTTAAATAGTATCTGCTGCAACTGGGTATTGGTGTGAAAACAAAACACAGCTGTACAAATAATAATACACTTTGTTTATCCAGATTTTATCTTTTTTGTGGGTCATGTTAGTTTATACTCAGTGTATAGAATGTTTTATAGAATATAAGAAACTGAATTCAGATTTTTTTTCCTTTTTCTTTGTGTTGCGAATCTGTTTGATTTTACAGACTTAAAAAAGTAATTTAATAAAGTTTCATTATAATAATAATAATTATTATATTATTATTATTATTATTACTGCCACCTACTGGTGGCAAGTGGTATTGTGTTTCTGCTCAAACAGGATACACGGGCCAACAAAATTATGTGCACAGCAAGGTTTAAAAAAATATTCACTTAAAAAATGTATTGTTTCTACAGTATTAATTTGTAAACCATCATCCATGCTTAGTGGCTTTTTTTTTTTATTACAAAAGACTTTATAATTGTACTGTACTGTAGTGTTTAATTATGTCTGGTTGCTTTATTTCTTCTGATTCTCATGTTTTTCAAATTGTCATTCCATCCGAGTTGCATCATAGTTTATAATCTATTGTTTTTTTTTTTTTGCTAGTCTTTATCAAGTGTGTATTAGCAAACATGGACAGCACCAGTTTACTGTCTGACATTTACACATTTTTCTTTCCATCTGTATCTCACTGTCCAAATATTTTTATATCTTTGTACCACCTGCATGTAAAGTCCAAGTCATAAAACATACAAGCCATTTTTGCTTTTAACTGTTCTGAACTGAATTCGAGTTTGCTTCTGTAAAGTGTTTGATTTGCTGTATGTTGGGCTCCAATCAAGATCATCATGTCCAGGAAAAGTCAAGTTTGAGTTCGAGATCAAGAATCAAAATGATCAAATGTTTTTCAAGGCAAGCCTTTTCTTTTAAAAAAAATTGGCTTTATTCGTTTATTGCCTGTTTCCCAGAAGAAGAAATCACTTCTTGTCAAACTTGGACAAGAAAGGGCAAAAAGAAAAGCTCTTTTACAAGCTCTTGCCACAGTCAGTGAATTGGTTACTCAAGACAGAGACAAGTCCAAGTACACATGCTCATAAGTCAAAGACAAGTCATAAGACAAGTCCAAGTTTTTTCCAGTCTAAGTAAAAGAGAAAACCTCTCAAGACAAGGTTTGATTTCAAAATCTCTACATTTGTGTATTTTTTGTGTGAGAAAGCCTGGACAGTGTAAAAGTTTAATGGAAACAGTGGTTTTGTGTTTCTACAGAAGCTGATTGAGCTGAGAAAGTCAGATAAACAAGCACAAAGAAAAGCAAAGTTCATCATCTTTTCCTGCGCCTGGAATTCCTGACAGAGTCCTTCTTTGTTTGGACAGACGTGCTGGTGTCACACACACATCCATCCGCTCAGATTGGTGCTACACTGCCAAACATATTAGTCACAAATGTTCCATAACTCTGGATTTATTATGGTATACAATAAAATCCAATATTCTCCATATTAATATCCACATATAAAACTTATTTTAGATATATTTTTTGATTGTTAACAATATTTTTAATGTCGTGTCACTTAACTATAACTTCTGAGAAATATACAAATAATATTGAAGCAGTTTCTTTGGCCTTACAAACTTATATGTATGTGTGCGTGTGTGTGTGTGTGTTTGATCATTGTCATGCTGATTCTATCTACATTACCTCATTTTTTTGGTCATTTTTTCAAACACATTGAAATAGATTGAAAACTGTATGTCTGCTGAAATGAATCTGAAATGAATTTCATGAGAAGTTCCAGTGTGCAAGTAAGTGACAGTGGGAGGCTATGAATTTGTATGTTTGTGTGTGACAGAGAGACAGAGGGACAGAGCTAAAAGGAAGTGTGTAGGAAAAAGTTAACATACATGGAAATGTATGTTAATGTACAATAATAGTATTAATGAAAGTGTGTGTAAGAGAGAGAGGTTTACAAGGTTTAATGTACTGTTACACAGAACTAGGGAGTGTGTGTGTGTGTGTGTGTGTGTGTGTGTGTGTGTGTGTGTGTGTGTGTGTGTGTCAGAGGGAGAGAAAGAGGGCAAAAAGGAAGTGTGTATGAGTGTGGAAATGTATATTAATGTACACTAGTGAACTAGTTGTGTGTGTGTGTGTGTGTGTGTGTGTGTGTGTGTGTGTAAGAGAGAGAGCGAGAGAGAGATGGACAGTGGGCAACAAGTGTGGAAATGTATGTATTAATTTACAGTAACAGTAAACAAGGGAAAGTGTGTTTGAGAGAGAGAAAGAGGGAGGGAGAGAGAGAGAGGAGAGAGAGCAAATGGAAGTGTGTATGAAAGAGAGAAAGATAGAGAGGGAGAGAGAGAGCATATGGAAATGTGTATGAGAAAACGTGGAATTTTGTTTTAATGTACAGTAACAGTGAACTAGGGAAAGTGTGTGTGTTGTGTGTGTGTGTGAGAGAGAGAGAGAGAGAGAGAGAGAGAGAGAGATGACAATGGGCAAGAAAGTGTGGAAATGTATGTATTAATGTACAGTAACAGTGAACAAGGGAATGTGTGTATGAGAGAAAAAAAAGAGAGAGAAAGAGAGGGAACAAATGGAAGTGTGTATAAGAAAGCGTGGAACTGTTTTAATGTCCAATGATAGCGAACTGGGGAAAGTGTGTGTGTGTGTGTGTGTGTGAGTGAATGAGTGCGAGAGCGCGCGCGGGGCAGGGATTGTGACGTCACTAGGAAGGAGTGTAGACCCGGTTGTAGTTTTCCCTGAGCGCAGTAGAAGGTGAAGCTGAACTCAATGTGTGTATACAGTTCAAGAGTGGCTCTTTTCTCCTCTCTGTTCCGCCTCGACACCGAACACGAATCTCATCATCTCCTCAGCTGTTTGTCTCCACCACGCTCCTACTTTTTCCTCCTCCTCCTCCATAATACTAAGCGAGCTCTGGTTTTTTTCCTCGCTAGGTGAAGAAGTTCCGTGTTTTCCTGGGAACACCTTGAGCAGAAATCAGTGCCGTCACAGGTACAAAGGAGCAGAGGATCCGGAAGAACTCGCACTTCGAGTTTGCAGTTTTCCCAACGTGGACTTCGTATTTACCTGCTACGTTTCACACACACACACGCACAGACACTGTGGAGTTCAACATGATGGACGTAAAGAAAAGGAAGATATTTATCCTCGTGGATGTCCTGTGTGTGATAATCGGTAAGTCTCACTGATAAGGGCCTCGTCCCCAACCGCTCACTAGGATACTCACTAATATGTTAAACACACACCATGCGCACTATTCTAGTATGTACACTTAGTACTGTAGTACACGAGTGTCACTTACATTAGACACGTTAGTGATTCAGCAGCACTTTAGCTCTCTATTCAGCCTAGTTAGACATTTTATAATATTATATGAACCCACTTTGAGTGTTTCTAAAGAAATATGAGTGTCAACTGCAGACTTTTATGCCATTTAAAAAAAAACCCTGGAGCTCTAGTGCTTATAGTTGAAGCATATTTGGCAACAAGTCCAGCTTTCCTCAGGTGTCCCTTAATTGTGTTTCCTGGACATAAGTAATTCTCTAAATGTGCAACCAAGTTCAGATGTTTCATATATTCAGATGCAAAATCATAATGAAAAAAAAACTAAAAAAAACAAAAATGAGCAAAAAAAAAATACAAATCAGCAGAAAATCATAAAACAGAAACTATATGACAATCAGTAAAAAAAATGTAGACTAATGTCCGAAATTCAAAGATGTTATACATACTATTTCAGTAATGTAATTCCTAAATGAACCGTCCATATAGATGCAAAACTCATAAGAATTCCAAGAAACTAAAGCAAAAACAAAAAATGAGCGAAAAAATGTGGCAGAATAAATCTTCGTACAAATCAGCAGAAATAATCGGATACGAACCCAGAATTTTTTTATATGACCTCCAGGACCTCAGTTTTAAAAAACTGTTGGGACAATTTTAAAAAAATCAAATTAAAATTGGGTATTGGTTTTAATGTAGACTGTAATGGTCCCTATTAAATTCTTTAGTGTTGTTTAGTTATTAAAAATAATAACATAGTTGAAGCATATTTGGCAACAAGTCCAAGTTTTCTCAGGTTTCCTCCAGTTTGTGTTGCTTGGAAAAATTCATTCTTCCATAATGCACCCAAATTGTATTATTTGTGGTTTCCGGGTGCACAAACTACATACCGAAATAAAGAATGGCAAGAAAACTGAAGCCACAAAATATGAGCGATAAATGTGGCTGAATGAATTGTCAGGAAAAAAAAAAGTTTACTTATGACTTCACCTGATTGTTAGAAAACCTCCTCCAACCAGTATGAATTAAAACCTAATAGAAAACCTAACAGAATTTGTAATGGTTATAATGGGAATTGTATTAGTTTTAATGGAGACTGTAATGGTCCCTTATGACTCTTTACTGCTAAAGACTTCAATTTAATTCTTTACTGCTTAATGCTGGAGCATATTAGGCAACAAGTCCATGTTTTCCCCAGATTTATTTCAGGTTGTGTTTCCTGGACATAATTAATTCTCCCAAAGTGCAACAAACTTCAGAGTCTTTACTGGTAAAGACTTTAATTGGTGGCATGTTGTGTTTAGATACAATTAAGAACCAATAGAGCAAGTAGTAGGTCATATGTAGGTATCTACTGGACATTGATCAGGACTACAGCATGGAACGCATTAGGCAATGCTTTGAACGGTTAACAACTGATGACTTGTAACTGTGTTTGTAGTGGAAACTATCAGATTGTAGAAACATTGATGTTTCTTCAGTCTTTTTAGCAGGCGGCATACAAATTCAGGCCGAAACACTGTGCCTCATAAAAGACTTCTTTCGGTTGTAGTTTAAGATTGAAAGTCCTGATAGTGTTTAAAATTTGTTGTATACATAATTAATTATATTAACATAATCAGATATATTATTTATTATATTAAATACATAATAAATGTAATTTATTATAGTATTAAAATCTGTGATTGCTGCTTCGATATTCATCCACCAATAGGGAGACGGCGTTGGATGAAAATGACAAAACGTAAAACGCACATGCAAATGGAGAGTAAAAATATCCTTCTTACCTCAAGCCTAATTTGAAGAATGTTCCTGTTCATGCAGCTGTGTTTTCTGATTCATGCCATAGGCAGAAAATAGTATGTTCTCATTAATCACAGTTGGAGGATCTTCCTCACACAGTCTGGAATGAAGAACTTATCATTGCATGGTCTCTCACAGAATTTGCACAGGACTTGCCTGGGATTGTCTCAATCGATGTTGCAAGACGTCTTCCCGAAAGATTGTTGAAATCGTCTTAAAAAACGAAATGCTTAGTTGGTTTTTGAACGTTCGTACTGCACATAATATATACCAGTGCATGGTATGAGGAAAACTTTTGGCTTACTCCTTCAGCATACAACACATGCAGACAATGCAACCACAGGTGTGACTCAGTACAATAGACCTGCCTATTGAGGACAGAAAGATAGAAACGTGATTGCAGTATTATTCGGGTTAAAGTGCAGTTCAGATGGTTTGGGCAGATGAATACGTGAATTCGTGTGATCAGGTTCACTCCCTGTGTAATTGTATGCCGTTGATATGAAGCTATAAAAATATATCGTTTAACAGTTACATCATGTCCTATGCATGAGTCTTTATGGACTGCACATTTTTGGTTGTTTTCTGCTGTACTTAAACTTATCAACTCATCTAACCCTTCATCAGGTTACAGTGGGTGTGTTGGAACAGAAGAACACACACCTTCATAATATGCTGTGTTGTCAAGTTGCCAGAATTGTCTTATATTTACCAATCCAGAAAGGGGAAAAAAAAGCAATATATATATATATATATATATATATATATATATATATATATATATATATATATATATATATATATATATATTATAATGTGTGTGTGTGTGTGTGTGTAACAGTCATCATCTGAAGATTCATAGTGTATTATTTGTTGAACTCTGGAGGGGAAAAAAAAAGAAAAAACTATTAGAAAATTAGCATTTCTTTCACACTGTGCACACTTTCACAGCGTTGTGGCATAACTCTCAATTCTGATTGGTCAGCAGGTGTTGAATTTCGGGGCAGTGCTTCGATTTGCAAGGCAAACCGCAGAATGATATAATTGAACTCGATTTAACCCATTATTGTTGCTATGGAGACAATGCCCGATCGCTTACACGGTACTACAGATGCATCTTATGCCAGGTCGTGTCTAATATCAGGGGTGGAGGTCTCAGCAAATTGTGAGTGATCAAGTTAAAATGCAAATAACCGAAACAGATACTGAAACTTTGCAGCGTTCTGACTCTCAGGTTGGTTTTCAGGATGTTGTTCCAAGCATTCCAAGTGATCCTACTTTGCAGACTCAGCATTATTGTGCATATGAATTCAGGCAGCTCTACAACAGCCAACAAGTATCGCCAGTTATGTTTATTTGTCGTTCATTTTGTGGTCTCTTCAATTCGTGTGTTGAAGTCCCAGTCTGCTATAATGTGTTCTATGGCTAGAGTGTTTAAAAAGTAAAAAAAAGTATTGTAATGGCTGCCATTGGTGTTGTGTTGTCTTACGACAAAGAAGAATAATCTCACAAGTGATTCGCAATTAATAATTAATGATATGACCAATATTTCCTGTATATTTCTTTTGTGTATATAATTTTTAATATTTGTAGTATATAAAGCCAACCACATATAAGAAATACAGCTAAGTCTATAACATTAGGTTTATCCACACAGTTTTAGTTTATTGAACCGTTTCCAATGACATTTATTGTTAAAAAGAGGTTGTGGTATGTAGATCAAGCAGGCTGAAAAGTCCTCAATAGTCTAATGTTCACATAGAGAATGTAGCAGAATCAGTATCAACAGGAAAATCAGATCAATGGTCTTAGTGGACAAAGGTTTCTGACCATAAGCGTTCGATGTGCTGTTTGAGCTTCCTATTCTACATCTAATGTCTATTTGCTGTTTGCTGTGTAACCAGCACTATTCTGAGATGTTCCACTAGATTTTAGAGTGTGCTTTTGGGAGATTTGTGGTCATTCAGCCCGCAAGGCCGTTAGTAGTCAGGTTCTGATGGAGGTGAAGAGGCATGGGATGCACTCAATGTTCCAGTTCATCCTAAAGGTGTCTCTAGAGAAGACCACTTAAGATCTTCCACTCTAGCCCATGTCTTCATTTGTGCACAGGGGCATTGTCATGCTAGAACAGGTTCGGGTCTCCTAGGTCAAGCGAAGTGAACACTTTCACGTTCAAAGTTGTCCTATGCAATTGTGTGCCTTCAACTTTGATGTAAACTACCAGTTTGGGGAAGACCCACATACGGCTAGAAAAGTCCGGTGTCCCAATAGACACCTCGTCTAAGTGTAAGCATTTAATGGTGCAATTATTTGCTTTCCTTTCTTATAATCAGATCCTTACTCATGTCATGAGATCTAAACTATTTTCATCGAGGCATGCGTCTGTGGTATTGTACGCATTACGAGAGCTGAAGAGAATCTCAGATGTTATCTCTGCATGCCCTCGTAGGCTCCTGAAAATGTATGAGTACAAACAAAGGGGCTTTTGGGGACCGGTTTCAGGCATCAGAACCCAAGTTCTTCCGCCAGTTTTAAAAGAGGAATTTGCCTCGTCCCAAATGTTTCACACTTAAAACATAGAAGACGTTTGAGCTTTTGCGTTATTCGAACATTTGAAGATTTCGTTGTGAAATTCCAGTGTAGACAGAGCTTTAGACAGTCCACACATCGAGTATGAAGCATCTGATAGACTTTTGGGCACTTTTCTGGCTAAAAGCTTTAGGATCTTGATCGGCTATCAGCAGATTGTATTAAAATATTTGAGCAACGCAACACAGCAGGCTACTCTCATAAGTATTCAGGAAATGTGCTTAAAACATTTTGTGGTAGGTGATTGAGATATATCTTTTTGTTTTCGGACGTGGTTGGTTGTTTTCTATGAAAGTAGGCGGGGCTTGCTTTGTGGAGAAACAAGTTATGGCTTTAAGCTTTTTATGAAAAGTGAGATCATTCCGCAGACGTACTCATTTTGCTGTTGATTCTCACATAAAATACCTGTATGTCCTCTGTTTTTCCTTTTCAGAATAGTTTCCAGAAATTTCCTCCAACGCTTTTATTCTGTTGACATGGTAATCTATCTTGAGTTTTCCAGGAATTGTGCTAGCCTATTCCCAAAGATCGGAGTGGGGCTCGATCTGTGCTAGTGTGTTTGCACTCTGGATTTGTTCATAACGAACCTCTGGGCCTCATTTATCAAATTGGATATGAACAACTATATTATACAAATTGATACCAATAGAAATTCTAATCTAGAAAAATGTTTTCTAGCATGGGACAGAGTCAATTTACATTGTATGACCATTTTTATTGTAATATACTGATTGCTTTGACAAGTTTAACCTGCACATTGTGAAAATTGGTTGCTTCATACACTATTTGGAGAAAAGTTTGTAGATCTGACCATAAGAGTCATGTGTGCTTTTTGCAAATCCCATTCCACATTTACTCCCCATTTGCTGTTATTAAAACCTCCACTCTTCTGGGAAAGATGTTCCACTACATTTTAGAGTGAGCTTGTGAAGATTTGTGCTCAGTCAGCTAAAAGGGTGTTGGTAAAGTCCGGTAGTGATGTAGGTGAGGAGACCTTGGGTGCAGTCAGTGTTCCAATTCATCTCATAGTTGTTTAGTAGGGTTGAGTGCTGTAAAGCAGGCCATTCAAAATCTTCCACTCTGACCCGTGTAAACCTTATCTTCATGGAGCTGGATTTGTACACAGGGCATTATCGTATTTTAACGGGTTCGGGTCTCCTAGTTGTGTTGGAGGAAAAAAAAAAAGAAAGGTACCACATCCAAAGCCATCTTTTTAAACCGTGTGCCTTTAGTTTAGGGAAGACGCACATATGGCTGCAAAACTCAGGTGTCCCAATACTTTTGTCCAGATAGCATATGAATCACATGAAAGCATTTATTCCGAAACAAAATCATTAATTTCGAAATAAGACGATAAAAAATCTCTTTCCGGTGGGATTGATTAAGTTCACAAACACAACCTTTGACACACATTTTCTTTTTTGCTACAAGATGAATGAGGCTCACAGTAAAAGGGCAAAAGTGAAACTGCTTCGAATATGTGGATGCTTTTGCTAATAATGAAACAAAAAAAATCTCATTTTAAATTCATGGAGCAGTTCCTTCTTCTATAATAGACACCATGTTTAAATGACAGCATGGTCAACGTGATACCAGGAATTACAGCTCACGTATTGCATCAAATCTTTTTTCCGCATTCACCCATGCTCTTGTTATTTTGTTATTATGTCTGCTGTGTGTGTAAGGCTGTATTGCATGTGTGTATGTCTATGTTTCAGAGAAACTAGGTAGGTTTGTACACTTGTTAAGACTTGCAGAAAGAATTATGTGGTGTGGAGTTTTGTTCTGGCTCTTGTTTGATTTCTGAAAATGGCTCAAAAACAGGGGGAAAATCAGCAAACACGCTTTCAGTTGAGCCAAAACTGTGCCAGGGTGGAAAAAGTCTTTGAAAAAAATCTTTGTATATCTGTCAGCTAGATGCAGTCAAATATTTGTCGATATGTCTGGGTTTTTTGTTGTTGTTTGGTTTTGTATGGTATGGGCTTAAAGATAAGATTAGACCAGCAGATAATAAAGATTTTGTGCAGATTGTGCATGTGGCAGTGGGGGAAATCGATATATTTTTATTTTTATGATTAGTGTTTCTCCACTTGTTAAACTGGCAAATCCATCACCAAGGTCTGTTGAAATAAACACCAAGGCGGAGGTTTGTTTTGTTTGACAAAAACAAAAACTGAAAAATAAAAGTGATACATTTTTTAGCTCTGAGACATTTGTTTCGAATGATTCAGCGTAGCCAATCGACTAAATAATTCACGCCACGTTTTTTAAAAAGTCAATCCGTACCTCTTAAACATAACAATCGGCTTGCGAAAGCTCTTGTGCATGTGTGAATGGTTGTCTTCCCACAGGAGGCTTCTGAGATTTCTTTTGTCACGTTTTTTTTTTTTCCTCAGGATTCCAATGAATACTGATGAATCAACAAGATTTATTGTTCCTACGCTCGGTAACTTGTCGCTTGGTTGCTTTCGTTGTGTGCAAATGAGTTGAGAACAGATTCTCGCACTATAGAGCTACAATACTAGTGCATATAATATCGCATACATTTGTTGTTAGTTAAGCGGGGGTGGGGCAGGATGTGCTGACTGTGAGGTAAATTGTTTCTATTAGTTTCTGAAGTTAATATTAATTATATTAATTAATACAATTTATTGGACTGATACTGCATCTGTTTCTTTAGTGACAACTCATTCACAGAGATTTCTATAGCAAACGTTTTACTTAATAATAATCGTATTAATATAAACAATTCGATGTATAATTGTTGACCATATGAGACATAAACAGAAGTATGTCATTTGTTTTTTATGTTAAGTATGTCATTGTCTTTGTAAAACTGAATGGTTTCCAGCATTTTTATAATTCCAAGACAAAGTAAAAGATACTGTAAAGGCTGGTGAATGACTGTTTATAGCTGCTATAATGGAAGTGATGAAAGGAAATAAATCCTGTGGACCTTCTACAACATTGAAGTATAAAGGGACAAATCTGTTATGACATCTATGTTGTATGATATTGAACTAAAGCTTATAGTTGTCTCCAAATTGCTATGATATAAGAGAACCAATGCACGTTATTATAAGTGACAGATCAAGTTCTGGAGTGACAGCAGCAGTCCCAGGAATTTATTAAGGCTGCATCACTTCACCCTGATGCTGATTAGTTTTCCATAGCTGGATTCCCTGTAGTGTTTTTTGTCCTTATTGCATTTTTGCTGTTAACTCATTAATACCTGGTTTGGACAGACTACTGTGTTGTTTGTCTGACTTTGTCTGAAGTTATTTAAATTTCCATGCACATACATTTTATTTCTAGATGCATCTTTCCACAGTAAATTTTTGGGCTTTGTTAATCACAGGTCCATCTGATAATTCTTTGGTACCAGAGTTGCACTAGATTCAGATGCTCTGAATTTAGATCGGTTACACTGAGGCAATGGACTGATTTTGCTGTTGACTTGGTACTTTTTTTACTGTTACCATCGATTTTAATTTTTTTTGTAACAGCTGCATAATTATGCAGTTTCTAATCAACCAGCAATGTAGCAGCAGTGCACAAATATAAAGATTCAAATGTTTGGAATGAACAGTAACCAAATCCCTTAAATTGTACTTTTACGCACTGCAACCTTTTTCAACCTGATCGTGCGATAAATAAAGCTTTAAAAGGTGTTCATATTAAAGTGACCATGAGTGTATATTGTAGAACTTAATCTGGTAGACTTGGTTCTGTGACCAGGTTGCAGTTAAAAAGAATTTCAGTTTGAAATATTAAATAAACAAACAAAACCGAATTATAATTTTTTTTTACAATCCATATGAACAGTTCATGGTTTCTGGTTATTGTTTAGCGTAGAGAATATATAATAGTATAATATGGTTCCCATGCTTTTAAAGTAACCAGTCTGCTAAATATTACACCATGCAATGTTGAAGTAAATTAAGTCCACTGAGTAACCCAGATAAATGCTTATTCATTTCATAACAGACACCACAAACAGGGCTGGGAGATAATATCAGTTTCATGAGAAACTGTCTTCATTATTTAATTTATATATATATATATGAGATTATTTTGATAATCAATTATAATTATTTATCTTTTTCTATATTTGATGTTTTGCTTATTATAACTATAAAAACTTGTCATGAACTTAAAGAATGCAAAAGCCACATACTGAGATTAACGATCTTTAATTTAGACATTATAAAGCTTAGAGTGGCTGCTTGTTGAGGAGTGCATGGGGGATTTCACCTTTAAGCAAATTCCTACTTGAGTTGTTTCTTTCTGTAAAAAAAAAAAAAAAAAAAAAAAGAAAATCAAAACAAAAATAATTAATAAATAAATTGTATCGTATTTTGCAGATGGAGAGTTGACAACTATGTTTAAAAAAAAATCTATTTGAAATATTATACATTATTATTTAGACAATTTCTGTTTAAAGAAATACACAGACATATAGTTCAGTTGTGAAGATATAAGTATTTAGAATATATAATTAATTTAATCTTCTTTAATAATGAAATGATATCTGTATAAACAAGCATTTGAACGTAGTAAAGCCGCAGTAAATCACGTTTATAAACAGATAAGTTACTGTTGTAGTAGACAAATGCTATAAAAAAGAATGAAACTGAGAAATGCAGCAAGTTAACAAGCTTTATAAAAAAGAATAATAATAAATTATGGTTATTATTAGTCAAACAAATCAACATACAGCATGAAGACAAAATATTCTTGTAAATGTTTGAAACGAATTGTGGTGTTTTAGATGACGTAAATCATCAAATGAAATGTATAAAAAAAAAATGTACAAAATAAAGATCGGTTTGTGAATTCTTGCCATTCGAAGGTTCAGCAACTTTCTGACAAACAGGTTCATGCAGGTTTATCCAAAATAGCCAAAAAATCTGAACTTCCATTGCTTCACCACTTCTAAAGCGTTCTGACATTCTGCTTACACCCCAGGGTGAATTTTATGGACACTTCTCTTTCTTTTCTTTCAAGCCACAATTTCTTTCAGGTTTGTTTGTCCAAACTTTAGCTGTGCAGCTGAGGACCATTTAAACAGTTTATTGGATTAGTCTTTAGATTAGAGTGTGGGAATGTGTAAGTGTGTGTGTGTTGTGATAAGTCTCTCTGTAAAGCATGTTCTCTGTGTCCTACCTTAGAGATAACATATTTTTCACTACTTGACTGGTCGTGAGCGTCTCACAATTTTGCACCTTAGTTACATTTTCAAGGAGTGTAATGAGTGTCTTGTGAGCTGCCTAAACCAGTTTACTCTAATAATATCTTCACACTGGGTATATATTAAGTAGCAGGTTTACAGTTAGCGACTAACCCGCTCAATAGCATTACACAAATATGCCAGAGAACAAGTTCCACTTCTATTTATGTTCTTAAAGAAAGGGTTTTTGGCTTGTTTTAACATTACATCCAAGGCATGATGAATTCCATTCAGTTCATTTGTACTGCTGTGAGATAGAGGCTTTTTTAGAAATTTGGATGCATATGCTGTTTTGGGGAAGTTTCTTGAGCTGGAAATGTGAAAGCAACGTTCAAGTCTAACCAGTAAAAATGGATGCTAGCGTGGTGGTACTACATGCAGTGGTAAGTGGCTGGTGTGTCTTATGGTATATGGCAATGGGAAAGTTTATATCAATTATCAGAATGAGGAAAAATCGTTTCTATGACTTTGTTTGGTTGTGGATACCAGATGGGTTGGTTTGAGTGTTTGATGAAGCTGCTAAACTACTAAAATTATCTGACTTTCTCACACACACAACAGTCTCTTGAGTTTACGCAGGTTGGTGTGAAAAAAAAACAATCAAAACACATCAAGTGAGTGACAGTTCTGTGAGTAGAAATGCCCTATTGATGAAAGAGGTCAGAGGCGAATGATCAGACCGGTTTGAAACTGACAGGAAGGCTATAATAACTCAAATAACAAACTCTTTGTTACCACGGTGAGCCGAAAAGCATCTCAACCATGAGACTGATGATTGAAAGAGCAAAAGACCAAATCAGAGACCTTTGCTCATGTGTGTTTTTATGCATTGCGTCAAGGCGACCCGTATACACGAATAGCTTTCAGAGGAAGACCTGCCAGCAGAGAGTTGCAGATTCTCGAAATGACAAGAGACTGAACAAGCACCTGGGCAGCCTGTGTGGACAGAAATAGTCAAATCCTTTGGATGTTGTAGAGAAGATATCAACAAGAACGAGCTACATTAGCAACTTGTGAGGAGAAGGACAGCTGATTGTCCACAGTTACCCCAAAGGTTGTGAGCAGTGGCTGAAGAAGTTATTCTGAGATTTTGACCTGGAGATAAATCACCTGGGATGACCAGCAGTTCTGTTTTGCTGGGGATGAGTTTTAATTGATGATTGATTGATCCGAGCAGAAGCTGTGGTATCCGAGAAAAGAAAAGATGAGAAAAGATGAGTTGAGTGTCATCAGCATAGCAGTGGTAAGAAAACCCATGTGAGGATACGACTTCACCAATAGAGTCGGTATAGAGGGAGAAAAGGATGGGACCAAGTACCGAGCCTTGGGGCAGATGTGGACCCCCTCCATGTTAGCTGGTATGAGCAACCTTCCAGGTAGGAAGCAAACCATTCCCATGCTGCCCCATGAATCCTGAGGGTAGACACGAGAGTCTTGTGGTTGACTGTGTCGAATGCCGCTGAAAGGTCAAGGAGGTGCAAATGACAGCTTGGCTGATCGAGCAGTATGTAGGTTCTCAGAGACGGCCAAAAGAGCCGTCTCTGTGGAATGTGCCACTTTGAGGCAAGACTGGTTTGGGTCATAGAGGTTGTTCTGTGAGAGATAGACAGACTGTTGGTTAAAAACAGTGCGTTCCAGAGATTTAGAAAGAAAGGAGATAAGTGATACCAGTCTGTAGTTGTTGATGTCTGATGGATCCAGAGCAGGTTTCTTCAGGTTTCTACTACTTATATGGAAAATGAACAATGTCCAGTATCCACACTATAGGGACAAAAGTTTGTAGACACCTGACCTTAAGATCCCTCTGTGTTTTCTGAACAGCCCATTCCTCATTTAGTCCCCATTTGCTGTTATAATAAGATATAATAAGATGTTCTGCTAGATCTTGGAGTGTGGTTGTGGAAGTTTGTGACCGTTCAGCCATAGTATTTGTAAAGTCTGAGACATAGTGAAGTGGGCTAAGGAGGCCGGGGGTGCAGTCAGCGTCCTGTTCATGCCATAGGTGTTCATTATGGTTGAGGTGAGAGCTCTATAGCTGATCACTAAAGGACACAGCAGAAATAAAGTCTTAGCCGTAAGGAGGTAGAGGTCAGGAAACAAGATGTGAAGGGAAATATGATTCATGGACAGAGAAGAAGAGTAAAAATGCTGAATAAGAGAATAATCCTCTGGAATAAACACCTTAGATTTCACAGTTGGTTTGTTTTACACACACACACACACACACACACACACACACACACACACACACATATATATATGCAAACACAGAGAAAGGCAATTTGAGACAGCTTTGTGAACTTTTAGTCCCCCCCCCCTCTTTTTTTTCCTCTATCTCTCTCTGTCTCTTACACACACACACACACACACACACACACACACACACACACACACACACACACACACATGTACACATGTTAACACAAAAATAAAATTTTATTTCAATTTAGTCAGCTTTGTTCTCTCTCGGTTTGTGACTCTGTATCTCTCGCTCTTTCTTTCTCACTTACACACACACACACACACACACACACACACACACACACACACACACACACACACACACACATTCACACACAGTTAAACAAAAAAGACAAATAATATCTATGTTTAGTCAGCTTTTCTCTCACACATTCAACTTAACTCATTCTATCACTCTCGTTTTTTTTCTCTCTCTCTCTCTCACACACACACACACACACACACACACACACACACACACACACACACACACACAAAGAGTTCAGTACAAAAGCAGCAGTTTTATTTATCTTTAGTCAGATCCTCTCCTAGATACAACCCCCTTTCAAACTCTTTCTCACAGTAAGACAAAAAAGGACATTTTATTTATCTTTAGTCAGCTTTTTGTGTCTCTGCGTCAGAGGCACTCACTCATGCTAAGACAAAAAAAAAAAAACAAGCCAGTTTTATCAATCTTTCAGCAGCCTCCCCCTACCTCTCTCTCAACCCCCCTTCTTTTTTTCATTCTCTCACTGTTTAGCTCAGAAGTATATTTATGAGCTTCTCGGTTCTGTCCTTTCTGGCGCTTAAGTGTGTGTTACCCCATCGTCCAGCCGAGCTCGCTCTCACCCTTAACTCATCCCCAGTCTGACAGCCCGGTTTCCTCCTTTAAGAAAAACAGCTGCAAACGTTTGCATTTTAACCCCCTGCGCCACTCCATCTAGCGAAACACAAGGAGGGTCATCGAAGAGTGTTGGCTTTTCACCGCAGTTTATTCTGTTGCTCAGCATTTTAGAGGAAGTGTTTTGCAGCACAGACTGGGGTCAGTAGCAGTTTAACATAAGTCACACGTGCAGGAAAGAGTTGTACAAAAAACAATAGTTAAGTATTAAAATAAATCTATTTATTGGCTGACCATTAGAAAAATCTGCATTCAATAAACTGGTCATTGTTAATCGTAAATTAGAATATACCATCATTTATATTGTTATTTTTTTGTGAACTAAGTAGGGTTATCATTTTGATGACATTGGCAGTTATTTATTATATACACAGTGGTACCTCGACATACGAGTACCCTAAAATACGAGTTTTTTGAGATACGAGCGGTCACTCGGTCGATTTTTTGCTTTGATACGCGAGCAAAAACTTGAGATACGAGCTCGAGACGCCACTGCTAGATGGCGAATCGAAGCCAGAAAGCAAAGATTTTGATGAAAATTAAGATAAGCAAAGAAGAAAAAGTAAAAATTTTAAAGTTTAGGGATAAATAGTGTACAGGAGTGATAGTAAAAGAACGAGTTTTCCCTCCACCTCCGCTTATCGCCTCTGCCCCCAACTCGGTTAACATTATTTCAAATGCATTTTATTGCCGAGCTCCCTCAGGTTTTGGATTTGCATCCAATCGATCTTGAACCCACCAAAATCTCAAATCTATCCTCATGAAACTGCAATGAAATTCCAGTTCTAAAAAATATTCCAGTTTTTCCCTCTAAGACATTCGGATACCTTTTCAACCATCATATAATAGAACTGCCATTTCTATATCCGAACAGAGGTGTAAAGTATACTTGAAAATCATACTTGAGTAAAACGTATATAGACTGCAAAACTTACTCCATTACAAGTTAATGTAAGTCACCAATTTCAATATGACTTGAGTAAAGCCTTATTGAAGTATCTGTACAGTATTTTAACCGTACTTGAGTATTTTACTCATAATCACCGTAGACTCAAACATGCATTAGTCCGCAACACCAAGACACATGTTAGTCAAAAGCCAAAAACAGTCGATTTGTGAGTTTTATTTCCTAAAATCGAAATCAAATTGTACACCTCGACCCTGCATTAACCATTAACACAACAGCCTCTTCAACATGCAAGAGAATGGAACAAAGATTAAATAATTTGGGTCAAAAAAAAGACAAAATAGTAAAGCAATCTTTCAAAAAAAGGATCTTCAATTATCAACTAAAATGACAGTATAACAACACAAAGTAAAAGAACCATTAGTATTGAATGGATAAATAAAATGCAAGTAAATCATTTTAGATAAAACTAAATATTCAGAGCGGACTGTGATTTGATGCATTTCAAGAGCTCATTGCAATATTTTTAATCAACTTCAGCTAAAGATGGTTCTCAAATTTTTTGGAATTTATTCGAACTCTCTCACAGGCAGCAGATGTGAGTAGGGGAGTGTTGAAAATTATTGACATCTTCAGCTCAGGTGCAAAACGTAATTGTTAAAATTGATAAAACTTTTTGATTTGCAGCAGCAGTTCCACGATGCGTTATTCAGGCGCGATTATGAACTAAAGTTTCAAAATTTTTGGTTTTGGAAAGTGTGTATGTAGGATTATCCCCGAGTCCAAGCAGAAGTAACCCCAGGTTTTTAACACTGTGGAATACAGATGTGCAGCTGAGTGTTCTCCAAATAAACCACTCAGCATGTTACTGAGTGTTGTTACATACTCCTCATGTCCACATGACCCCTCGTTTAACTAAGATCCCACTTGACCGCCGTTGTCTTCTTGTGCAAGCGTGGCCGCTTAAGAACTTATGGTTTATTTGACCGGAATGGAGAAGCTTGCACTCTAAATATGCGGTCTTTGTCTAAAGTGTTGCTTACGTGCAGAAAGACAGCAGGAACAAAGTGCGGTTCCATGCGAGGGCTTCCTTTTTGATTTCCCAGCATTTATTACAATGCTTTGTGGTTTTTTTTTAGCCTTGATCGTGCTTTGTCTTAGTGTTTATGTGTCCCTTCTGCTCTATCTCTTCATGGGAGGAAAGCCCAGCACTCTGAGTCACTCGTGTCGGTTCGGTAGAAAAGGTTGGAAGAGTCTTTGTATAGCGAAAAGGTCATACAAATCCGTTTTCTGTAAAGAACAAAGAAGACTTTCTGCTCCTTTCTTGGAGTGTCTTGAACGCATTACGATGCACATTGTACTTTTAATAATGATATATTTTTAGCAGTGTTTCGCAGAGCACTTAGGGCAAAATACAGTTTGAAATAATGCTAGATAAATACGAAACAGGCAGATTACAAGAAGTGCTTTTGCTTATAATTAGGTCTATTATATTTATCCTGGTGTGTTTTTATTTTGCTTGGAAATATCCACAATTCTAACTCGCCCCCTTCCATTAATCCACATGAACAGTTTGTGCTCAGGGCTCATGCTTCAGTCAGTAATATGGCCTGTCCAGAATGGATCTATACCTAAGAAGTGCTGCTGTGATCGTTAAGACTAGAAGTGTACAGTAAACTCTATTCTTATACCTGGTATACTGTATGCTTTGCTTTTGCCTTTACCTAATGATTTGTAATCCTAATATTGGGTGTCAAGCAAAAGACAGTGGAGTCCTGGTTTCTTTTGAAATTTATCCCTTGGGCTCTTTAAGGGAGATTCTCCTTTCCTCACCGTCACCTCTGGGTTGTTCATTAAAGATTTAAATCTCCATTCAGATTTCTCGAAAACCGAATTTAATTGGCATATCTCACATCAAAATATCACTTTTTTGCACATTACTATCAAAAAAAGAAAAAGAAGAAGGAGGGCTTTGCTTGCTGAGGGCAATTCCATGAAAACTTCTTATTCATTCTTTATAATAAAAATGGTTTTGTAAAAAAAAAAAAACATGGCAACGAGAAGTTTCTTTAGACTGTTATATATTGCTCTGATTGCCTTCATACACGTAGTAGGAAAACCGTATATATACTGAGTATACTGCAGTCGAGTTAATGTGAGATAGAGGTAAAGTGAGAGGGTCCATCAGGTGGCCTCGGTTGATACTGGATAAAAAAAAAAAAATTTTACTAGGCGGAAAAAGACAGCCCTTTTGGAGAATTCTGGAGAGTTCTTTCAAATGTGTAAAGGCCATCAGGTCTAGTAATATTCTTGTAGTAAACGTTACAGTGTAAAAGCATGTGGAACGATTACGTTGTTTTATACCATGGTCTAATTACTCGATTCTGATTGGCTAGATCCTGCGAATTCAAACCGTCGGACGCAGTTTAATCGCCGCTCGTTGTTAATGGCTTAGTTAACAAAACAAACTATAGTACAATACAGAGCGAGACAGTGGTCATAAAACGTTTGTATATGACGTTACTCATCTAGTTAGATGCTATTTGCAGTTGTTTAATTTACGCCATGAATACGGTGAATGTGTTGATTTTGATAAATGGGCTAAGACACAAAACGAATTTGATGAACAGACAAAAATGCTCATATGAGAAAAATGGAACAAGGAGTTTACACCAACACCTTCCTTATTATTAGGGATGTGGAACAAGCTCACATAATTCACACAAATGTAACCGTATTGTACTACTTTATCTCTGTGTATTATTTAGAACAGACGTCTCTAAATCTGACAGCTCATATATAACTATATATATATATTATATTAATAATATTTTGCACTACAAACATCAATGACTGCTTTAAGTCGCTGCTGGCAAGTGACCATGATATAAATGGGACTCCTGGGGTGGTGTAACTCACCCCTAGATATGGATTTTATTTTAAATAATGCACAAGACCACCATTTGCACATGCCTAAATAATGATTATTTAAAAATGGTTTGATTAGATATAAATATCAAGAAAACCGTCCTTTGTTTTTTTTTTTTTGCCAAAATTCATGTGATATCTTTTCCATCCTGGGAATTCTCAGAATGGATCAACCCGAGTTTAAACCTGGAATCAGCTTGAACCAGTACAGTGGGTTTTTTTTTTAACACTTCCGGAAAAACAGCGCCACGCAATTTACAACACAATAAGTAAAAAAACAATTGCGCAAACTTTTTTATGAGGGCTTTGTTTAATTCCATTTGCAACATCTGCAAGAGACATTTTCCGATAAATTTGGCGACAGGACTTTCTGGCTGCTTTCTTTGGCTTGTCTGTTCTCGAGTCAGGTTCGGAGCAGGCAGTGAAATAGCCCTGCAGAAGAAGGATAGGGTCTGTTCCTATGAGCAGCAGCATGGTGAGAAAAAGGAAAAAGAAACAGCAGCCGGATTTTTACATTCTTGTGTGAAAGGAATTTCCAATTTACAGACTTGGATGAGTGGGAGGATTTTCAAGATTGGTATTTCCCACTAAATTATAGAATATGTGCACAGAAGTTTGTGGACACCTGAGCATAAGATTTGAATTTCACATTTAGGCCTCATTTTGCTGCATCTGGAAAGAAGTTCCACTACATTTTGGAGTGTGTGTCTGGAGATTTGGGTTTCTTCAGCCACAAGGGTGTGAGTAAAGTCAGTTACTCATGTAGAGTAAAGGTGGCATGGGGTTCAGTCAGCATTCCAATCAATCCCAAAGCTGTTCAGTAAGGTTGAGGACAGAGCTCTATATCAGACCACTTAAGATCTTCTGAACCATTTAAACCATATCTTCATAGAGCTGACTTTGTGCACAGGGATATAGTCATGCCGGAACAATTTTCGAATGAGGGCCAAATTTAATGTTCCTGCATCCGAAGACATTTTATTCGATTGTGTGTGTAAAAAAAACACATATGGCTGATGTCAGGTGTCCCAATACTTTTGTCCATATAGTCTATGTTGTACATGGAATCTTAAGAACTGGGATTTCTTTGTTCTTCCAGTGAGAACATTTAATAAATGATAAGTAAATACTGTTTCATTAATAACATCAGCACAAAACACACTTTTTTTGGCAATTTTCAGTGGCACTACTGGACAACTAGTGTTTAGTCTGATTAAACACTCTAAAACATACTGAATAGGGATTTTAGATTAACAGTATGTGAAAGCCACACCAGCATCAATCTTTCTTCCTGCCCTCATCTTCCTTCCTTCCTTCCGTCCTTCCTATCTTCTGCTCATATCTGGAGTAGCTTTCCTGGTGAAGAATCCTGCTGAAAGATTGCAGTTGGGTTTATCTCTGAAAGGTCTTGGGAAAGGTTGCTTTCCACAGCCAGCGCTGCATAAAAACCCGATCTTTACACTTTGAGAGTTTGGCACTCTAACGGGACTTGGACTTGTGAAGTTTGGACGAAGCTGTGCTTGTGAAACTCGTTTTCGTTAAGCTGTGGAGAGAAAGACAAACACGGTTGCCTTGTGGACTTTAATACCTCAGCAGTGGTCTGGGGTTTTTTTTTTTTGGAGGGGGGTGATCTCTTTTGGCAGCTGATATGCTTGTGATATAGTGTCTATTTTGGCAACGTCAGGGTTTGGAACGACAACCAAACATGAATAATTCCTCACTTTGACTCTTTTGGGTCATGGGAAAAAGCAGTGAGGAGTCAAAGGCCATTAGGAGGTACATGCACATCCAGTTGTGAGTTCTCTGCCTGTTTATTTTTTTAAAGGCATCCCGCTTGAAACTTTATCGCAGATGAGACATGTGGCTTAGGAGACAATGGGTTTTTTTGGTTTTTTTTCTATATCAGCTTGTAACTTTGTTTAAATGAACACAGAGGGGTCATCTGTCCAGCTCCCTATCACTCAACATAATAATAATCTTGGAGCCATGGCTTGCATTCCATCTGCTCTGTGTTGGTGTTTAGACAAAAGAAGATGGTGAAAGACAGTAGTAGTAGTGATTGTGCAGTTTGGCTGTAGTTAGGCATTGCTGAGCCAGAAGCATTATTAAAGTGAACCTACCAACTTCACCAAAACAGTAATGGACAAAGTATTTTTCTCTCCGCATGTGTACTACTTTATCAGAGGCTTTTTAATCTTTGGAAAGTTTTCCCCTCCATTTCCATTCATCCCTCCCTCAGAAGTCTGCGCTCCAATTAATTCCAAAAGCATTTTAGGGGTTGATGTTATATCTCTATAGCAGGCCACTCCAGATCTTCCACTCCAACCCTCGTACCTTCAGGGAGCTGGTTTTATGCACAGGAGCATTGTCATGCTAGAGCAGGTTTGGGTCTCCTAGGTCAAGTGAAGGAAAACATTTAAAGACATCCTATAGGTTACCAGCGCCATTTGGATCCCACTTCATGTGGAGTTTGGATATCGGACCTCTTTGAGTGTTTAAAGGCTCTGGCATGGAGAAGCTGGTGTTGGATCCATTATGATGGCAAATGTTGAGCTATTTTATGAGTTGCTTAGTAGTTCTAGGTTCCATAATCTCAAATGACTGTATAAGACTGTAGAAAGGACATTACTCATAATCTTACATTCCAGTGCTCATGTTAGTTCTCACTCTCCAGTGTTCTGTTTAAAGATTTATGATCACAATCTTGATCACTATCTGGTTCCTCTCAAGGATTCTTCCTCATAACATCTGAGTGAGTTTTTCTTGCCACAGTCGCCATGGCTGCTCATTAGGGATAAATACACATTCTTCACTTTAACTGTTAAAATTCTGTAAAGCTGCTTTGAGACAATGTCTGTTGTGAAAAGCGCTATAAAAATAAACTTGACTTTACTGTACATTATTATACTGTACAACACTTTGAGGAAGAACCAAATATGGCTGGAAAAGTCAGGTGTCCCAGTACCTTTGTCCATAAATTGTATGTCTGCTGTGTTGTAGGTAGATGTTTGTAGTTAAAGCGGTGCTCTGAGATCACATTTTTATATGTACTTTTTTTTTTTGTTCAGCCTATAAATTCGCTCACAAACAATCATGTGAATTATAAAAGGGTGCAGAAACAAAAAAAAGTTATAATAAGCTGATCTGTAGTGCATCTGATCTCCATCTACCTCACTACATCAGCTTCAAACTGATAAACACGCTTTTGTGCCTCGGGTATGAACCCGCTACTTCCTAAAGCGCTTACTTTCACTTTTCACTGTGAACTCTGACACGTGTTTTCACACGTTCTTATTCTTAGAAGCAGAAGATACAAGACTAGGAAAAACTGGTGTTTGTTATAAAACGATTACACTACAATTCTATGCTTTTTCGATTTCTTTCTGCGCATTTTGGAAACAATATTCATTTCGTCCCTTGACACATGTCTAGTTTTATGTCTATGTAAGCTAAACCTACACTATAAGAACAAAAGTATTGGGACAGCTCACAGTTCCAGCCATATGGAACATTGCTATTCACTTAAAACAAGTGTGTTTGCAAACAAAAGTTTAACAGAACAAAAGACTTTCGATCAAAACCTCCGCATTCCTTTCTTGATATTTATATTTAGATATGTTTAGCAACTTAAAAACAGGGCATCTTCGGTGGCGGATCACTTAATTTGACGAAAACATTGCGCTAAATTAAGCCGGCTACACCATGACATGACCTGTTGTATTCACTACACTATATGGACAAAACTATTGGGACACCTGACTTTTCCAGCCATATGTGGTTCATCCCCAAACTGTTATCACAAGCTTGGAGGCAAATAATTGTATAGGATGCTTCTGGGATGCAGAAGCATGAATTTTCCCTTCTGAACCTGTTCCAGCATAACTATGCCCCTGTAACACAAAACCAACTACATGGAGATATGGTGGACATGGGTTAGAATGAAAGAAGAGAAAGATCTCTCACCTCAACCCTATTGACCACCTTTGAGAATTATTGGAACGCTGACTGCACCCCAGGCCTCCTCAACCTACATCAGTTGCTTGAGTTTACTAACACCCTTGTGGCTGAATCAGCACAACTCTCCATAAGCGCACTTCAAAAGTGGAACATCTTCCCAGAAGTGTGGAGGTTATTATAACAGCGAATGGGGAGTAAATGTGAAACAGCATGTTCAAAAGCATTAGCATCTTATGACGACAAGCTTTTGTCCATAACTTGTATTACCAAATTATTACTTCTATTTAAAGGAAAACATTTAAGTGAAATAACACACTTTTTATATATATATATATATATAATATATATATATATATATATATATATATATATATATATAACACAGCGAGAGATATTGGTCACAATTGTTCATTTTATGGACAAAATTATAAGTTTGAGGTCTGAAAGATAGAGACCATTTTTCCAAATTCCTTTTGCGATCCTAAACCATCTCATGATATTCAGAACTGATTGTACTTGTTTGTTAGTACACGGGTACATGACCCTTTCTCATTTTCCAAAACCATCCATCATCCCTGATATCATCTTTCCCTCCTCCCATCATTTTAAACCTGGTTCCAAATAACTGGCCACATTCCTTTTCCAGTGACAAAATTTCCCCTCAACAGTGGTTTTTTTTTGTTGTTCTCCGCATTCCTATGTTCCAGATATTTCCTCAGGGATGGCTATGGAAGCCCTCCTGACATCTCTGCTGGAAAAACCGGAGAGCTGAATAAACCAAAGAATCCTGTAGAGTCTGAAAGTAAATCGGCGACGTCGTCATTTCCGTCTCTACTTGCCTCCGTGTATGAATCATGTGGAAAATTGCGAACAGCATCTTGGAATGTTTGCTTTCTCCACCTTTTGTGGTTAGTTGGAAAGTCGGTATAGTGTGACCATGTGTAGCTTTGAAATGAAACCAATGAAAATTAGTGGCCAAGGATAATTCCAGGAAGAGGATAAAAAAGCTGCAGTCAGCTTTTACCTAGAATATGGAAAAGTAAATTAGCCAAGTGGGAAATTTTATCCAGACGTCCCTACATTTTCCGTTTGTCCGTTACTCCTAAGCACAGAGGTTAGACCAAGTCTGAGGAAAGACCAAGACGGAGACCGCCACTATATAGACATGCATTTCCTGATGGCACAATATAGCTACTGTAGCCCTCATCCATTTCATTACACATTAAGCTTTTTGAAGAGCAACAGGCTGTTTAATTGTTTTTTTTTCCCCCAAGTATGAGGCAGGTGCAGCTCCTCAAATATCCCTGGATTTGTCTTAGTGTTGAAGTTGGCTGAGTTTAAAACAATTGGCCAAGAAAGGTGTATTTCTGAAGTAAACATTCAACTCAAGAGAGCTTGAAGGGGCGCCAGATTATGAAGATTTGCCTCATGAATGACATTTATTAATAATCCCGTGTTTTTTTTGTTTTTTTTTTATTGTTTGTTTTTCTGAAAAGCTTTTGGACTGACGGTTGCTTAAAAAGTCGTATTTCCCATTATAGTGAGGAGTGTGTTTACAGGATCACATCTGGAACCGTTATATTTGAATATTTAATGACATTACTCCGCCAAGTCTTGCTGATTAATTAGCGCGACACTGTTCGTGTCCTCAGTTTGACTCTGTTGCACTTTGTGACTGATATTAAGGGACTACATCTTCAGATATGACCAAAACTCCCACAGTTCAAAGCATTAAGTGAGATATGTATATTGGTAGTGTATGTTAAGAAGGTTACAAGCGTTTTATGTGAATGAGCTGATTACGCTGCTCATTTTACAGCTGGTGCTTGATAGATCTCAGTTCTGCAATAGCATGTCTGGTTCTGCTTTCTGGGTTTTGCTTCTGTGAGGATTGCTTCTGTTGGACCAGAAACCTCAGGAACAGTTGTGGGTGTGCGTGAGCATGTGCGTGAAAAATGTGTACCAACCGGTACCAATGCAAAAGTGCTTTCTTTGCTAGTTTTATTGGAAAAACCTGATATGAGCTTTTAAAAAAAAAAAATCTTGAATTTATTTTTGATTAAAAGTTGTTGAGAATTGAAAATGTCAAGATGTGAAAAGACTGATGGTGCAGCAGCTGAGACTGATGGTGCAGCAGCTGTGAATGATGGTGCAGCAGCTGTGACGGATGGTGCAGCAGCTGTGACGGATGGTGCAGCAGCTGAGACTGATGGTGCAGCAGCTGTGACTGATGGTGCAGCAGCTATGACGGATGGTGCAGCAGCTGTGACTGATGGTCCAGCAGCTGAGGCAGCAGTGCTGGTTTATAATCAGTGGGTTCCTGAGGTAAAAAACGAACAGTTCAATCACCTAAAAAGGGGTGATTTCTGATATGGTGATGTTTTCTAAAAAAAAAATGTTGAGCATTTTTTTGGAAGGAGTCTCCAGTGTCCAGTGCATTCTATGAGTGAGATCAAAGTTTGCAGTTTCTGGTTTCATGGTTTCTCACGACAGGCTTTTTGTTCTCTTCCTTTTCTGTCTTTAAGACAGAGGAGAAAAAGACACCTGTTGAGTGATAGACAGTTTATAGCTGTTAATCCTGTTCCTTTATTTTTCCCACCTGGGGAAAGTCTTCAGAACCGATAGCTTCTCAACAACACGACGAGCTGCTCTTGTTTCTAAAGAGCGGCGGGGGGAAAAAGATTCTGGTTAGTGGAATGTCTGTTATTAAATGTCCTATAATATCAGTGGTAACAGGAACTAACTTGTTTTGTGAACATTCCAGAACAGTGGCAAATTGCTGTAGTGTCAGCGGAATAAACAGTTCGGGATGTGGAGCCGTTTGCAGTTCTGTACGTGTGCAGTTGGACCTGCTTTTTCTGCTCACCATGTTTGGGAAGAGTTGTTATTAGTGCTACCATGGTCTCCTTGTCAACCCGATCCGGTCTGGTCATTCTCCTCACCTCGCTCTGGAGGTTTTTTGTTTTTATTTTGTCATTCTGTGTAAACTCTAGAGACTCTAGATGGTCTTAGAGATCACAGTTTAACTCAGTGGCTGATTTTATGCGATGTTCTGACATCATTGATTGTCAGCATGCCTGTATGAGTACGTCTTTTGTGCCCCCTCCTCCTCCTCCTCCTCTCCCTAGAGATCGTCATATAGCATGCCCATTCTTTTTTCTTTCTTTCTTTTTTTTTTTTTTATAAAGTTTAACGATTTCCCGAAACAACTCCTAAAACTTGTTCATTGTTCCAGACGTTGTTTAGCGAGACAGGTTTATCGTCACACACTCGGTCCGAACGAGCATGTTTCCTACTACCATGCTGGGTGTTTATGAACTGTGTAGAGCAGCCAGATTTCCTGAGACCTTCTCTTCGCTTTGTAAGCTTTAAATATCTACCAGGTCTTTGTGTTTGGTGAGCGAGTGCTTCAATTGCCTGTGCGTGTGCACCAAAAGATCTTGCGTGCTGATGTGTGTCAAGAAATATTTTTTTCCAACATTTAGAGCAGCAGCTGTGTACAATTAATTTGCTGTATAGATTTATTTGTATATTGAGTGTCACATGATGTGTTCGGTCAGAATAATGTGCAGTGACATGCCTAGTCCACGTATATTTCACCGTATGCCAAGATACACTTTTGACAGCTGATCAGACCACCTCCTATAGTCACACACTCGCACACCAGTTAAAATGATTAGAAGAAAGAATCACGGGGCTCAAAGCACAAGTAATCACATGCTTCAGCTTTCACTTTTGGAGGCACATTTGGATTCGGATTAGGACAGGGGTAAGATGTCTTCACAGAGAATCAGCACAAATCAACATGTCACCACAGTGGCAACTGATTACTCATCATACCAAAGATCTTATTTGTGTCTGGTGAAGTTGTCCTCGCTTTACAATCAGCTCTGGCTTTATAAGTTTAACCTGTGATTTGCTTTGCGTTCAAGTTAACGTTTGAATAACGCATAGTTTCTATAGTAACCGCTTATTCACATGTATTAAAATGAGAGCATGGTACAACCAATTTATGGGAAAGCGTATCATTGTCGATACGGTGAAGCGGAACTGATTTCAGTTAATGTAAGGAGTCCTCAGTGTCAGCCTTTTGTAACTGCATTAAAATGACCTTAAATTCAAGTATAATGACTGGACAAAATAAAACGACCTTTATGCTGTTCTATGATGTCCTTTTGTTTGATGACATCACAGTTCACACTACGAGTTGCATTTCTTTGTTCTGAAGAAAAAAACGAGAAGCTGGCAGGGCGGGAATGATTGTTATAGCTGCTCTAACATTTGTGAAAACAGGAATCGATTCATTTTGTCGACTTTCTCCAACATGCACCATAGTAAAAAAAAAAAAAAAAAAATAAGTAAGCAATGCCGTTTCTGATGTTTAAGCTCACCAGCACACAAGCACAGCTTGGAGAAACACAGACGCATGCAAATGTCCCCCTCCCCCCCATATCCAGCTTAGGTGGATTTCTTTTTAGCTTTTTAGGCAAAAGAAGAAGCCACAGATGATAAAGACATCTGTTTTAACGATTCGACATGAGCAGCATGGATACAAATTGAGTACAGTCTTAGCTGATGTTATGTCTATAGGACATACTGTATTAAGTACACACATGAGAACTTTTGTCTGCTGTCTCTGTTTGCTGGAACCATCAATGGAGTTTATAAGTTAAAGGATATCAAGCACATGGCAGATATAGATCAGGATATATGCCAGAATACTTCTGTGACATTTGTGTATAAACCATTGTATCTATCAAAACATGTACGCTATATAGACAAGAATTTGTGGACATCTGACCATATGATTTGTTTGTGCTTGTTGAACTTCCCATTCTAGTAAAGTCAGGTACAGATGTAGATGATCAGGCCACATGAGATCTTCCACTTTAAACCATGCAAACCATGGCTTTGTTACAGGGGCATTGGTGGAACAGGTTTGGATCTTGTAAGTTAGTGAAGGCAAGATTTAATTCTAGCACATCCAAAGTCATGTGTGCCTTCAACTTTGTGGTAAAGTTGTGGGGAAGAACCACATATGGCAGGAACAGTCATGTGTCCCAATACTTTTGTTCATGTACTGTACTTACGAACTGTCGGAATACAGCAGGTTATGTCATGCAATAGCCGATTTAATGCAGTTATTGCAAAAAAAATTTATTATTATTTATTTTATTTTTTTTAAAGTATCTGTTCAAATTCTTTTGATGGTCAAATTTGGTGATCTGTCGCCGAAGGTGCCATATTTTTAAGATGTTAACGTATTTTGCTGTAACTGTGAGGAAAAGAGTGGTGTGGTTCTGATATAATGTCTCGTACTCATCTTTTTCATGTTTTAAGTGTGTAGCTAAAACCAAAAAATTGTCCTTGTTGTTCCAATACTTTTAAGAATAGAAATAACACCTCCACCACCAGTCAAATCCGCTGTGTAATGGTGTATGGAGTTATATCAGGTTTATCAAGAGGACTTGTATACTTATCGGTTATTTATTTATTTATTTATTTATTTAATTATTTAAGTATTTATTTAATTAATTAATTTAGAGGTTGAGATCAGTTTTTGTCAGGTAAATCAGTTCCAATTCATGTATTTAAGAATTGTGATCACATTATGTAAAACCTTTTGCGATAAATGGCAAATCCTAACTTTTAGCTTTCACTCACGTATTTTTCCAAACTGAATTAAACATGACATTCATATTTCTATAAGTATCTCCACTAAAGCCACTGCTTCACTTGCCATTGTCTCGTTTCCTTTTTTTCTCTGTCCTTTAGCAGCCATGCCGTTCGTGATCATGACCATCATCTACAAGCCGTACCAGCGAGGTGTATACTGCGACGACGAGAGCATCCGTTACCCTTACAAGTCCGACACCATCTCACATGGCTTGATGGCCGCAGTCACGATCACCTGTTCCATCATTATTGTGAGTCTGTACTTAACATGCTTCATTAGATGGCCAGTACTATTTTTTTATTACCCAAATTACAGATGGGTGATAAATTCAAGGAAGAAGGAAGCAGTAGAGGGTTTTTTTTCACTGTAGATCAACATAAAGTTCTTCTGAAAAGCCATTGATCAAACAGTTCTCTTGTGATGAGAGTGATCACTTATAGGCTGACCCCACCCCCATCTGCACAAGAACACGTACTGGTTCGATGAGGATTAATAAAATAATGCAAAATTGTGTGCTATGGAATTCACAGTCAACAGATCTCAACCAAATCGGATACTTTTGGGAGATTTTGGAGTGACGTTTTGGACAACACCAGTTGAAGGAACATCTTTTGGAACGTGTTGTCCAACCCTCCAATGCAGAGGTGTAAAAAGTACCTGAGACTAAGATTAGAGTAAAAGTATACGATACCTTACTGCAAAACTTGACAAGTTGTCAACAATTACAATATGACTTGAGTAAAAGTATTAAAACGTCTGATTTGAGCAGTACTCGCGTATTTTACTCATAAAGACACGTTAGTTAAAAGCCAAAAAACTGTTGATTTGTAAGGTTTTATTTTGTAAAAATAAAAATCGAACTGTACACCTCGATCCTGAATTAACCATCAACACAACAGCCTCTTCAACATGAAACAAAGATCAAAAAACAAAGTCAAAAAGGTTTCTTTAGTTAACAAATACAATTACAGTATCATAACCATATAATGGACAAATAATATTAAAGTTAATCATTTTTGATGAAGTAAAACCAAGTATTTAGCCCTGACTGTGATTTAATGCACCTGCCAGGTTCAGAGAATGGCAATATTTCAATACTTCAACAAATGCTGCTTTTGGGGAATTTATTCGAGATCTCACAGTCAGCAGATGAGGGTAGGGGAGTGTTGAGCCTTAATGACAACTTTAACAAAATGTAATTGGTAACGGTCAATTTAGTTGTAATAGGGTAAAAAGTACATATTGTACCATTAATGTAGCTGAATGGAGAGTAAAAATTGCTTATATATTTGATTTGAAGTAGCCAAAAAAATTACTTAAGTACAGTAAGGAAGTACATGTACATAAATACTCCAATGCAAGGTGTATCTAAGCAGTTCAGATAGCTTCTTGTGCTTTTCTTTGACACTTTTTTTTTTTTATTTGAATAATTCATCCCCTATTTTATATGATCTGTGGTAGGACATGGTCATGGTAGGACTGTGCCATTTTTCTAGCTGTCGTAGCATTCTTTTCTCTTCTTCCCATTTTATACAGATTACCACAGGAGAAGCCTACCTAGTCTACAGCAAGCGGCTCTACTCGAACTCGGACTTTAACCAGTACGCCGCAGCGCTCTATAAAGTGGTGGGCACGTTCCTGTTCGGCGCTTGCGTGAGCCAGTCTCTTACAGAAATGGCCAAGTTTACAATCGGACGACCGCGGCCCAACTTCATGGCGGTGTGCGCGCCAATCGTGTGCGAAGGCTACATGCTTCAAATTAACTGCACGGGAAGCAAAAACAACGTCACCGAATCCAGGTACCGCACTTGGAGACAGGAAGGCCAGGGCTTAAGGTCCTCACTGCTGTTGACCCAACTTCCTGTGTTTGTTTCTTTTGTGTTGTCAGTTTTAATTCTCGCTTCCTGTTTTGTCTCTCGTGTGTGATTGTAGGACTTGACCTTTCTCAGAAGGGTTCTTTTGTTTGTTTTACTGCAAGCCATTCTAAATTTGTGCATTCTGTAGACTACAATACTGCTGAAGTCTAAATAAAGGCATCAGCTCGTTCCTGTTAAAAGCTTCAATGTCACACACACCACCCCCCCCCCCACCCCCCAAAAGAAAAAAAAAAGAAGCTCTCATTTATATACTTTTACCTCCATTTGATGACATACATGATTAGAAGAATTAGATAAATTATGCTATCAATGGTGCTTTTTTTCCCGCTTCCCACTCCAGGTTGTCCTTCTACTCTGGCCACTCGTCCTTTGGGATGTACTGCATGCTGTTTTTGGCGGTGAGTTGACCCACTCTCACATCATTCATCATTTCAGATATTCGTAAAAAGACCAAATTTCATGTTCTTTTTTATCGAAATGGACACACAATTTTAACAACCCCTTTAATCTGCAACTTTTACTTCCCAAGAGATTAAAAGTTATTTTTATGCAAAAACCATCACAGAATGTTTTCCCATAAGGACCATAAACTGGCTCACATCAGCATTTAACTGGGGTTTTTGCCAAGAGTACACAATGCATAAATAATCCCGAGCCAGGGATGTGTATCAGATAAAGCTTTCGGGTCAAGAGGCATTCCTGTCCTGTTTAAACACGCTAATAGGAACACTATAATGTTCTTCACACCCACATAATCCACAGGATGCTGTGGACGAAAAACTGCCGGAATGTTTGCTTCCTTATAAAATTTCTGAGGAAAAAAAAACTGGTTCTGGATTCATTTTCTGGGGGAAATAAATTCCACAGGTTGTAGAACTACTTTACCAAAATTATGATTGGTTTTCTTTTGAGTCTGGTTCCTCATACTCTTTGGCTTGCTCATCAGGGATCTTATTGGGACAAATTTCGGACATGAATATCTGTCCGTCTTTTCAGCTATCCGTCTATCTACCGATCTGTCTGTCTAGCTGTTGATCGATCGTAATTATTTCTGTGAAGCTGCTTTGGAACAATGTCCACTGTGTGATTTTGTGATTCACCAAAAACTATAGCTAGATGTTTGATAACCTTTAGTGCCAATATTCTATTATAAATATTTTATTATTGAGATGTTTTTTTTCTTTTAAAGTTAAAGGTTTGAAAGATAGGAGTGTCTCGTATTTTCCAAACACTGATCCTTTTTTTCCTTTTTTCTCTTTAGTTATACGTGCAGGCACGCATGGCATTCAAATGGGCTCGTCTGCTCCGACCTACAATTCAGTTCTTTTTGGTTGCCTTCGCCATTTACGTCGGATACACACGCGTGTCCGATTACAAACACCACTGGAGCGATGTACTCGTGGGTCTGTTGCAGGGGGCGCTCATCGCCGTTCTCAACGTAAGTTTCAACTGAGAAATTATTTTTTAATAATAATAATAATGACAATTTTGAAATAGATTTTTTTAATAACCACGTGATGAAATGCCCCCACAGGTGCGATACGTCTCAGATTTTTTCAAGGAACGTCTTCCGCAGCAGCGGCACCCCGAAACGTGTGAGACGGACGATTCGGAGCGCAAACCAAGCCTGCAGATAGCTGATCAAGAGAGAAATCACCATTGCAGCTTTTCTGGGACTGTATGAGAAACTTTATGAGAGGCTGGTGTGTTAACACAACAGAAAGTGTGTGTGTGTGTGTGTGTGTATGTGTGTGTATATATATATATATATAAAATGTATGTATATATAAAACCACTGGACAGGCTGCAGTGCTGCTCACTAATTCCCACAAATCTGCATCCCAGAGGCATCAGTGCAGCTACTGTAGCCACTAAAGCTGAGTGGCACTGACTACAGACTCGCCTCCACACGTGGATAATCTCTCCTATATGCCTGTGTGTGTGTGTGTGTGTGTGTGTGTGTGTGTGTGTGTGTGTGTGTGTGTGTGTGTGTGTGTGTGTGTGTGTGTGTGTGTGTGTGTGTGTGTGTGTGTGTGTGTGTGTGTGAGAGAGAATATGTATGTGTGAGGAATCATATAGTATTCCTATATTTTGTCCTTTCTGTTGAGGGTCTGATATATTTATACTTTATACGGATTACATAAATCAGTTTTTTAAGCACATGATTCTCTCAAACTTTTATTACTTTTATCCAAAGAAACAGATTTAAATCATATCAGCAACTTCACATGATTCTAAGAGTCCTAAAAACTCAGATGTCAAGGCGTGGAGATCCATCGGTCATGGGTCATTGGTCGGTCCGTCAAATTTCAAGAAGCCATGCCACTGAAAACGTAAGGTAGAAGTTGTTTAGACGTGTTCCTCATCCACTAGGTTGTGATGAGTAACTCAAAAGTGTGTATATATATATATATATATATATATATATATATATATAATATACACACATGATTTTAAGCATTTTTTAAATACAAATATGTCCTGTGGTGGTTGATTTCTAGTTCCGACCCTGCTGGTGAATCGCAGTAGTGTTTATTATATATATATCTCCCAAGACATTCAATTCACTAGGTGGACTGCATAATGTGACAAAATTTTACACTTTTTTTAAATTTTATTTTTTAAAGATTTTCTATATCTTCACCAAATACCACTAGTTAACAAGTGCATATTTGCAAGCTTGTTATTTTTTTCTACTGCTTTTTTTTTCCTTTTCTTTGTTTTCAATGTGAATTTATGGACAAATGGAGTTTATATCTATAATCTCATACCTGACATCATTTTTATAAAGTATACAAAAATAAATAAATAAAAATGTATATATTTACAAAGTAGGCTTTAGGATGCAACATTTATTTGCTGTCAGAACTGACTGGCTTTCAGTAAACTTTTGTAAAGCAATGGATTTTGGATAAGTAAGCTTCTGCGACGTTGCACTCAGCAGAGAATGCTTTAAGAGTGGACCTCATGACAGATCTTACGTCTGGCACTGTCGGGGGAAAAAAAAAAAAGCTCTTGAAAACCTGCCTGAGGCACATGGTTAGGATTTGTAAATGTTTATAGCATTTTCTTTCTACATGCATAGCCTCTTTCTCATCTAGGCCTTGATACAAAATTCCTACCAGTGTCCTCTCTGTCCGTTTTATATGAAGCATGTGTTGGATTTTTTTTCTATGCGTAATTGCAAAAATTGGGGTCAGAAGCCGGGATGGGGGGGGGGGGGGGGGTGCAAAAAATTTTGGAACGGCACCATATTAAGAGAAGCCATGACTCTTTAATGCCTGAAACAAACAAAAAAAAACAGTGTGTCTTTGTGTATAAAAACTATGCAGTATTCGTTGTGTATCGTTTCTGTATTCTTACATGACAATAATAATATGCCCATCCTTTTTTTTTTTTAATAGAGTCCCTTTGCAAAATTGATCCATCTGTTCCATTTACAGAACTATGACTCGTGTCTGAGTTCGTGTCACTCTTACAGATTGCGATTATTTACACTAATAAGCACTCCTACCATGAGCTGTGCATCAACATTGCTTAGGTTGCGCGATTTTTTATTGCACTCTATATTTACTAAGCATGAGGTGATTTTTTTTTGTTTTTTTTAAATCCCCCTCTTGCTCCAACAAACAGAGCCTTTCTGTGTTTCTCTGGTGTAGCTGCTGAAAGCTAAAAGCCTTAAAATAGAGCAGGCCTCAGTGTTTGGGGGGGGGGGCAGCAGTGCCTTACTGCAAAGCATCTTTTATTATATATTTGTGTACTACATTCGAATGTGGAACGGATTCGAAAACGCGTATAACATTCATGCCTTTGCATTAAGCTTTAGTTTGCACATTTACAGCACAAATACCAGCGTGTTCTCGTGCCTACACAAGCCCTAATTATATTATTCACGGTTACTGTGTAAAATGAACAGGTTTTTCGGAATATTTTCGAAATCTCTTCTCTGAGCTGCATTCAAGTGAATATGAAATAGAAAGAAGTGAACATCTGTGAAAAGAAAATCTACTACTATGAGCTTCAGCACAGAAATGCTGTATAAATGATGGGTTAAAAACTGACTAAAAAGAAATTCGAATCATTCGATCAATCTTGACTGCCTTATTCCAAAGCTGCAATTACGAGATTTATAGTCATGGCACAGTTTATATACAGGAGATCTATATATATATATATATATAATTTTATCTACTGATTACTAATTAGGCCTCCGAATTTGCATCTGTGAATGCGTTGAAGCCGCCGTCTGTAGCAGGAGATATTTTAATGTTCTGTCTGATACTGTGGCCTGCACGCTGACTTTTCCCAAAAGCTTTTGATTGTATGCCTTAAACATTGCACACATCAAATATTTTCTATATGTATATTTTTTTCAAGTTTGTATGACTTTTACTACTGTAGACAAATAAAAAAAATCAATTACTCATGTACCATCTTGGTGCTGACTTTTGTTTTTTCGGCTACAGTGTCAGAATGTGTGTGTGTGCATATGCATCTTCATGAACTCCTCATTTAACTCTAAATCTACAGAACTCCCTTAGTATGGTATGTACACCACAGGATATTACCTATTTTCAATGGTTGACTCATAGAAATGTTTCTCTTTTACTGATTTAACCTGATGTTCCACAGATTTGCTTGTTTTTATTTGAGGTGTGTGTTTTTTATTATCATATACTGGAACTGCGATAAGCGATAATGGAGAATTACTGGGGCAGGATTTACGCTGCCCTGCATAAACACTTTATGAACTTTTTTTAAGGCACAATTAGTAACACGGTTGACACCTAGCCAACTTGGGCTAGTTTGAGATCTTGATTTTATAGAAAAAAAAAAATGGGAATGAACTCTCCACAATCAAAGGCAAATTGTAAGTAGGGAAACTAGGAATGCACATGTATTCCAGTGACTTTGCAAAGCCTGAGGAAAAAAGAGAAAATACACTACATCGACAAAAGTATTGGGACACCTGACTTTCCAGGCATATGTGGTTCGTCTCCAAACTGTTTCCACAAAGTTGGAGGCATGACAGTACCCTTGTGCACAAAGCCAGCTCTATGAAGATACGGCGCATTGGTTGGAGAAAATCGTGACTCGCCTGCTATAGAGCTCTGACCTCAACATTATTGAATACCTTTGAGATGAAATGGAATGCTGACTACACCCCAGGCCTCCTCATCTCAGCCTACATCAGCACCTGCCTTTACTAACACCCTCGTGACTGAATGGGCACAAATCTCCGCGAGCACAATCCAAAATCTAGAGGAACATCTTCCTATAGGAGTGGAGGTCAGAAAGTGGTGACCAAATGTGGAATGGGATGTTTTATAAAACACATATGACTTTCATGATCAGGTGTCCACAAACTTTTTACTGGGTGCTGTGGACTCTCAACTGCCTATTATGAAGATACTTTACTAGACTCACTAGATAGTAGCCTGAAGCATAAGTCAACTGTGGAAGTCTGTTGAGATTCGTTTCATTATTAATGTCATCCTTCCCCACCAAATTCTGCTGCTTCTTTAATACACAATGTAGACACACATAGGAGGAACGATCACTATGAAAGCACTATGGACTGCATGTAGAAATATTAGATGGCTGAGTATGAACATAAGGAAGGTATGCACTTATTTATTTACAAAGCAATGCAGTCAAGAAGTCCACTGGTGAAACCTGTAGCTACTGGGAACTGGTTCCATTTTTACTGCTGAAAGAAAACTCGTGGTATCAGAGACAATTTACAAAAATGTTCAGATGTTAGAATCTGAATCTATCATTTTTGACACAATGGCGTCCTCCTTCTCCCAGAAGGCTGTGCATGTGGGCGTGTTTGCATTATAAATTCCCTGTATAATGCCATGACATAGTGGCGTTTTGGGATAATAATCTGTAAAAGGACGGAGATTATTTTCCACAACAGCAATCTGTCAAGGATTCCAGTTTTTATGTTTATCCGTTATGCATTACATATTCACAACATTGTATCGTTGTTCTACTTCTTCTTTCAGCTGCTCCCATCAGGGGTCGCCACAGCGGATCATCCGTCTCCACACCCCCCCGTCCTCTACATCTGCCTCTTTCAACCCAACTACCTGCATGTCCTCCCTCACCACATCCATAAACCTCCTCCTTGGTCTTCCTCTTTTCCTCCTTCCTGGTGGCTCCATCCTCAGCATTCTCCTACCGATATACCCCATGTCCCTCCTCTGCACATGTCCAAACCATCTCAATCTCACCTCCCTCACCTTGTCTCCAAAACGTCCTACATGCGCTGTCCCTCTAATAAGCTTGTTTCTAATCCTGTCCATTGTCGTCACTCCCAACGGAAACCTCAACATCTTCAGCTCTGCTACCTCCAGCTCCACCTCCTGTCTTTTACTCAATGCCACTGTCTCTAAACCATACAACATCGCAGGTCTCACCACAGTCCTATAAACACAACATTGTATTGTTATTAATACTGTTAATTCCTCGTTTAAATCCTATCATCAATCTTTATTCCTTTTCCCTTAAATATAAAAACCGTACCATATTATAATGTATTCATATAAAATCTACATCAAAGCTGATTCAATCAGAATCGAGGGTTTAACAGTGCTGAAGTATATCAGGAGTGCAAAATGTTACAAAATACTGGAATGAAAGTGTACCATTTTTATTTCATTTCAAACAGAGTCGTAATCTTTTTTCCCACTCAGCCTGAGAAAATCTTTGTTCCTGTTATTACAGTTTTTCTCAGTTGCATTGGAGCATTTCTCAAATTAGAAATGAAATTCTTAAAACTATTTGTTCAACTTCCACATCATGTAGTCACTTGTGCACATCGTAAAAGCCATTTCTCATCACTTTGAACAAATTGGGAATGCTTTGGTACATTCATTTCATTGACTGTGTACTTTGATTGTGTCATTGACTTCTGTTTTCTACATTATTTACATTCACAGCATTTAGCAGACGCCCGTGTCCAGAGCGACGTACAAAAGTGCTTCGAGTCTCAAGCAATGAATAAATCTACACTGGTACGCTAGATTACAAACTTGAAATAAATCAGACTAGAAATCTTGATTTTACAAAGCAAAGTTGGAAAGTGTTAGTTTAAGTGTTTCATGAAGAGGTGGGTCTTCAACCGTCGCTTGAAATAGGAACTCTGCTGTTCAGACATCGAGGGGAAGTTCATTCCACCACCTCGGTGCCAGAACAGAAAAGAGCCTTGAAGAATACTTACCTCTCATTCTGAGAGAGTCATAATAATTAGACATTATCAGTTGTTTATGTTGATCAAAATATGTTTTACAGTTTTTCTCAGTTTCTTTGCAGCATTTCTCGTATCATCCTTAATATTTGCAAACCAGTAAGTGCATTTCTCAAAACAATTTGTACAAACAGCACAAAACATAGGATTTCTTGCAAAAGCCTGGACTTTTCTCAAAATTCTTAGTTCATCTCTCAAAAGTGAGTATTTGTGTGAATAAACATCTCATTCCCATCAGAATGAAAAGTCACTTTGTCATTGTTCACAAACAAAATCATCAAAATGTTTAGTCGTGTTCTCAGATATAAACTATGGTTTGAATCACAGGACTGAAAATGAACAAATGTAACTTCCTTCTGTTTGGCATCTATGAATTTCAGCAGCACAAATTCATTTATTTGATTGCGTATTTAATTTATATCGATTGCATGAGACCAGATAGGATTCACACTTTTACAGTACTAATGTGTTCGTTTGTTTCTTAGTTGTTCATCCATTTTCAGAATGTATAATTCTGTGTTTTGCTCTTTCTGTATTCACTCTCCAACTGAATTTTCACGAGATTCACCTTTGACCTGTTTTAGAGAACTAGTCGATTATTGGTTGATCTGATGCCGTTCACTCGCCTTCATTACTGACATTTAAGATTCATCTACACAATTCATCAATTCAACACATTTACAAAAAGAAGTTTAATAGAAATTTAAGATGACAGATGATAACAACTGGTTTAACAATTTTGCATTCAATGACTGATGCAATGAACTGATGCTGAGATGTTTTGGGGGGTACGACTATTCAGGAGAAACCAGTATAATATATTTTGATCAACACGACAAACCACTGATAATATAGGAACAGCATACAATTGTTCACCATCAAAGAAAATGAATGTACAAAAGCATTCATCATTTGATTAAAGTGACAAGAAGTGTTCTTATGATATGATTAATGACTAAATTATGTGAATTTTGAACAAGTAGTTGAATTTAGAATTTCATTTCTGATCTGAAAAACTCTCCGAAGCAACTGAGGAAAAATTGTAAACATCTAATCGTTAGTTTATTGCATGTCGTTGAATGCAAAATGGTTAAATTAGTTTTTGGAAGAATTTTTTTTGGTAAATGCGTCTTGAATAGATGAATTGTGCAGATGAATCTTAAAGAATGTCACTAATGAAAGGAAGTGCACGGCATCAAGATCGACCAATGATCAACTGGTATCTATTAACTAGTAACCTAATAACCTTCATTTGGTGAGCGTATAATTTCTGTAAATGAATGGACCAGGAAACGAACGAACACGAAAACAGTAAAAGTGTGAATTCTCTTTGGTCTCTTGCAATCAATATCTCACATACAGTAATGTGAAAACTGCTGTGACGCCATACAGAAGAAATTCAGCCTTTTGGATTTTCAATCATTAAATCCAAACCGTAGTTTACATCAGTAAATACCGAAAGCGTGCCAACATGACTAACCATTTTACTGATCTTGTTTGTGAACAATGGCAAAAGGACTTGTAAAAATATTACTTTTAAGAGATGATCTAATGATTTTAAGAAAAGTACAGGCTTTTGCAGGTAATCTATTGTATAGTGATGTTTGTACAAGTGGTTTTGAGAAATGTACCTACTGGTTTGCACATGTTAAGGGTGATTCATAAAATGCTCCAAAGCAACCGAGAAAAACTGTAAATCCTAAAATGGTTATTTTAGTACTCTGTACTGTAATGTGCAGCTACTGCCTTATATGAGGGACATGACATTAATTCCAAGTGAATACTCTACGGTTACAAATCAGTTTTTATATGTGATGCAACCATGCTCTTTCTCTCTGTAGTTGCACTTCTGCTAGCACCAGTAATATTCTGTGGGTATTGACTTTGGCTCTGATCCTCTGCCACAGCATGGCAGAATCAAATATTTTCCAAGCAAACTATTCAGCTGATTTAACTCATGTTAGATTTTCATTTAATGATGAATCAGGCGTGATCAGGTTACACCGTGGTACAAAAAAACTCGTAAAAATGCTGGCTATAACTCTAACGCCCCCTAGTGGATAAATATGTTACAATAAACATGGCCATAAACACGGATGAGGAAACGTGGCTAAGCCCTCTTTCTTACCTTGGTTGTTTGTTTTACAAATATAAAACATGATGATAAGGTTCACAGTAATCCACATCAGATTACTTACAGTTAATAAAAAAAATTATTAGGCTTATAGAACCAGGACCAACAGCACCACCACTGGTCGTGAGAAAAAATACATATTTTGTATTCAACATTTTTTTAAAGAGAAAATAGGTGCTAATAAACTAAGTAGACTATACAAGTTCAACAAAATGACAAAATCATAAATCTTTGGGTTTTTTAAATAATGGCTGACTAATAACCAGGATTAGCTAAGAATTTAATTCAGTTTAAATCAATTTTATTTGTAAAGCACTTTTAACAATGGACATTGTCCCAAAGCAGCTTTATAGAAATTAAAGCGATTTATAAGTTATAAAAGAATCTATAGGTTTGTTTCGCATAATTGTTTGTCTATAATTAAAAAAACAGTGGTGAGATGGTATGAGGATGAAACCCTGACAGGAACCAAACTCAAAAGGGAATCCATCCTCATCTGGGTGCCACCGAATGCCTATTCATTATAGTTTCATCATTTTTAAGGTGTGCAGTGATTGGTGATTAAACCTGTAGTCCTGAGCCATTGTAGTAGACTCTTGATATTAATTATAGTCCAAGTCCATCCTCAAAGTTCTTGATTTGCTCAGTAAATTGATGGATTTGCTCAGTAAAATGTGGAACCATCCCCAGCTGCACAGACAATGAACCAGAGATCACTGAACCCGGAATCACGGTAAACCAATTTATATAGCTCAGGCTTTGGTCTATATAAATAGATAAGTCTATTTATTGAGAGGCCACACCTTCTTCACTGAGAATGACACAACCAGGAAAAGAGAAATGCAAGAGAGACACACAATGTTAAGCGAAATTCATTTACTATTTTTGAATAATAGTAATAAAAAGATTCATGCACATGGTTCAGTTGCATTAGCCAAAATGTTCTGAATCCGTTCAACTGTATCACATATACAAAGGCTGGTACACAGATATAATCTTTACACCCAATGATATATTGCCTCGAAGAAACCCAGCAACTGAATGAAAAATGTCATCTAGTGTCCAATAAATATTTCCTTTTATCCCTACAGAAGTGTAATATGTCTTTCTATAGCATCATCAATTAGATGGAACCTGCAGCTGAATGTGCTCAGAGCGAATGCTGGTTCGTGTAAAAAAAAAAGAAAAAAGAAAACCAAACATAAAAAACTCACATAGAAAAACTGGGAGAAATTGGTTAACAAATTTCTGTGGAAAATGAGTATTAAATTGATTGGAATTTCATTTTTATTTAAAAACAATATTAGACTTTTGTGTGCATTTATAATGTGCTAGGGTATAAAACAGCTTCATACACCCTTCCTGCATATACACATAAAAATGTGTGCCAGAACTAATGCAACAAAACTAGATCTCGCTTCAAGAGTGAAAAACGTAGCCCCCATTATTAATACAATGTGTTTTTACACCAAATGTTAAATGTAGATGCTTTTGTCTTGTTTAAAATATGACATGCCAATCTAACAGCACATATATAATAATCCAGGAGCTACTGGCTGTGCACAGGTGTGTGTTCATTGTTGTGAGTTTTTGTACTGCGGTTGTACTCTATACACACACACACACACACACACACACACACACACACACACACACACACACACACACACACCTTCAATGTAGAAAAGCATCCCAACGTGTAGTTATACATTTCATAAGGTGGTAGGACAGCATTTAAAATATTAGCCCTTCATTACAAATTTCATTTGAATGTACATTTTATATATACAGTGAGGAAAATAAGTATTTGAACACCCTGCTATTTTGCAATTTCTCCCACTTAGAAATCATGGAGGGGTCTTAGGGTATTACCAACAGTAACCTTGGAAACGGTGGTCCCAGCTCTTTTCAGGTCATTGATCAGCTCCTCCCGTGTAGTTCTGGGCTGATTTCTCACCTTCCTTAGGATCATTGAGACCCCACGAGGTGAGATCTTGCATGGAGCCCCAATCCGAGGGAGATTGACAGTCATGTTTAGCTTCTTCCATTTTCTAATGATTGCTCCAACAGTGGACCTTTTTTCACCAAGCTGCTGGGCAATTTCCCCGTAGCCCTTTCCAGCCTTGTGGAGGTGTACAATTTTGTCTCGTGTCTTTGGACAGCTCTTTGGTCTTGGCCATGTTAGTAGTTGGATTCTTACTGATTGTATGGGGTGGACAGGTGTCTTTATGCAGCTAACGACCTCAAACTGGTGCATCTAATTTAGGATAATAAATGTAGTGGAGATGGACATTTTAAAGGCAGACTAACAGGTCTTTGAGGGTCAGAATTCTAGCTGATAGACAGGTGTTCAAATACTTATTTGCAGCTGTATCATACAAATAAATAGTTTAAAAATCATATATTGTGATTTCTGGATTTATTTATTATTTTTTAGATTATGTCTCTCACAGTGGACATGTACCTACGATGACAATTTCAGACCCCTCCATGATTTCTAAGTGGGAGAACTTGCAAAATAGCAGGGTGTTCAAATACTTATTTTCCTCACTGTATATATATATATATAGAAAGAGAGAGAGAGAGAGAGATGCGAATGAAATTTGTAGAAGACGCCCCAGTGGATCAGGTAAAAGATCAAAAGTTCTTCATGAAATCATCTTGGTTAGAGATTGAGTTAGAGCATGGGATGGCTTGTAAGTAATATATGAAGAAAGCATGTATGAGTGCTTTGTGATGATACTCATTTTGAGAGTTTTATTAGAGTGCCAAACATCTGCAGCTCATGTCCACCAGCAGATCTATGCATACTCATGCACATGTTGCTATGAGGAACACAAAAAGAAAGAAAAAAGAAAAACCCAACAACAACACAAAGACAAGTTCCCAGTGCATAATCCGAGTGTATAAAAGATAATATAAAGGTCACCTTCTTCTGCAAAAGACGATCCGGTTCTGCTACACAACAGTCTTAAAGGTCAATGTTTACACAGGACTTGTTAAAGGGTCTCAGTCTGTTTCTGTCTTTAGTTTGGTAGGTTTGAATTTTCCCATGGTTATCGAGGGTCAACAGGACTCGCTCTCACTTGCTTACTGCTGAAATACAGACAACATCCATGAATTCCAATATGATGTTACGAGAATCACATTAAATACTGAAGCTAAAATATACACAACGTAGACTCTATAATATTGAATTGTACTGCGACTCACCGAAATTCTCAGCTTTGCCACAGCACTCCAGCTGCCTGAATGGCTGATAGACCTGTCAATCACTAGAACAGCTGATCGATTGGCATGTTAAGCTGTGCCCCTGACACGGCCCTGCAGTGTAGCGGATACAGAATGTGTTTAGCTCCAAAACTCGGTGGACAAATGCACATTCCACAGGAAGACATCTGGTCCTCGATTCCGTTGCACTATGGGACGGAGCCGGTGTGTGCTGGGTTTGGTGGGTGGGTTGCTTGAGGAAGGGCCACTTCGTCTCCCACCCGTCTCACTCCACAAAGCGGAGTGGGTCCTGTGAAGACGGCAAGACGGAAGCAGTGAAAAGGGTTCGCCTTTTATAGATGATGAAAATGAGCTGCACCGTGACATATCACTCTTTCCATTTCTATTCAGTGAAGCGTGAATCTCGCTTTCTAAAAAAAGAGGTTGGAGTCGGAAAGTGAAAATACAAACAAGAACTGAAAAGACCTGCAGTGAAACACCGCAAGTGAAATTCTTCCTTTTTATTATTTTTAAAACAAACCGGTTATATACTACAGGAAGAAGTGTGACTCTAGGCAATGGGGGAAAAAATACATTTTATTAAGGAAGAAGATTTTCATTAAATATTTTGGGAGTTTGGAGAACAAAAAGAATGGCAAAACTAAGTTTCTGATTGAAAAGAATTTACCCACAGCCCATGTTCAGCAAAGTGCACAACGTTGCACCCCTCTTAGTTTTTCAATACAGAATAAAAGGAAGTATTGATTTGATTTCGCTTTAATTCGTCACAGTCTCCACACCTGATGTGAAGATGGAACATGTGACAACAGAAATGTCAGGAAGAACGTGTGAGGCCTGAATTTATTTTATTACCCTCATGTGATATGAATAAAATCCATTTTATACATTTAATACAAAGGGTCTAAAATCTTTTGCACTCGGCTCCATATATGTTATTGGTATAGGTGGAGCGATTTACAGTAGTCGTCCCTCCAGATATAAATCAAACAGCAAATAAATAAATAAATAATTAAAATGAATATTTGTTTATGAGTAAAAATTGGCCTGTAATGTTGACTATACTAGACAGATCACGCCTGTAATATTTCACTGCAATTTCTAAGCAAATAAACAAGGAAGCATGAAAGAGAGCATGTGTTGTCTGTGGATAGTGTAGGTGTATCTCACCTAGTGCTGGACAGGAGGAGAGGGAGCGCATGCTGGGGAGGACAGAGGACAAGCTGGAGGAGGCGGAGGTGGTGCAGGAGATGGAGCATCACATGACGGGGATGGAGAACGAGAGCGTGCTTTCTCCTAAAAATACAAAATACAAACAGTGTGAACTGTTGCAACAGACAGACAGACAGACAGACAGACAGACAGACAGACAGACAGACAGACAGACAGACAGACAGATAGATAGATAGATAGATAGATAGATAGATAGATAGATAGATAGATAGATAGATAGATAGATAGATAAAGATATAGATAAATGATTCATTTCACTTGGTGGCCATGACATTTAAATACATTTAAGTCAAGTCAAGTCAAGATTATTTCTAATGCACTTTTCACAACAGACATTGTCTCAAAGCAGCTTTACAGAATTTAACAGTTAAGGTGAACAATGTGTATTCATCCCTGATGAGCAGCCATGGTGACTGTGGCAAGAAAAAACATAATTAGATATTATGAGGAAGAAACCTTTAGAGGAACCAGACTCAAAAGGGAACCCATCCTCATTTGAGTGATATCAAGAGTGTGATTATAGTCTTTAAACAATACAGAACACTGGAGAGTGAGAACTAACATGAGCACTGGAGTGTAAGATTATGAGTAATGTCCTTTCTACAGTCTTATACAGTCATTTGAGGTTATGGAACCAGGAGCTACTAAGCAACTCATAAAATAGCTCAACGTTTGATATATCTTCATTGTAAACCAAAACCATTTACTATTTGAAGTTTCAGCGTCCTTTAGACTCAGTCCTAGTTGCTGCCAAATACTTATTTTTACTGTTTAATATACAACAACGTGCTCAAAAACAACAGCAAGGTCTCTATTCAAATCATTTGCTAATTAAAAGCTGATGAAAGCATTATAAAAGCTAAAAGTTTAAACTTGGAACAGAGAAGGACGTCAGAGGTGCCACCTATAATCTGCATGTAACGGCGTCCAAACATGTTTAAGGCTTTCACGTCAATTAACGCCTCCAGAGTGCAGCGGGTGTAAATCATGTAATATTCCCTTCATTTAGTTGACTAATGAAATCAGATTAATACTGTAGTGCATTTATATCAGCGGGAATTCTAGATACCGATTGGTCAGAAACATACGTATAGCCGCTCAATAAAAGAGGCGCAGAGAACGTTCGGATTCAATAGTTAAAAGTTGCATTTATTTTGTTTAACTTTCTATTAACCTCAATAGGGAGCAAAAAAACTGAGAATGACACTGTTTATACATTATAATGAAAAAGTAATCGCTGAAACTTGTCATTATGTAATTAGAACAGAAGTTTCTATAATATTATCGAATAGATTTTAAGAGATCAAAAAGTATGTGCCATTCATCAATAAATAAAAACCTTTAACCTGCTGTTAAAGAAAGTTAAAGCATATGGACAAATGTTTGCTGACACCACTTGGAGATGTGTGTATAAATGAACATGATCATATATTTATTATATAATTATTATTATACTTATTCAAATAATTAGTAGGACACTGAAATTGAAAATGGTTCTGTCTAAATAACAGCTATGTCATGTTTATATGTTCTATGTATTAAACCTATTTAGAGAACAGTTGGCTAGAAGGCTTAAGTTTGTGTTAAAGGGTGCTTAAAGAAAATTATATTCCTTTGTAATACTTAGTACTATAATAATAATAATAATAATAATAATAATAATAATATACTCTATACTCTTATAGTAATTGTATAAGGACAAAAGTCTGGAAACTTGACCTTAATATGTCCTTTTTTGAAACAACCTATTCCACATTTAGTCCCCATCTGTTTCACAAAATTTTGGTGTGGTTGTGGAGATAATGATGTAGCGTGCACAAGGCAAATGCCGTATGTACAGTTTCCAACAGCACTGTATGTGAGACACTGAGTACAAGAGACCAGAGTTCACACTTTTTTCATTCGTTTCCTGGGATGCTGTTAGTGATGCAATTCATCCCAAAGATGCTCAATAGGGTTGAGGTCAGGGCTCTCTTAAGATTGCCCATTTAAGCTGGCTTTGGAAGATACCGTTAGATCACTAAGAACCTAAGTTTACTTTAAAGTAAACCCCACGTGGCGTTAAAAGTGTATTTTTGTTTCAGTGTCCCTCCAATTCCCACCTACCAGTCTGCTCTCACCAACAAAAGTACAGCCAATTGTTCTTCCTTAACTCCTGGATATGGGTGAAAGGGTGTGTAAGGGTGTGGCATCATCAGCATTTAAACTTATGATCTTACAACAAGCACAGGGCAAGCATTGTTCTGTACCATGTTAGCTCTTTATTGAAGAATGATTTGATTACAACACAACTTTCTTACTTTTTTAAATAAATTTTTCCTTGATAAATAAGGTTTTCTGGACATTTCTTTATACTGAATGGAAATAATCCTAAAAAAAAAAAAAAAAGATTGTGGACTCAATATAATTAGAAGCATACCTGAGGAGGACTCTTGTGCTGGTTGGGTGTGGGTGTGTGTGAAAAGCCAGAGGAAGGTGACCGGGCGTCTCTGGAGGAGTTTCGGCTGTCCATGCCATTCCCATCAGCAGACCTGGGAGATCCTCCGGTTGGAGACACGCTCTTCTTTCACGTCAACAGACAGGAGACAAACCAAAGTAACCACAAAAAAACATTTTTAAGAAATTGGACAATTATAACTAAGTAGCTTAATAAAAAGAAATAAATTGACAATATACATTTTAAATGAATAAATAAGTGAGCCAGGGGCGTGGCAAAAAAATCTCAGATGATATAAGGGAGAAATCTTGAGAGGAACCAGACTCAAAAGGAAACCCGTCCTCATCTAGATGACACCAAATATTGCAATTCTCTATTAAACAATCTCTTGTGTACTGTATGATAAAAAAAAGTGCAATTGTATAACCAGGAAGTTCATTATAATTTCAGCGTGAATTTAAGAGAATATATGCGCATAATTGATTAAATTGTTAATAATAATAATCAAAATTATTTTCTAAACTATCACATTTATTGTTCAGTAACTATATGGACAAAAACTTGTGTACACTTGACCATAAGTTTAATATGTGATTTTTGAACATTCCATATTCCACATTTAGTCCCCATTTGCTGTCATATTTTTCCACAGTACTGGAAAGAATGAATTTTGAAGTGTGCTTGTGGAGATTTGTGAGATTTCATTCAGCCACAAGGGTGTTAAAAAAAGGCAGGTACTCATGTAGGGTGAGGAGGCCTGGGGTGCAGTCAGTGTTCCAATTAATACCAAAGGTGTTCAGTAGAGTTGAGTTCAAAGGTCTACAGCAGGCCATTCAAGATCTTCCACTCCAACCCATGTAAACCATATGTATCTTCTCTGAGCTCACAGGGGCATGCTGCTCAAACAGGTCTAGGTCTCCTTGTTAAAGTTGTAGAAAATTTAATGCTACTGCATCCGAAGACATCCTATACAAGTGTGTCCCTTCAGCATTGTGGTCACAATTTGGGGAAGTCACATATGGCTGGAAAAGTCAGGTGCCCCAGTACTTTTGTCCATATGGTGTATTTACCATAACAGACATAAAAACATATTTTTTGCAGCAAGTAAACTATATACATTGAATCAATTTTTATTGTAAAATCATAAAATTTTTTTCTTCTTTTTGAATGAAACTTACATTTTGTCTCTTAGATGTGCAACTGAATGATGATTCCAACCTCTGTGACTTTTACGTTATCTCTTTATTTGCTCTTTAAAGGCAGACACTGCATATTTACAACCTTTTTTACAAGTATATTGCTGGAAAATTACACCTGATTGGTCAACAGAACACAGAATCACTATGTAGTAGGGGTGCAACGGTACACAAAAATCAGGGTTCGGTATGTACCTCGGGTTTAAAGTCACGGTTCGGTACAATTACGGTACAGTTAGGGGGAAGAAATGCAAAACATAAAATTGCTTGTTGTTTTTTTTATTAACATTTGTGAACATCAACAGTTTACATTTCTAAAAAAAATTATAATAATAAAAATAAAAAAGCCTGTTTGGTTAAATAATATATAATATTTTTATAATATTTTATAAAAATATAATAAAATAAATCAAATGAATGCAATACACTTTTGTATTATATTGATTCAATTTAGTAATCAATTAAATTGGCACAAATTAAATGGATTAAATTCAAGTCAATAAAAGGAAAAATCTTTTACATTTGTTAGACCCCGTTTGGGTAATACAGATATGTATGTAAGTGTGTGTTTGTGTTTGTGTGTGTGTGTGTGTGTGTTCGCGCAAGTGTGTGTGTGAGAGTTTTACATTTGATATTTAATTTTCGAATGATATAATCTATTTAACTGCTCTGCTTATTTCAGCGTTCTTTAACAAATGTCTTCATTCCTTCCAACCTTCATTCATTCACTCACACCATATATGGAATTGTCAGGATTTCCTCCTTTTAAGAAAAAAGAATCCATAGCACTAGCAGAATGTAACTATGTTCCGCATGTAAAAAAAGGTGTTCACCAAACTGAAAGCACTGTACCGAAAGATTTCGGTATGAACACGTGTACCGTTACACACCTACTATGCAGATACTATTAATGGTTCCAAAAAAACTGAATTGGTGTAATATAAAAAAAAAAAGCCTTTAATCCAAACTATTATAAATCTTTTCATGGGTTAAAGCGACTCCTCTGCAATTAAAGTGCAAGATTATGAATTATATGGTTCTGGGAAAATGGATTTGTGGTTGTTATTTTTAATTGTACTTGTAATCTTTCTGCTGTGAGTTGTGAAAAACTGATAATTCAAGCATGTCCTGACTAGGGCTTATAATTATAGGCACAATGTTGACGTTAGGCCAGGACCACAGAGGAAGAGGCAGGAGCAGAATAATTAGGCCGTACCTCTTTAGTGCTGTCCCGTTTCAAACTGTCCTCATTTTTTTCCACTTCTCTGTCCTAGAGGAAGAAGCAAAATGTCATCAATTATCGTCCTCTTTCATCAGCAGCCTGCGTAAGTCTATATAAGGAACCGCAGTGTCCTGAAATCGGTTTTATTTCTGTCGAGTGACATTTATCTGCTGAAACTCATTGCATTCATTCATTCATTCATTCATTTGTCTGAATCTGGAGTCTGTCCTAGGAACACTGTGTACCATGCAGGAATATGCTCTGGCCATACACTCCAAGCCATCGTAACACAAAACACAAAACGAAGACTTGCCTAGGAGCAAGTCAGTATAGCCAATCCACTATATGACATGTTTTTGGGAGGTTGGAGAAAACCGTGGAACCTGAAGGAAACCCACATGAACACATGAAGAACCCTTCACACAAACGGCCACCCAAGCCCAGGCTAATTCCAGGCTACTTACTGAATCTCCAGCACTCTAGCTGACCTTGTTTTCTCCATGAATGACCATAGCATGCATAATTGAATGCATAATTTAATGTAGGAGAACGATATTCTATACACCATCATCCACATTTTCCACTTTCCATGCCGCGTCTCATCAGTATTCCAAAGGCGTGCTCGCAAGGAAGCTGTAATATTCTATACGATGCATTTTTTTCTCGCAGCTAACCCAGTGCTATGTGAAATGATATTTTAATATTTCATCGGTGTCTATACTTGGGTGTGTTGTCTATGTAAAAGCCACTCTATTTAATATAAATGTTGTCACTGCTAAAGTTATAAGAAGGTAAATTTGCTATCAACTTGAAAATAAAATCAGTTTTGATTTAATACGTCAGTATAATGTGATTTATAATTGCACTGCTGTGTTTAAAAAGGTCAAGCATATGAAATAACGAGGTGCATGGAATACATTACTACTGATGTAAAATAAATTTCATATGCTGATGAAATAATAGAGACTTTATGTCTGTATAACATCTGCTTACAGTTATGACATTTGGCAGACACCCGTAGCGACAATTATCTCATTTATACAACTGAGCAAATCAGAGTTAAGGGTCTTGTGTAAGGGGCCCAGTAGTGGCAGCTTGATGGTGCTGGGATTTGAACTCACAACCTACCAATCAGGTCTTAAACAATGAGCTACCTCATCCCAATGGCTCTTCAACAGTCCTCCATGAAATCTCCTTCGACTGCGAGTTCTTCGGTGCTGTCTTACAGAGTTTGAAATGGTTTGTATGACTAACTGAAAGCTGTCCAAAATGCACAAAAGCTTCACATGAATCTTTCCAATAGTGCTGCAGCAAGTCAGCAAGTTAAATGTTTTAATAGTCGCTGACATTGTGAAGATTTATTGTTTCAATATTTCATTTAAAATACGGATTTAAAGGTTTACATTGCGTTTTCGGTTACAGTAACCTCCCAGCTCTGGTGCAGACATCCAACACTAAACCTACTTGGCTGACAGATTGTTTACATTTGAGGTCACTTTTCTGAATACTGTTCCTTGAAAAAGCCTGGCTTCCCATAAAAAGGTTCTAATGAAAAAAAATGTATGAGTCAATCAGCCCAGGATATGACACAGTGCTTGTACTATTTGAGCTTGTGTGCAAAAGTGAGAGCTGTACCCGGGGTGTGGGAACTCGGGGTTTTCCCTCTGCACTGCTTCTTTTGCTGTCTGGCGCAGAATCGGCTGGGCAGACTAAAGGCAGAGGCAGCCTCTGACCCATCGACTGACTCATTGCAGCTGAGTCGGCAAAACTCTGTCAAACACAGTGGATTAACGCACATAACACATTAAACATATATGGAAGTTAATCTCATAGTACTTTGTCATGGATGATGCCAGCATTTTTGGTTCCCTTAAAGGAAACACAATTACAAGTCACACTATTCTCCTAAACAATCTGAGAGAATATACACCAAAACTTAGCACCACACTACATGATTGTTTTATTTACACACCACACTATTTATTTGTACTTTAATTTATATTTACAAGTGTCATTTCATATTAACCAAGGGTATATCACATACATATTCAAATTAAATGAATTTAAGAAGTCCCACAATGGGGTAAAATAGTGGTGTTTTTCATTCAGAACCAAATCCTGCTGAATTCTCAATTCTGATTGGCCAGGAGGTGTTTTTTTTTACATTAGGAGGTCTAATACATTGTTTCTAATGTGCTCACTTACGTAGTGGACACTGGATTAAAATAACTGTCATGTTTAATATAGTAACGTTTAGTTTTTATTCTATGAAGGAGTCTCCGGTCTGAGCGCTCTGCAACAGTCTGGGGTTAAGCTTACATTTTCTAACAAGGGAGAGTCTTTGTGATTTCGTGAAAACATGAAAAGCTGTTTCATTTTTTGGCCTGATTTGATTCAAGAAAGAGAAAGAAAGAGAGAGAGAGAGAGAGAGAGAGAGAGAGAGAGAGAGAGAGAGAGAGAGAGAGAGAGAGAGAGAGAGGGAGAGAGAGAGAGATAGAGAAAGAGAGAGAGAGAGAGAGAGATATATAGAGAGAGAGAAAGAGAGAGAGAGAGAAATGCTTGTGCGCAAACATGTCTTTATGGCTACTAATGCAGCAGTGTCATAACAAGAACTTGTTTTGTGTACGTTTAACATTAAATGAAATTGTAAACGATTAAAAAAAAATTAAAAAAATTTGTTCTCGAATGAATTAAAAACCATAATTGTTGGTGAATTGCTTTAGAATGTGGTGTCATAAATAAAAATAATGCTGGCAAAAGTGAACACTCTTTACATCAAGTGCACCACACTGCTTTTGCTGATTAATTGCATTGCATGTATTATTCCTTACCTATTATTCCATCCCAGGATATCACAAGTTATTTGGCAGTATTACATGCTCATTACTGGCAAACAGAATCTCAATACATATAATTATGCAATCTCTATAATCATGTTTTAAGCTATGCCTATAATAAAGTTTGTTTCAGTGTTCATGTATATACTGAATGTCCCTGCGTGTATTACACTTTACTTTACAAGCCAGAAAACAGGAAACGGGAAAGAAAGAAACAAGCGACTTAATACAAGCTTAAATATTATGGCTACTGTATGCACACTATGAGAATTCAGACTAGTTGCTGCTCCATACATGCACAAAATCAAAACTCACCTGTAGTGAATGCAACAATTTATATGGCAGTTTACAATAATTCTTGTTCTAAAGGAAGCCATTCATCTACATGCTAAGACACACTGATATGCAAGACTATGGTTCAAACTCACCCTGTTTGGAGCACCATCTATAAGAACACAGAAAAAAAAGAGTTATACATTACCTTAAACAGAGCAGAGTACAATCATATCTTACAGAATCACAAAATAAAAAAAAACACTGTATAAAACGTGATTGAAGCATTAAGCATCATTCTTTCTATAGAAATGTTGTCCTTATCCTTTTTATAACTATTTGCACACAAAAGTAATGGATCCTTTGCACTGTGTTCACACCTGGGCCTAAATCCTGTATCTAGGTTTCCTCTTTTATACATTTTTTGATACTTTCTGGTTTTGCAGCATTTACATTTAGACGGATTGGATTCCGGTTAGTATTAAACATTATTAGTGTTACATTGCAGCTAAAAACCTCCTGTTGTGGCACAACAGAAAAGCGTGCTTCCTGTGATTTAGCGTTAGTCATTTCGAATTCAAATCAACCCTACTACAATCCATGGCTGTAAATTCAGAGTTGTGATTTCGAAATATAAAAACATAAACATAGATGTAGGATGAAATATTCACCCAAATAAATCCCTTTAAACTGTAGTCTGTTTATTAATTCCGAGTCATCTTATCAGGGATGCATTGACTCTGTTTAGAAATCACCCCCCCCACCCCCGATTCAGCCAATCACGTGATAGCAGCGCATTGCATAAACGCATGTACACGCAGGTCACGGATTGAGCATTTCAAAGGCTGCTGATTTGCTAAAATCACACAACACACACACAGAAATCTTTTGAGTATTCTCAAAATGGTGTGAAAAAGAAAAAGAAAGAAACATCGAGTGAGCAGCACTTCTCTGGGTGGAAATGCCTTGTCTGATAGAAAGGCTATGATAACTCAACTGTGGTGAGCATAAAAGCATCTCCAAATGAAAATGTGGATTCGTTTTAAATGCACTTACAAAGTAACCAGGAAAGATCATATCTGAAATATCGTTCTCATACAGACATGACTTTGTGTAAATAAGAAGTCGTTTTCGTTTGTACCTCTGGGATCCATGGATTCGGGGTGAGTCACGTCGTCTTTAGGCAACATATGTGGAGGGAAGGGGAAAGCCCCTGGGAGAGCCATGAGACCGACACCCGGTCCAAGAGACAGGCCTGCCTGGTGTGGTGTCAGGGGAAAGCCTGGAGCATGATGGGACAGGTGTTGGAGCTGCTGTTGCTAAGAGAGCAAGCAAAGAAAAAAAAAGGTCACTGATTGCTCAAACATCTGAGATTTATTAAATTGTTTGCTATTCTTTATAAAAAACACCTTATTTTAGTGATGCTTATACATTAAGGATGAATGTAAAATTGTAAAGCTTATTTGTAGGACTTACACAGTGTAATGCTTGTGCCTGGCCATGTTTATGCTGTAATTGTGTACGATTGGTGAGGAAATGAGAGAAAAGTAACACATACTCACCCCTATGATAGCATTTAGGTCAGCCATGCTTACATGCTTGGATCTTTCCACTGCTTGGGCCACCTGGTGTTGATGCTACAGAAATATATATTCAAAAAAAGTAAAACCGAATGAAATCTTTTTAGCACGGACAAATAAACATACTACAGCAACATTAAAACATTAAACACAAAGTATTTTACATCTTCTTGAGAAGTCATATATAATTAATCACTGATCTGAAATGTCAAAGATACACGATTAACGTTTATTTACACTCCATTTCTCAGCAATGTACGACAGGGAATTCATGTCGAAATGCTGCAAAAACACATGATTAATACTTCTAGACAACAGAACAAGATGGTTTTAATCATCTCATTATAAGAAATGCAAAATGACCATACAAAGTGATTTAAATTTTTATTCGTTTTTATTCATTTATTCTCAGCTTGTTAAGTAGACTATAGCCATACTATAATAATATTTAAAATATACATCTATTTTTTATTATTACCTTGTGGTTTTTAATTACACAAGAATTAATGAATGATTGAAAATTATAATAAAATGAATAAGTTAATTGAGTTAAATTAAAAACGTGCTATTTATAAAAATAATAACTTATTACCAATTAATTCATTCTATGTCTATACAGAGCATCTATACATAATTATTATCTAATAAATGTTTTCAATTTTAAGAACTTGTTTTGCTAATTCTTTTTTGCCCAGTGGCATACATTTCATTTCAGCTGGTTTCATCCATAATTGATGATCTTGTATTTTTGTGAAACATTTTGCATAAAGAAATTGGCATGTGGGAAAAGAAATCTTTATTAAGACTATACTGATCCAACGTTGGTGCTGATACCATATTGATGCTGATATGACTGCACCAATCTAAACTGGTGGAATCTTCAAACCCCCAAATTAATACTGTCCATCCAGCACACATCACAGCCTATAGTAGCCACATCGGTTTTATGGAAATGCTGTCGATTTGACTCGGTTGAGCCAAACAAGCTTATTTCCTGTTATTGCTCCTACTGGACTCATTTGGGGTATTATGGCTCGAACATCCTCGGCAAGCTCTCTGTTTGCTTGGTTAAAAAAAAAAAAAGCTATATAAAATATTGATAGATGATAGAGATGGGAGATTAGGGTGTGTTGATGACCACCTCTCTTGTAAATAATTAATGTCTAAATAGCTGTGAGAGGAATTATAAGGGCCTTCTGGAGTAAGTAACACTTTAATGTTGGTGGTGAAAGGCTGTGTGGGTGTGAGCGCATGTGTGTGTGTGTGTGTGTGTGTGACTGTGTGTGCCATTAATTTCGCTCACCTCTTGGGACAGGAGAGGGATAATCTGAGTGCATATAGCACTGAGCCGCTTCACAATCTCCGCCTGCAGGGAAACAAACACACGCACACACACATCCGCACACACACATGCGTGTGTACACACACACACACACACACACACACACACACACACACTGAGCTCAGAGGAAATCCTATAAAGCAGCAGAGGACATATTAAACATGACAATTGAGGGCAAGCATTACTGCTCCTGCTCCAGTCTGTGACTCTTCATCTTTCTGGAGAAAAAATACAACCTCGAAATATGCAAACATTTTAAGCATGTATTCAACAGCAACGTGTTTTTAAGTGCCAAAAATATCTCTGCTTCCCCTCAAGCATTTACTTGAACACCCTTTTCCATTATTTGATTAAGGAATAAAACACAACCAGTCCCGACATGTTTTAGTTCCTTTATTCCACAGCAATTTATCAACCGATACATAAAGAATGTCAAAGGTTTTTTTCTTGTAAACCAATTATAGTTATTTATAATGCTGTGGAACCTTCTGTTATCACATCATTTAGGGGTCCCTAAACCATGGCCTGCAGACCAGTCATTCTTTGCTAGTCAAAAACCCTCTGTCCTCAAGATCTGACTAGCAAAAAGCTGCACTGACACTGCTAACTCCTTCCCAATAAACAAGCACACATCTGGTTATGTAAAGTGTCCAGAGTAAGTTATTACCACAAAAATAAGAACATGCTCACAGCTATCCAGCTTTTGGGAGGGAAACCACCTTTTTTTTTGTTTTTTTATAAATATTTTAATGATTGAGAGTCTAACTAGTCAAATGCAAAATATAGCTATAAATTAATGATGTATGAAGTGGATAAAGATTGATCTGTGTTCATTTGTAAAGCACAGTCCATGTAACAATCGTGCTAGCGAAATGTCTGCAGCCTAATATTTATGCAGCCTACTTTTAAATGAGCCTGAAAACACTTTATTATTCATAGCAGAAATCTAGTGTTATAAACACACTATCTTACATCACGTCCTAAAAATTGTTGAAGAACTCATTGTGAGAGCTCTAACTATATATATATATATATATATATATATATATATATATATATATATATATATATATATATATATATATATATATATACACTGTATATATACACTGTATATATATATATATATATATATATATATATATATATATATATATATATATATATACAGTGAGGAAAACAAGTATTTGAACACCCTGCTATTTTGCAAGTTCTCCCACTTATAATCTAAAAAAAAAATCCAGAAATCACAATGTATGATTTTTTTTAACTATTTATTTGTATGATACAGCTGCAAATAAGTATTTAAACACCTGAGAAAGTCAATGTTAATATTTGGTACAGTAGCCTTTGTTTGCAATTACAGAGGTTAAACGTTTCCTGTAGTTTTTCACCAGGTTTGCACACACTGCAGGAGGGATTTTGGCCCACTTCTCCACACAGATCTTCTCTAGATCAGTCAGGTTTCTGGCCTGTCGCTGAGAAACACGGAGTTTGAGCTCCCTCCAAAGATTCTCTATTGGGTTTAGGTATGGAGACTGGCTAGGCCACGCCAGAACCTTGATATGCTTCTTACAGAGCCACTCCTTGGTTATCCTGGCTGTGTGCTTCGGGTCATTGTCATGTTGGAAGACCCAGCCTCGACCCATCTTTTATGCTCTAACTGAGGGAAGGAGGTTGTTCCCCAAAATCTCGCAATACATGGCCCCGGTCATCCTCTCCTTAATACAGTGCAGTCGCCCTGTCCCATGTGCAGAAAAACACACCCAAAGCATAATGCTACCACCCCCATGCTTCACAGTAGGGATGGTGTTCTTGGGATGGTACTCATCATTCTTCTTCCTCCAAACACGTTTAGTGGAATTATGACCCAAAAGTTCTATTTTGGTCTCATATGACCACATGACTTTCTCCCATGACTCCTCTGGATCATCCAACTGGTCATTGGCAATCTTAAGACGTGCCTGGACATATGCTGGTTTAAGCAGGGGAACCTTCCGTGCCGTGCATGATTTCAAACCATGACGTCTTAGTGTATTACCAACAGCAACCTTGGAAACGGTGGTCCCAGCTCTTTTCAGGTTATTGACCAGCTCCTCCCTTGTAGTTCTGGGCTGATTTCTCACCTTCATAATACAGCTTCATAATAGTCATAATACAGCTTTATACAGCTAACGACCTCAAACAGGTGCATCTAATTTAGGATAATAAATGTAGTGGAGGTGGACATTTTAAAGGCAGACTAACAGGTCTTTATGGGTCAGAATTCTAGCTGATAGACAGGTGTTCAAATACTTATTTGCAGCTGTATCATACAAATAAATAGTTTAAAAATCATATATTGTGATTTCTGGATTTCTTTTTTTAGATTATGTTTCCCACAGTGGACATGCACCTACGATGACAATTTCAGACCCCTCCATGATTTCTAAGTGGGAGAACTTGCAAAATAGCAGGGTGTTCAAATACTTATTTCCTCACTGTATATATATATATATATATATATATATATATATATATATATATATATATATATATATATATATATATATATATATGTATGTATACTTATGCAAAATGTACTATTTTATTTAATTATTTCAAGAGAATTTCAAAAAACAGATGTTCCATTATCAAAATTAACACTAAACAAGGTAGGTGGTGGCTCAGTGGCTGATGTTGGATTTGTGCTCAGAAGGTCATGAATTCAAATCCCAGAACCATCAAGTCACACTCCTGGGCCTCTGAGAATGGCTCTTGACCCCACCTACTCAGTATAAAAATAAGATAAAAGTCGCTCTGAAGAACAATATCTGCCAAATACCAAAAATGTAAATTGCCATGTTTATTTTTTTAAGAATTGTCATTCTGCAGAGAAAATAATAGTCAGTAAGAGTGAGGAATGCACTATAAGGTGCTATAACATACACTACATACACAAAAGTATTGGGACATCTGACTTTTCCAGTCACATGTGGTTTTTCCCAAAACTGGCACCACAAAGTTGGAGGCGTGCAATTGTGTAGGATGTCTCTGGAATGCAGTAGCATTCGATTTTCACTTATACTGTAACCTGCTATAGAGCTTTGACCTCAAACCTACTGAATACCTTTGGGATGATTTGGAGCACTGATTGCACCCCAGACCTTCTCACCTCACCTACATCAGTACCTGACTTTACTAACACCCTTATGGCACAAAATCTCTCAAAAATCTAGTGGAACATATTCCCAGAAGAGTGGAGGATTTATTACAGCAAATGGGGACTAAATGTAATCATATAATGTAAGTGATATTCGAAATAAACTCGGAGGTTCCATGATATTAAATAACGATAAACAGTTACATTGTGTGAAGTAAAAATCGTTAGCAAGTCACTGAATGGTATAAAAGGGAAGACACGATTTGGGGAAAATTATATTTTAGGCTAGCTTCAGGTTAAACCTGGAGCCATATTTTATTCATTAATAAAACACCATACTATGAGACAGACAATTTGTTTTTTTATGCTCGCTTGTGACAATTCAGGTACATGTTTGAGATCCCAAGAATTGATGTTTAGACCGACTCATTTGGCAGCAATACATTTTGGTGAGTCTGGTCTGTTAGGAATTTTATTGACTTTATTATTATGTGGTGTTCAAATGCATAATGATGTGTCAACTCAGATTCTCATTCAGCAATGTGCTCCTATTTTTTTTATAAAAAAGAAGCATAAATACTTGACAGAACTTATTGAAATGCTTATGTTGAGTAACTTAATACAACAGTTCTTACCTGCTTTTGCATCTCGATATTCAGTCCGTATGACATCTCATAATACTACAGAAAAAAACCCAGAAGATTTATAGAATTATATCAATGATATAAATATGGCATTTAAAATGTTGACCCTGATCCAATTTAAATGAACTACTCAGCTTGCATGTCATGAAGATAAATGAAAGTGCTATTTTTCCCCAGTGAAACTGTGCTTATTGATCATGCTAATGATTTATAAACTAAAACTGGAAATAAAACTGCAGTATTTATTAATAATCAGAAAAACATACACCCTATAACATAGTCTATTCCATGTGAAAGAGACGAGTGGTAAAAATGGAAGAGGGCCTGCATTTTCTCAATTGTCTTTCAAGTCTTTTATTGACTTCCTCTCCAAACTGCATTTAGGAGTAATCTGCAATAAAAAAAAAGACAAGGCACTCACCATGATGTAATGCCTGTGCATCTCTGTCTTCTCCGTGGCCAGTTTCTCGCATTCCAACTTCAGGCTGAGAAAAAAAACAGAAAACCGTAGCTTGTGAAATCTTTTACTGTACACACAAAAAAAAAAAAAACATTTATTTACCATATGTCAGAAAAGAAGTTTTTGGCCTTCCATTGGTCTCTGGACCTAATAGTACTAACTGCACTCCTCACCTGTGGTACTGAGCCTGGAAAAGCTGGAACTCTTCTTTAATGTGGTCCAACGTCTCCAGAACAGTAAACTTCATGCCGGCATGGCCTGGCACCAACGGGGCCTAAAAAAAACCCGAATGCAAACGTTAAATCCAAGTGAATTATGAAGGCTGGTTGGGAATAAGACAGTAAAGAGACATTAGAGTTCAACAGATCGATTTCGAAATGCAGTCCACAAATCGCTCTAGTTCACCAACAAACGTGAAAAACAAGAGCACACACCAATTGGAAAGAGCAAGTAAACACATAAGGAAGTATTTGAAGGCAGTAAGACAAAAGCCAAGTGGCAATAGAGACTTTGGATTCATAATTCTAGAAGCACAAATTGTAGATGTGTTTTATATTTATACATTTTAAATCATCTACAGGACATTGTAGAAATTTGAATGTTTTTGTCCAAATAACAAGGATGTCATCTTTAGGTTCTATGTATTGGTCATATAGTATTTAATGAATAGTTGGCTATTAGTTTGTGTTGAATACTTAGTACTATAATAATAATAATATACTCTAATACACGATATAAACAAGATTATGGACACCTGACAATAAAAGATACATATATGTTATTTGATCATCCAATTTCACATTTAGTTCTCATTTGCTTTTATAATAATTTCTGGGACGATATTCCACTAGATGTTGGAGTGTGCTTGTGGACAAATGCTCACTCAAATCAAAGGGCATTAGTAAAGTCAGGTACTTATGTACTGTGAGGGTGCAGTTAGCATTCAAATTCATCACAAAGCGGTTTGAGGCCACTAAAGATTTTCCACTCCAACTCAGATAAACCATATCTTCCTGGAGCTAACCTTGTGCAAAAATCACTGTATTGCTAAAACAAATTAGTTCAACTAGAGGAAAAACACATATGGCTGAAAAAGTCAGGTGTCCCAATACTTTTGTTCATATAGCCTAATAAGACACATGATATTGTGTAGTTATTGTATTTTATATACTTATTAGAAATTGTTCAGCATTCTATGCTGCACTGTTGTTCTATATCATCTGTTTACCTCATTTGCATCTAAAAACATTTTAAGCATTTTTGCACTTGCCAAGGATCTTGTCAGAACAGGACAAGACTCCCTTTCCTCCATAAATACTGCTCTATTCTATCACTGCTCTATTCTATTCACTTTTGGATTGCGAAGAACGGCGCTTGCAAGATCCAGGCCTGAACAGTAAACGCTTTGTTTCATAAAACTCCTCACATGCTAGCACACAGGCCTGCAGTCCTAAAAACCCAACCAACGGGGCACGTCATCCAACGCTACAAGATCACGCCTCATGAAGGAAAGCTTTTGCGCACCAGATGGATTGCTTGTGCTTAGCTGAAGCAGCCTTTATTCATTTCCAGGCACATGAATATCCACCGGTCAATACCGGTCGGTGTAGCCGAGCATTAACTTTTTTACCTTTATATTTCAGCTCCATTGTTCTAGCGTTATGTAAACTAATATGAGAACAGACGCTAGCAAATATCCATTTCCTTCGGAGCAAAGGGGAAAAAAAAAAAAAAGAAGGAAAAAAGCAGCGTAACGTGACGTCCTGCCTCGCTGTGCCAGGTAACCTTTAATACAAAGATACCGTGTGTACATAATCCTGATAAAATAAAGAGTAATGGGGGTGAAGAGTGCACGGTTTAGGCTGGGAGCAGCTGTGCAGGCAGCATGGTGGAGATACAGCTGCTGAGAAATAAGAGGTCATTACACACACACTACAGACAGTATGACAAAGCACTGCATTATCGGCCAGGCTACTGCACACACTGCCATCCTGCAGGAATACAGCCATCTATCTCAATGTTTTACTGTGTCAGGAGGGAGAGAGAGGGAGAGAGAGAGGGGGAGAGAGAGATGGGAGGGGTGTTGGATTGTGGTTGTGGATCACAGGGCCATGAATAAGGCGCTTCTGAAATATTCACTACATGGGCCACAGATACAGCAGCAGCCAATCTTACAAGATGTGTGCTAAAAAGGAGATGAACAAAATACCTCGATATCTCGCGTGAGAATGATATAATAATTAAGAATGAATTATGCAAGCTTCCCTGCAATGTGTCACATGTAAAATTAAACCTATTTCAAAATATATGATCAGTTCAAAAAGCCAAAAGATAAATGTTTAATACCAGTGCGAGTCAAGAGTCACTATTTCTTCAGCTAATTTTTAGTCACGCTGATCATCTATTCACACACATTTTAAGCTCAAGTCTTGCTCTGCTGGGCTAAAAAATATTATCGAAATCTATGCTAGCAATGCAATTGACAATAACATATTTTTTTAGTCAAAACAAAAAAAAAAAACCAGCAACAATGTCCATATACTTTGGTCACACAAGTCTAATGCACCATTCATTTGAGATTACTGTGGTAATGGTACAAGCTAAGAACTATAGACTGCAATCAATATAAACAGTTAGCTACAATAGCTATGGCTACACCTGACACAAAACAGTCAAGTGCCCATCGGTGAACAGTGTGATAACCTCAACAGTAATGGACTACAAGGATTGAATATTCGGTGTCACCCAGCTGAGAATACATTTCCTTTCGATTCTGATTCTTCTCAAGTTTCTGCAGGGAGTTTTTCCTCGCCACAGTTGCTCACTCTAACTCACTCCTTAGGGATACAAATATATGAATGAAATGGCATCCGAACAAATCTTCATTGAATTCACACCGGTTATTAACATCACACAAGCTGTTTTCTCAAAATGATTTGTCTATACTCTCTTGTGCATACATTAGAAATGTTAGTATGCTGTTTATTACTTTTACAGAAATAAAAGAAGCTCTGAGTGAAAACTGGGTGTGTTTGAGGTTACATACTGAACATGAAGGTCCCTCAAGTGGGAAAAAAAGTAATTGGTGTATTCAAAATAGTATATACTCAAATGGATTATACTCTTTTTTTTTATCCAAGTAGCTTACAATACCTAACCTGACTTGAAGAAATAAAACATGACATGGTATAATGTGATACAAAATAAATCAAGGACACGGAGGTGTGCTGTGGTGCAATGCAAATCGAAGTTCCTGGTTAAACCCAAGCACAGCAGTTTTATGAAAGAGTTCATGATGTGGAACATATGCAAGACAAATTCGTTCGTGATAAACTTGTGATTAATGTCGGTTCTCTCTCAGATGAAACTGAAATGCCACTGACACTGGAGACTCTCTCCATTAATATTAACTAAATGTTTCCATCATCGGAGTAACGCATAAATAACAGGTCTTTAAACGATTTTAACTATCAGATATACATTTACAATGGGAGGGTACTGTAGAAATGATAATGTTAAAATGTTAAAATAAACCATTGATTTGGATTCCTTTGATAGAAATCTTTTACTTCATTACTTTAACTTGTGCTTGTTTTATTGATCTGCAACTATGTTTGTTTGTGGTTAAATCTCAACTGACTTAGGTCAAATAAAACCAAGATAAATGTGTTTAGCTCATTTGGGGTCCAGCACATTTGGCATGAACCTGGCCAGGACTACCACAGTGAGAGCATAGTCCTGACAATGCAGCAAGTAAAGCACTGTGGTGAGAGTGTGATGACATGGGCCTGCATGAGTGCGAAAGGTGTTGGGGGGATGGCATTTATAGATGGCATTATGAAAGCCTGTGGATATACCAGAATACTGTCTGACAAGATGACCCTTGGCAGAGGAGAAATATTCCAGCATGATAACGATCTAAAGCACACATTCCTAAATTCCCAATTGGCAGATAGTGTACTATCTACAATAGGTTCTTGAACATTATGTTCTACCCTTTGCAGTGTACATATCAAGTCATTATAAAGTTATTTGCAAGCCCTGCTTATCTCTGTGGTCAAGTCAAGTAAAGTCAAGAAGATTTTATTGTCATTTTAACCATATATAGCAGCGAAATGAAACAACGTTCATCCAGAACCCTGGTGCTACATTTAACCACATAAAGCTACATAAAAGAAAACACAGAGCTAAGGACTAGTAAGTGTCCTCGCCACATAAAGTGCAACCTGGTGCAAGACAGACAGTGCAAAGACAACACAAGACAGTGTAGGACAAATATATAAAACACAAAATAGTGCCACCAGTAAAACTACTGTATTTACACAGTGCAGTGTGTAAGAGAGAACTGAGTACAGGAGTGTACCTTGTAATTAACAAAATGTAAACAAAAAGGTTTGTGCAAAACAGCAAGAGCAGACCTGAGAAGAAACCTGAGAAGCTTTTCATGCTTCATCTATATACCCCTCTGACGACCTCTGAATGTTGTTCAAGGTATCAGTAACGCTTCTGCAAGACCCTTTTCACATTTGTGCTTAGAGGGGTCAACATGTCATCACATCAACCAAGATGGATGTTAACACCACAGCTGAACCGGGTCTGAGTGTCACCTCTGTACGCCTTTTTAAATGTTGGGTGAAAAGACGAGGCGGTCCTGATAAACATCACATGTGTACTATTGCACAAACATCTTCACGGTTATCAAACCGCGTCACTCTGAACAAGGGATAAACGTCAAGCCCGTACATGAATTCCTTTCATTTTCTCACAGTACAATAGAAGCGTTTTGGAGAAGTTTCACTGATCGTTTCAACATGTGAAACACTGTCACAAAGGAGGTTCTTTTTTGTGTAAAAACAGATGGTAAAAAATATTTATCCAGACTCAAGGACAAAAATGAATATCCATTTATTTATTTATTTTTATTTGTTTTAATGTTCATTTGGTAATAAATATATTGTTTGTTTAGTAATTAAAACTGAGATTCAAAACTGAAAATATAAACAATATGGTAAGTGTTTCTAATATTTCTCTGTCCGACTTAAATAGCTAAATACTTATTAAGTTTGAGTGTTAGCTTGCCAACTTTTCCCAGCAAGGTGTCTTTATTGTTGCCTCGGTCGGCAAAGCCAAATCATTGTACTGGGCATTTTCTCAAAATCAAGTGTTTAACATTACTGTGGAAACTAGCAGCCAGCAACACATGCACCTCCATGTCACTGAGAAGACATGAAAATATACAAAATAGAGTGTATCTTCCTTTCTCTCTCTCTCTCTCTCTCTCTCTCTCTCTCTCTCTCTCTCTCTCTCTCTCTCTCTCTCTCTCACACACACACACACACACACACACACACACACACACACACACACACACACACACACACAAACACACACAATACAGACAAATCAACTAAATCCTCATTTGCCATTTTATTCTGACATATTCAAGCTAACTAATGTGCATGATCTTGTAATTAGCTTTGCCATTCATTTGATTTATTATCTCTTTTATATAATGTGTCATTTCTGATTCACAATAATAATAAGCATATTTAGTAAAAAAAATGTAGCTGGGTAAAATCATCTGTCCATGTGTATTTTTACCAAGTTGGATTGTGACCAATAAGACAGGCTTTGCTTAGACTGTACTACACCACAAGAATGAGAATAACCCATATATTACATATATAACAATCATTTATACTAATACAAATATATACAAAAATAAGCAACTGAGGAGCCAGTATTATTAAAAAGATCATCAGAAAAAAGCAGAACAGAGTTCCCGACCCATCAGCCACATCTCAATCCTATCATACAACTGCCCCAAACTGACAAAGGTGAAGTTTAACACATGCATCAAATCAGACATGTGAGGCCAGCCATCTGTGCCCCCTACCCTCTTTTGCATACATGAGCTCACAGACACCCAAGATTGGCAAATCTCGCTGTGACTTACAGTTGAGATGTTTATCTTGGTGTTAGCATTATGAGCAACTCATGTTCTCTGGACAATTTTGTTATCTAGCATGAAAGCTTTCCTGATATGTCACTTGAGAGCAAAGAAAATTTTACCCTAGTGCATGTCAATGAATCAGTTTACTGTTTATCTAATTTTTCCACACACAATGAGACAAATCTCTGATTTGTCTCTCAGCTTATAATTAGGACATACCCTAGCTCCACCCTCTTGCACTTCTATCAGCTCAAAAGACCATAACCATATTGTTCCTATCAGCCATATTTAGTTACCACAAAGTTGCAGGCACACAATTGTTTAGGATGTCTTTAAATGTGATAGCATCACCCTTCACTGGAACTAAAAAATCCAAACCTGTTCCAGCATGACACATGCCCCTGTGCACAAAGCTAGCGCCATGAAGATATGCTTTACATGGAATGAAGTGTAGGATCTTGAGTGGCCTGCTATTAAACTCTGACCTCAACCCTTCTAAACACCTTTGGGATGAATTGGAACGCTGACTGCACCCCAGGCCTCATCATCCTACATGATTTTACTAACACCCTTGCATCTGAATAAGCACAAATCTCCACAAGCATCTACTGGAACATCTTCCCAGAAGAGTGGAGATTATTATAACAGCAAATGGGAATTGTTTAATAAGTTCGCTAGCCCTCTCCTTCTCCTCCTCCTCTCAGATCATCTTATGCTATATTGTGAAAACAATTATATCTTATGCACTACTGAACGCTACATGTGCACGTGTGTCGTGATCTCCGTGACCACCTTAGATATTAACACACATTCTGCTTTATATGAACCTCCGGCTCGGTCTGTTCTTAACTGCGATGACCTCATCTTTATTACCTCTTCCCCTTTTATAACAGCCGCAGGACTGATATGACTATCCTGCAGATTAAATACACTGGAGGGAATTATATTAGATTGAGCCGAGATCTTCTGATAGGGTTCGAACTGTTCACTGTACAAGAGGAAGCTACCGTACTCTCGGTTTATTACATCATGCTTCCGGTTTGGATGTAGAGAATGCCGTTTGTGTAATGTGTTCATAATCGGGTATGTTAGAAAATCCCAGAAATAAATGGAATTTCCAAGTATATGGAAGGAAAAATGTGCAATAAAGATTCAAAGTAATATGTCATGCATAAAGTGCATGAGTAGCTTATGGCATCTAAATAACTGATTATGCAGGACACACTACTGTTTATATATTTTTTTGTTTTATGATTTTGTGACACTAGTAAGACTTGCCAAATATTTCAATGATGTGCAGAGAAACCCTCACATTTCACCCACAAGGAGTTTTTTCGAAATTTTCCACAGCCCTTTTCAATGCCCACCTCAGACACAGACATATTTGCACTGTTTAAGTTTCTGTACATATTGCATGGCTTTTTTTTTTTATACACTTTTCACTGACTATCGATTAGCATTTGGTTATACACTATATAAACAAAAGTCTTTGGATATAGTAGCATTACAGTTTTCTCTCCACTTGAACTAGGAGACCCAAACCTTTTCCAGCATGAAAATGCACAAAAACAGCTCCATGAAGATATGGTTTACATGAACTGAAGTGAAAGATCTTGAGTGGACTGCTACAGAGCTTAACTCTAGTGAACACCTTTGGGATGAATGGAACCCTGACTGCACTCCAGGCCTCCTTACTTTACCTACATCAGTACCTGACTTTACTAACACCCTTGTGGCTGAATGAGCACAAATCTCTACATGTACACTTTAAAATATAGCAGAACATCTTCCCAGAAGAGCAGAGGTTATTATAACAGTAAATGTCGACTAAATGCAAAATCACATGCAAAATCTTATCGTCAGGTGTCCACAAACCTTCATCCATATAGTGGATATATATTTTTGAACTATTTTCTACGGACTCTGGGACGAGTAATGATACTCATACGTGTGAGTAATGATACTCACACGTATGTGTGTGTAATGATGTGTGTGTAATGACGAGTAATGATACATCACACGTATGTAATATGTGACAAATAAACAACCTTTAGATTTATAAGTTGACCATGAGCCATCTTGAACCTGATTGGCCAAACTTTTGTAGAACTGCAGCTCTGACAGAAATTTCAGTTGTTCTACATCATCAATAATAAAAACTAATTTATAGAGACTCATATCGTCCTTGTTAGCATTTTTTTCAACACAGACAACATATAATCATTGATATTAATAAGCTTTCTATAAGACCATATAGTAACCATATATCTCCAGTAATCAAACCAAATCAAAAAAATGTTTAGAGATAATAATAATAATAATAATAATAATAATAATAATAATAATAATAATAATAATAATCATCATCATCATCATCATCATAATAAGTATTTAATTACTTTTACTGTAGGCTTTTCTTATTCGAATGAGATGAGAATTGGAATGTGCGAAAATTCAATAGATTCATATACATTATTTTACATCAGTAAAAAAAAAAAGAAATTCATTGGAAACGTCAAGTCGTAGAGCCAAAAAATATCTTTGGAACAAAAAATTATGTAAGTTTGTGCTCTTTTTTTTTTTTTTGGATGAACAGGTATACTCTTTGTGTTTGTTGTTTTTGCTCTAGATTGCATAAGCTGTGTGCATGTGACTTTTGCAAGGCGTCTATTTTAAAACAGTTGGATATGCCAGTAAAAATAAAAGATTCCACATGTATTAAACATGCACATGACAATAAGAATAGCACGACACAGTAAGAATTTATACACGTGCACACACACCCACACACACAAACCAGCCACACTGACACAAACACACCTGTATGTGTACAACTAACACCTCCACCTACACATAATATTTACAGAGCAACAGCACTCAGATTATAATCTCTTTCTCTTTCCCTCTTTCCCTCTTGCGCGCGCACACACACACACACACACACACACACACACACACACACACACCTGTTTGATCTGCATATCTCTGTAGGCCTGTAATAACATGCCATCATAAGTAGAGCTTTGGCAGAGTGAGTCTGTGTGTGTGTGTGTGTGTGTGTGTGTGTGTGTGTGTGTGTATGTGTGTGTGTGTGTGTGTGTGTGTGTGTGTGTGTGTGTGATATCGTGTTTCCCTTTGAAGGTAATATAACATGACATTTGCGATGGAGAATGAAGTGGCCTGGATCCGTATGTAGTTATTGCCACACACACAAACGCGAATACACACATATGAATACACACATGTACACACTCATTTTCTCCATGGATACGTACACAATCTGTCACTTTTCATGCAACACCCCCTCTGCTGGCTCACTGACATCACCCAAACATTAAGACACATAAACCATATCAGGTTTTCCTAAAACGGCTCTCATGCGCACAGTGTCCTCTTTAACACACACACACACACACACACACACACACACACTCACACACACATAGGGAAGATGGCTGCACTGGTACTCCTGCAATGCAATCACTTGTGATAAACTTACAGTAATAGGGTTAGAGATGCATTAATGCCACACTTTCCAATATCCACTGTATAAAA